>JAKUHH010000395.1:780096-863733 GCA_022701365.1 Mycocentrospora acerina | reverse complement strand
TATATGTGTGTGTGTGAGTGTGTGGGTTCAGACGATGAGTTGCAGGATGGACGGATGGATGGATGGATGGATGCAACATGGAAACGAGTAGCGGAAGAAGTAGAAGTAAAAGTAGCACTGACCGAAAAATGAAAAGGAAGCAAGGAAAGAAAAGACATGTAGACAGTAGTAAAGAAAAGAGAGAGAGGAAGGGTGGACAATAAATGGCAAGTCGATAGGTCAGTCAGTCAGTCAGTTAGTCAGTCAAGTAGTAAAACCAATCACCAAAATCAATCTTACAGATATTGGTATCATTTAGTTTGGTTTGATTTCATTTCATTCCATTCCATTCCATTGGATTCCCTGCTTCAACAATCCATACATCCATCTATCCATCTACCGTTCAAACTCCAAAACCCGACTCCGAGCACTAGCATTGCTTGGTCTCCTCTTCGCGCTTCCTTCTCCCTTTGCATCTAAAAGAAGATCATCACCAACCGGCAGCGGGGGCGGGACATCGCTCTTTGTGGTATCCACGTCGGCTGTTTCTGCGCCCTCGAGAAGATCCCCATCGGCGTGGTCTTCATCTTGTTCTTCGTCCTGCTCGTCTCCCTCGCCTTGCTTGCCCTGGTTCTCCAGCTCCCGCTGCGCCTCGTCGTATCGCCGTCGGACTTCGGTGGCGACGCGCATCCCGTCGCTGACAATGTTGTCTAGCATGCCTCGGAGGCCCTTGCCGGGGGGTACGACGCCCACACCTGCGCCGCCTACTGCGCCTACGCCTACACCAGTACTGGCGCTCTTGGCGGCGACGCTGGCAAACGTTGTGAGGTGGCTTGGGGGAAGGGATTCGTCCGCCAGGCGGAAACTGGAGGAGAAGCCGGTTTCGAAGAACTGCTCTAGTACTTCGTCGGCGAGAATCACCATACGGAAGGTGGGGAGGGTAATGTGGAGGGGTTTGTTCGGATCGAGAGCCAGATTCGCTGCTTTGGCTTTTTCTGTGCGTTTGGGGTCTATTGGTGACGTTGGGTCGGCAGAGGACACCTTTGACAATGGGTCGACGTCAGTAGTGCTGACTTTTGGGGTTCCGGCTTCGGAGCCAAAGTCGATGAGATCGTCCTCGTCTTCAGAGTCGTCATCAGAGTCGTCTTCTTCGCCAATAGCAAAGTTGTCCAGTTCTTCTGTAACTTGGGACACTGCTAGGCCGTTCTTGTTTGATGGGTGATCCGGGTCGGCATACTCAAAACACCTACGTATGAATGCAGAAACACTGCTCAAGAATTGCTCGTCGCGGTTGAGACGCTCGGGAGAAGTGCCTGCGCCTACATCAACGGTGGAGCTGGCTGGGCTTAAGTCGTGGACGCCCCTTCTTGATAAGAACAGCAGAGCCTCTGATATTCGAAGTATACCTTCGCGATCGACCCTACCATCGCCGTCGTCGTCGTAAAGCTCGAAGAAGTAACTGATGTTGGACATGATGTCTTTTGTGCCTTTGACGGCTGCGAAGCCCGAAACAACGTTCTGCAGGGACAGCGAGTCTGTCATGTCCGTGTCCCAGCGTCGGAACAGTCTCTTCAAGAACTCATGATCAGCTGGTTCGGGGCCAAAGCCCCACGGTGACATTGGTGGACGGTTTCGCATGCTGTTGCCAAAGTACGAATGAGGTGATGGTGCATGGTTGGCATCACGAGGAGTAGTTGGGGAGTCGGTGATGGCCCATTTTGTGATTCCTAAATGTAGTGTTAGACAAGTGGCTGGTAATGAGTAACAAGGAGCAAGGAATAAGTGGCGAGGAACAAGTAGTAAGTAAAAGTAGAAAGTAGAAAGTAGAAAGTAGAAAGTAGAAAGTAGAAAGTAGAAAGTAGAAAGTAGAAAGTAGAAAGTAGAAAGTAGAAAGTAGAGAAGTAGCAAATGACAAGTAAAAGCAGCAAGTAACAAAAAAAAAGAACAAGACTGCAAACACGTACCAGCTAAAAACTCCCTAAAAGCATCATAGTCCATCTGTGTGGGGCTCAGACCGACTGCAACTCGTCCCTTCTCTGCGCTGTAGCCGGTCATGATCTCAGACGTCTTGTTCTTGCTAGCCTTGGCCTTTTGTTCCAACTCTTGCTGCATAATCTCGGCTCTTTGTTGTCTTTCGTAGAGAATGGCGTAGAATCGATCGTACAAGAAGCCAAGGTCGTTTACGCTCAACTTCTTGCTCTCTGGGCCGAGATTGCGTATCGATGTGCGCTTGGCAAAATTCTCAATGTTTTCGAGAACGGCATCTTTGTGCTTTGCTCGTTGCTCCGAGATTGTGTTTTGGGTGATGCCGGCAAACTCTTTGAACGCCACGACCATGAGCTCTTGGAAGCGCGTGACTGCGCGCAGCTTGGGGTTCTCTGATTTGGGGTGAGCAGACTCGTCGAGCCTCGCAAAGTAGCCCTTGAGCACGGAGATGAAGGAGCCGTCGTCTGTGGCATCGAGTAGTTCTTCGCCGTTGATGCGGAGGATGGCCAGGCCGATCTGGAAGAGAACCTTTGGGCCCTCAAGAAAGAAGACGTCTAGAACACGGAAAGCAAAAATCAGGGGCATCGAGTTGATATAGAGCGAAAGAAACCAAGGGAGCGAAACGACCGAGAGCTGCACATCCGACTTGACCAGGTGGTCCCACAGGATGGGCATGGTCTTTTCCGTGAGCGACTCAAAGACCTTTTGGTCGAGCAGGGTGCCGTACATGGTGGTCGAGTAGTACCCGGGCAGCAGGCGGTCACACAGCACCGAGAGCAGGAAAAAGGCCTGGGACTCGGACATGTATCTTTTTTTTCTTCTGTTAGAGCAAGGCAGCGGTCAATGACGGAGTGTACGTACATTAGCAGTGCCGCGACGACAATGTTCATGGCCTGGCAGTAGCCAACCTCTTCGTTGGTCCAGCTGTAGGCGGTCAGGACCCTCCGCAGCCGCCCGATGCCCTCTTCGCTCTGGAAGCCCGGGTACTCGGGCAGACTGCGGTTGAGGTCTTTTTCAATCTCGTCGATGGCCAGCGACTCGCGCCCCGAGTACTTGGCCAGCGTCTCCGTGTACAGGCTGGGGTTCTGCAGGCGCAGGAAGAAGGCGCCCGAGGTGAGCTCCCACATCTCGCCGCGCAGGCGGTTGGGCAGGCCGACGCGGATGAGCTTGTGGAAGGTGGGCTGGCGGATGAGCGTGGCGCTGCGCCCGTTGTCTTTGAGGTACTCGCGCCACAGGCGGATCTTGGTCGCGTCGCGCAGCTTCCGCGCATTGCCCGGGTAGCGGAAGAGGATGCCCAGGCCCGTGTCGGGGTGCTCGCGCTCGGGTGCGGCGTCGCCGGCGGCGGGCTTGCTGTCGGCGGCGTCGGAGAGCAGGTACTCGGAGTAGCACTGGCCGACGACGCGGCGCAGGTTGTCGACCTCCTTGACGCCCTCGCGCAGGCCCTTCTTCAGGCCGTCGCAGAAGCGCTCGCAGGCCTGGCGCGAGCCGGCCAGCTGGATGGTGAGCTTCTGGCCGGCGGGGGCGAGGGCCTTGGCGTCGGGCACGCCGTTCCAGGTGGTGATGGCCAGGGCGAACATGTAGCTCTGGCTGTGCAGGCGCTCGACGCGGCGGATGCCACACAGCGGCAGGGTGAAGCCGTTGCCGGCGGGCCCCGCGCCGTGCGTCTGGCCGGTGAAGCTGCTGGACGAGCTCAGGCTGGCCGTGTGCACGAAGCTGGAGCCCTGCGTGGAGAAGCACAGGTACTGCTCGCTGAGGTGCAGCTTGCCGACATAGTGGGCGCCCTGGCTGCGCTGCGTGTCGGCGTCGGCGACGGCGGTGGTGCTGGTGCTGGCCCTCGTCGCCGCGCTGGTGCTGTCGCCGGCGCCCCTCGTCGAGTGGTGGGGCTGCAGGGTCAGCTCGGCGGTGATCTCCTGCAGCGGGTTCTGCGAGTCCGGCAGGCGGAACTGGTAGCGGAAGAGCGTGGCCTTGGTCGGCCTGCTGCGGTCGGTCGAGGTGGCGGGGCCGGCAATGGTGCTGAGTGTCGGCTCGATCAACTGCTGCGCCTTCTGCACCAGGCTCGAGATGGTGAACATGGCGGCGGCGGGCCGGCCAGGCTGGGAGGGAGGCGGCGGGGCGGGCGGCGGGAAGACTATGGCACTGCAACGGTGGGTTGGTGTCTCATGGCGCGTGGGGACAAGCAGCAACGTGCACGCTCAATCTACAAATCACTCCGACGTATGGCTGAGGGGGCCGACCGAGAGGCTGCACGTCCAGACGTGTCTCAGCCCTGGCGACTCGCGTGTCTGACGTGATTGGCTTGCAGAGCCTCAAGTGCGCTGCTGTACGAGACTTGTCACGGGGGCAGACTGTGCACTATTGCATCTACATCCATGGGGCATGTCATGTCTTGATATGTGCTGAAGAAAGAGGGCCTTTGTTTGCAGCTACCCATGTCATTTTGCTCCAACTGCTGCTACAACCACTGCTGCTACAACCACTGCTGCTGCTGCTGCTGCTGCTGCTGCTGCTGCTGCTGCAACTACAACTACAACTACAACTACCA
Source organism: Mycocentrospora acerina (assembly GCA_022701365.1). Taxonomy (NCBI): domain Eukaryota; kingdom Fungi; phylum Ascomycota; class Dothideomycetes; order Pleosporales; genus Mycocentrospora; species Mycocentrospora acerina. The sequence goes on along the minus strand of JAKUHH010000395.1, from coordinate 859,226 downwards.
TCCTCCATTTCATGCCCCTCCATCTTCTTCTCATGCTGTATAATTTGATATGATATGATTTGATTTGATTCGACTCGACTCGACTCGACTCGATTTGGTCTGTTTCAATCCTTCAACTGCACGTGTATGCCCCTTCACGTGCACGTGTATGCCCCGTCAACCCTCAAATCAGCGCCCTAGCATGCCATTAGCCCACGAAACACTACAACACGCCCACCCTCGACTTACATTAACATAGAGACTGGCGTCGCTCGACAAGAACGTCACTGCGCCCATCAAATCCTCCGGCCGCCCCATCTTGCCAACGGGGATCAGCGAAGTCCACTGCTTCTGGAGCTTTGGGTTGTCGTCGAGAATCTTCTTGGTCCTGCAACGGGGTCAGCAAACGACGCTCACCACCAATCTTGCCACACTCACAGTGCTGTCAGCATGTAGCCAGGCGAAATGCAGTTCACCCGGATGCCCGCAGACGCCCACTCCACCGCCAGACTAGCCGCCAGATGGCGCACGGCTGCCTTTGCCGCATTGTACGGCGCCTGTGGCTGCGGCACGTTGACAATAGATCCAGACATGCTGCCAATCATGACAATGCTTCCTGGCGCCTTCCTCTCCATGAGATGCTTCGCCACGGCAACTGCATACATGTACGTGCCATCAACGTTGACTCCCCAGAGCTTCTGCATGCGATCGTGCGGGTACGAGATGGCATCGTAGTTTTCTGTAAAGCCTGCCGATGTGACCAGGTTGTCGATTTTGCCGTGTGCTTTGAGAATCTCGGCAACAGACTGGTCGACGGATACTGGGCTCGAGACGTCACAGTAGTGTGCTGTGACCTTTGGAAGTCTGCAAACGCATGTCAGCTTTAATTGTTTTTTTTTATATTTTCCCCGTCTCTCTCCACATACTTGTCAGATCCAGGGTTTTCCTTTTTGAAAATATCAACGAGGCCCTGGGCAGACCTCGCGCCTTCCTCCTTGTTCAGGTCCACAATAGCAACATCAGCGCCCGAAGTGACCAAAGCCTGAGCCATGACCAGCCCCAATCCCCGGGCTCCTCCCGTCACAACAGCCACTTTGCCTTCCATGGAAAATGAAGCAAGAGTCCGCTTGGCGTGGACGCCTCCTCTGCCCACCACTGGGTTTGAGGGAGGGAGATCCTTCTCCTCGGGGTACTCTACCACAATGTTGGAACTTGTTCGCGCATACTGACCCTCGTGGTCGCCGCTCTGTCCAGGCTGGCCAGAGGTTGTGGCAGCATCGACTTGATCGTCGGATGCTTTGCTGAGCCGCATGGGTGCACATGTGAAGCGTCGAATCGAGGAGACTGCTGGCTGGTTACGCAAGGCTGTTCGAGGAGCTTGCGCAGTAGCTGCGCGTGCCGCCTGGCGGAGCAGTTGTGACTTGAACATGGCTGGGGTGTGCAATTGAGGTCTTCAACTCGATTTTCAAGTGCAATTCTCGTGTGAGAAGTAGGTTTTGATCCAAGACGTGCGGGTGCTCGGGTGCTGTAAAATAAGCTCAATTGCTGGATCCCGTCTGCAGGGTGCCTCGTTACGAGGGCGGTGGGAGACAATCAGGGTAGCGTGCCTCGACACGGCGATGTATGAGACGGTGAAAACGACAAGCAGGTGACGAGAAAATAATTGCTGCACAGCTCTACAACTACATATTCTCGTCTCCCACCGCTTCAAACTGCCCCGTTCCCCCACGCGTCGGTCACTCCGCTGCCGCGCTACGTCATCGTGCTTTAACGAGCTCAGAAGCAGCATGACCTCCCCCACCACGTCCTCCCCGAGCTCCGCGTTAGTCTGCTCACCCTCAACATCTCCTCTTTTGTCACACGCGGCCTCCCCGACTTCTCCACTCTAAGAGGATTGTGGAGCGAACCGTGGCCCCTGGTTTTCATTGTGCGCAGCTTCAACGGAGCAACTCGTTCCGACTTCCACTTACGGGACTCGGTTTGCGTCAATACTGCGGCTGGATATCTTTACAGAGCCCATTGACCAACACCAGCACATTTGTTATTACCAATCGTATGCATGTCTTTGCTTCCTCCTGGCTCTTGTCAATATGACTTTGTTTTCAAAGCGGTGATTGGTCTAGCGCAATGTCCGCAAAATGCTGACTGCCGCCGCCTAGCATAATCCGTCTATTCCACTGTTCCACTGTTCCACCATGTTTGAGCTCTACCTACTCACCTTCAACTGCGCGCGCGAACTTGTGGATCCCCAGTCTCTTGCGCCGTCGTTCTTTGATGCCCTCCCCAAAGCTGGGCCCCTGCCCGATCTCGTTGCCGTATCTCTGCAAGAAATCGCTCCCATCGCCTACTCGTTCCTCGGCGGCTCATACCTGAAGCCATACTTTGACCGCCTCACAACAACGGTTCAGCTCGCCGCGGACATCCACAGCCATGGCAGCGAAAAGTACAAGCACATTGCGACACGGAGTCTTGGCATGACGGGGCTCATGTTATTCGCAAAGCCCCAGTTTGCGGAGAGGATACAATGGATTCAGTCGGCAGGAGCTGGTGTTGGGGTCTGGAACATGGGAAACAAGGGCGCCATCGCGATGCGTGTAGGGCTGGCATGTCCGGGCTTTGACGACACACTCGACCTCAGTTTTACTGCAGCGCATCTTGCGCCCTCGGAGAGCAGTGTGGATGCCAGAAACAAGGACTGGGAGAATCTTGTGAGAAACCTGGTCTTTGTCAACGGCGACGATTCATTGTACAGCTCCAGCGAAGAAAGTCCACTGCTCTCGTCTTCTTCTTCATCTTCATCATCTAGGCCACCTCAGGGCCAGAATGGCCTCTTCACGGCTGGCAATCACGTATTTTTCTACGGCGACCTAAACTACCGCACAAACGACACAGGCCCAGACCCCGAGAGTCACAAAACCTACCCGCATCCGACGGCGCCCGAGTCGTCCCCGAGACACTTTTCACGATTGCTAGAGAGAGACCAGTTGATCAGAGAAAAGGACGCCAACCGCACGTTGCACGGGCTCGAGGAACTCCCTATACACTTCCCCCCGACGTACAAATACTCGGTGACGGCTTACAAGACGGACGGCGGTCCCAAGCGGTCCCTCACAGACGTAGAGGAAGAGTGGAAGTGGTCCAAGCACCGCTATCCCTCATGGTGTGACAGGATTCTCTTCCTGCCTGCTCACTCATCCGCAAAGTTTGAGCCGCAGATCTACACCGCTCTCCCTGTACAGCCTACATCCGACCATCGTCCAGTAGCTCTATCGTTGCGTATCGACGATCAGCCTATCCCAAGAGACCCAAAGGACATTCGCTCGTGTTCTCCATTTCCCATCAACCCACAATGGAAGTCGCGGCAGGTCGCTGCTCGACGGTATGAGGTTGTTGTCGGCGTACTCTCGTACTTGGCCCTGACGCGTAAGGGCAACGCCATTGTGCTTGCCATTATAAGCGCAATACTGGGTAGTCTCTGGCTGGCGGCATGGTTCAGCACATGATGGAGTATATGACTTTTTTTTTTCTTTGCAACTGATAATTGATTAAATTAATACCTATTGTGCATCCACCGTTCCCCCCCACGTGACGTAACGCGGCTCGCGTCCGGGCCGTGTTCGGCTAGCCAATCGAGCGCCACGGACGGAACAGCTACCCCGCATACCTGTACTTAGCCATGGTGCTCGGCCATGGGGCGGGCCAGTCCCGACGCCGCCACGATGCTCGGAGCTTCAAGACACCAGGCACAAGATGCGGGAGGCACGGTTACTTTTCCTCTCTCTCTCTCTCTCTTTCTCTCACTCTCTCTCTCTCAATGACTTTACGACCTGAAGATGCTCCGGCCGGTTTTAACTCGCTCTTTAAAAAGACCCCAGTCGTTGCCGTTGTTGTCCTGTAGAGCGCCGCATCGTTGTCATCATCGTCGTCGTCGCGGTCTTGCAACAACCCAAGCTCCAGCCATCATCACGGGGCCAACAGAACCTCCCCTGCTGGAACAAACGATTCCAGAGAACTTTGCCGGCATCGTAAAGCAGTATGGCGACCGCAATGCGTGAGTTGGCACTTTTCTACTGCGCTGTTTTTTATTTCAACTTGATTATTATAATTATCAAATTAATTTTTTTTTTTTGGTTTCAAAAAAAAAACTTTAGTTGTTATTTTTATTTCACTTGCTGCTCTTTTGAATCAATATTTTTTTACTAAGGATTATTAACAACGTCGTCGGCAGTGTTATTTCCCACCACCAGCGTATAACACTCACGTATGATGCGCTCGACCGCGATTCGAATACGCTTGCTCGGGGCTTGCAGAGGCAAGGGGTGCGCAAGGGCGATCGCGTGGCGGTGTCGTTGGGGAATAATGTCGAGTTTGGCACGGTATGATTCAGTACCTGCTGAGGGGTTGAAGGGGAAATATTTGCTGATGATGAGGTGTCGTTTTAGCTTACGTATGCGCTGTTTAAGCTGGGGGCGATATTGGTATGTTGTTTTTACTTCTGTTGGTCTTTTCTCTTTTTCTTTTTTTTTAGAACTGGGGTTGAGGTTGTTTTGCTTCGATTTCAAGAGTGGCTCGTCACTCTGTGTTTTCAAGAGGGTTTCATTATTCTTTGTTGTCAAGAGGGTTCATCACTCTTCAACTTCAAGAGATTTCAACACTCTGCATTTCCAAGAGAATGTCATTACTCTGCATTTTCAAGAGATTTCATCACTCTTCATCTTCAAGAATTTCATCACCCTCATCTCCACCTCTCCCTCCAACCATCCTCTAACCACCCTATATAGGTCCCCCTCAACCCAACCTTCAACGCACCCCAGGTCCTCTCTGCACTCAACCACCTCTCTGCCACACATTTGATCATTGGCGCCGAAACTAATCGCCCCCGCAAAGACCCCGTCTCCAACATCTCTCTACTCAAAAACCTTGTGCCAGATCTTGCTAGCTCAAGTCTGCAGTCGGAACTCGCCCCGTCGCTACAAAAGGTCATCATTGTGGAAAATTCGCAAGGAAGAGTAGACATATCAAGCTATAGGAGTCTTCAAAGATACGAAAACGTCTTTGAAGATGGTGGAAAAGATACGGCATTGGAGGATCAGGGCCTTGATGCAAACGAGATTGTCAACATCCAGTTCACTTCCGGAACCACGAGCACACCCAAGGCTGCGTGTCTGACCCACCGCGGTCTTTTGAACAACGGGCAGAGTATCGGCGACCGCATGTTGCTGACAACAAACGACAGAGTCTGCTCTCCGCCTCCACTATTTCAGTGAGATAGACATTCCCTCCAACCTCAATCATGGCAAAGGAAAACTAACAGCCCTGGCAGCTGCTTCGGAAGCGTCCTAGGTTACATGGCCACGGCAACACATGGCTCAGCTATTGTCTGGCCAAAAGAGGCCTACGACGCAAAAGCAACACTAGAGGCAGTCCGCGATCACAAATGCACAGCGCTCTACGGCGTGCCCACCATGTTTGTCGCAGAGCTAGAACTCCTAGGCCACGGCGCAGTCCCCAAGGACGGCTTCCAACACCTCCGCACGGGCATCGCCTCTGGCGCCCCCGTACCCATCGAGCTCATGCGCAAACTCCACAAGGACCTCAACCTCACCGAACTAACCATCTGCTACGGCATGACGGAAACCAGCCCCGTCTCCACCATGACCACCACCGACGACCCCATGGACAAACGCGTCGAAACCGTCGGCCGCGTCCTCCCCCACGTCAACATCAAAGTCGTCGACCCCACCGACCCATCCCGCACCCTCAACGTCGGCGACCGCGGCGAACTCGCCGTCTCAGGCTACAACGTCATGAAGGGCTACTGGGGCGACGAAGCCCGCACCGCACAGGCCCTCGTCCCGGACGACAACGGCGTCCTCTGGATGCACACGGGCGACGAAGCATCCATTGACGAAGACGGCTACGTCCGCATCACAGGCCGCATCAAGGACCTCATCATCAAGGGCGGGGAGAACATTCACCCCCTTGAAGTCGAAAACTGCCTCTTCACTCACCCGGCTGTCGCGGAGATTAGCGTCGCCGGATTGCCTGACCCCCGCTATGGAGAGGTGGTTGCCGCGTTTGTGGTCCCGCATGAGGGGGACGAGGGGAAGGTTACTGCGGATGAGATTCGAGAGTGGGTGAGGAGTAAGTTGAGTCATCATTTGGGTGAGTTTAGTTTTTTTCCTTCTTCTTCCCCTCTCCTTTTTTTTTCTTTTCCCCGTTGCCCTCTCGTTATTTCGGTGGAGATGGATGGATGGATGGATGTGCTGACGATGATGATTTTAATGTAGTCCCCAAATATGTGTTTTGGGTGGATGGGCATCCCAAGACGGCGAGTGGCAAGATTCAAAAGTTTCGGCTGCAGGAGATTGGCGCGCAGATGCTGAGGGAGGGCAAGGGCTTGGTGTGATGCCATGTCATGTCTTGTGTTTGGGTAGAAAGGAAGAATACGAGTGTGAATAAGAATATAAATATAAATAATAATGTTGTTTGTCCATTTTCGCTAAACAGGTGCATATGTAGAAAAAATATATGTGAAGGGGGGGGAGGGGAGAGGGTTTACTAGCATGTAAATATGTGAGTGAGTGAGTGAATGAGAGAGCATACACCCATCCCATTCCATTCCATTCCATCCCATTCCACTCCGTAGAGCGCAGATACGAATGACATTAACAATATATGTATATATAAATACACTTCTCGCCTTACGTTTTTGGTGTGAGAAGGAGTATGTATGGTTATGGATGGATAGATGGCATGCGTTTGTTATGCCATCATGTCTTGGATTGATAGTCACACACACACACACCTCAACAAGACAGGACAAGACGGGACAGGACAGGACTAACATCACGCGAATCCCTCAATCACTGATTCGCCAAAAAGTAAAAGTGTTTAAAAAAAACTTCATTTTTCAATAGATGAATGCATTCAACGCGTAAAACTACTTCCATCCTGCACTCCCTTATCATGCGTCAGTGCAGACCGAAAGTCTGGATGTATCGCCTTTTCCTGCGCTGCAAACGAGCGCTGCAACTCCATCAATGCATCTTCACCTCCTCTTTCCGCTATATCAACATCTCCATGGCTCTGCCACTCCCTTCCCAACACCTCGACAAGGTTGATACTTCCTCTCCCGTCAATTTTCCTGCGCAGCCGTGGGTGCCACATATTTGCGTGTAACCTGCTGGTTCCAAGAAGATGGGGTTCTTGTAAGAGGGGTGTTCCCCAGACTTGGTTAATCTCTCGAATGTAGCTCGTGTAGGGTATGTTGTTGACATTTTCCATGACACGATTCTCCTTTTTGCTGGAATGGCCTCGCCCGAATAGGACAATCAGCTGCGCTTGTAGTGCCTTGACGACATTGTCGCGCCAGACGTTGAGGCCTAGGTCGCGGAGCTGAACAACTGTTCGGAGGCCTTCGCTCCAGTGTAGACGATGGAGTGCTTGTGCTTTGAGGAGTCGATGGCGATAGTGTTTCTTCTCGAGAGGAGGGTGGAACATGGACTGCTCGAGATGCGCATTGGGAAGAAGGCCCGCTTTGAAGCCCCAGATGACCAGACCTTGTAATAGTGAGGGACGGAAGAGCTGTCGGATGGGGTGAAGTTCGCTCTGGGTTTGTTCAATGGAACCCGGGAAGTGAAAGTAGTAGTTTTGTTGTGGAAATGCGGCGCGTAGTTTTTCGGTTGCAGTGTCGAGAAAGGGCGACTTGGGCAGGTCGGCAAACTGCCTGCTGCTTCGTGGTGCGTACCAGCACAAGAGCCAGAGCAGGAGGCGTCGGAGTTCTCTGAAGCGTCCAGACATGCCGAAGCGACGAATAATCTCGCGCCATGCAGCAGGTGAGATGGGCGCCATGCCAGACTCGAGGATCATGATGAATATGCGAGAGACGAAGCGCAGGTCATCGAACCCGCCCTTGGTAGATTTGCCTGGCTTGTGGCCCCGCTGGCGAGGTCGAAGTAGGCTCTTGATGGCTACAATTGATTCAGATGTGAGCATGACGCCCTGAGCACGCATGTCGTGGAGGTATTCCACAATGCGATCGGGACCGGAGCGTTGAATGTAGATTTGCAGCAACAGATTCCATGCCTCATGGTTGGGGTCGCTGTGGAAGAGGGTAAGAACAGCAAGTGTACGCTGCGCCTGTACATAATCTTCGTTGTCGAGATAAAAGTTGAGCAATTTACGCTGGACGTGTGCGTCTCCAAAAACATCAGGGTGCTGGTCGCTGGTGAGCATGCTGCGGACCAGGTCCCACTTCTGTTCCATGGCGAATTTCTCGACAGCCAGAATGAAGACGTTTCCTTGAAGCGCGATGCCCGTCGCCCTGAGTTCGGCAAACCTTTGTGGCAGATCCGTTATAGGTTCAGTACGAATGGCCATGGCGAGCACTGCCTGAGGCCCAATCTCGTTGACACCTACCATGGCAAGGCCCCTGATGACTGACTCTGGCGGAATGGCCCTGGTTGCAAACATGCGAGCACAGAACGAGTCTTCGAAGCGCACAGGTGCCGTGTCACGTCCTAGAAGTCGGCGCATAAGCTCGTCGTTGTACCTGGACTTGCTGCGCCTCGTTCTCTGTGCGGTGTTGGTAGGGTCGACGAGGGGCCTGGGGTTGGAGATGACGGAAGCCTCAGCTGTGAATATCTGGACGACGGGATGGGAGGCAGCTGTGGTGGAGGGAAGGTCACTTCTAAAGACGCACAGGTTGTGCCATCGCCGAGCCATGGGGATGTGGCCCCTCTCGATGAGCGGCAGGACTACGTCGTCGTACAGGTTCCGCTCGTTGCTCTGGCGGTAGATGTGTATCAGGGCCTCGTATGCCGAGAGAGTGAGGTGGGACTGCCCCTGGCGAGCCAGATGCTTTAGCGGGAGTTTCCTCAAGCCCAGCTTCACTAGCAGGTGGTGGTGGTAGTCGAGGGCAGCTGGCTGTCTGCGGGGAAGCCAGTAGCCCATGACCAGCTCGTACAGGCGAGGGTACAGCTGGCCAGTCTCGCTGAGCAGGTCGGCAGCATGGTCTATGACGGGTACCACGAGGTCTGGGTGCTTGATGAAGGTCGCCCACAGAAAGCCGGCGTGGGCGTTGGTGGTGGTGATGGTGGTGGGCAGGTTGAAGCCGTGCTTGCGACGGGCGTCCCATGCGGATTGGATGCCATGCAGTCCATGCAGCCTCTCCTGGTGCGCGAGCTCGGCAGCCCACGATGCATCGTCCCTGCCTTTTTCCAGTGCATCTTGGCCTGGGTCACGAGTGGCGGGGGCGTCGTCCTGTTGGAGGAAGCGCAGCACCTCTTCGCGGTGGACAATGTCGGCGGCGGCGTCCTTCCATCTGCGCCACGCGTGCCTGGGCCGGGGGGGTGCAGCAGTCGAGTGTGTGGTGTAGGTATGGGTGTGGGTGTGGGTGTGGGTGTGGGTGCGGGTATGGGTATATGTGTGGGTGTAGATGTGGGTATGTGTGTGGGCGTAGGTACAGGCACAGGCACAGGCAGTGGCCGGGCGCAGCAGTCGCAGGGCAGACGGGCTGGCAAGGAGCCGGTCTAGGGCCGGTGGCATCAACAGGGCAGGCGGGCAGTGAAGAGGTCCATGGGCGAGGGCGAGGCGAGGGCGAGGGCAGAGTCTACAGTCCAGAAGGTAGAGTCTCGGTCGACGGGGCAGAGTCTACAATCCACGGCCACACGCCACAGCCACAGCCACAGCCACAGCCACCGTCCAACGGCTGCGTCTCGAAGCGGCTGGCCCACGTGACTGTCAGGCTTGGCGCCCGACCTGGCAGGCCGCATCATTCGACCTCAGCACCACTACCCGCACCAAACCAAACCACCCATTGCCCCCGCGACACCGCTCCAACACCTCTCCACTCTTCAAAATGGCAGGGTACGTCTGCCCTGCAGCTGCGCATGCCCTCGCGCCCCCGACACACGCCCCGCGCCGGCTGCCGCTCCCTAGACTCGCCCGGTACTGACAGCCTGCAGCTGGGTCTTCCGCGAGAACAATGTTCCCCAATACCAGCGCGAGTTCCAGAAGCACGATGGTCTGAGGACCTGGCAAAAGGTGCGTTGTTTGCGGGGAGGAGGCTGCGGATAGCGTGTCCAGTCAGAGGAGCATGCGAGGGACGACCTCTGAAGAAGACCATGAAGAAGAAGATGATGCAGGAAAAGTAGAAGAAGAGGAAAATGCTGACCAACGGCTCTCCAGGCTCGCGGCAGGTACATGATCCCAATGTACCAGACGCTGCTCTTCACCAGCTTCGGCGCCAGCATGTACATGATGACCCGTCTCTTCCTTGTGAGTTTGCTCGAATCGCCCGTGTGGGACGACAGCCCGACTAATTGACTGTGCAGGGACACAAGACGTGGTTCGGCAAGAACTAGATTGGGCCATGCAGTGCAATGCAAGAACAGATATCCAGGCTAGGGCAGCATAGGCGAGTCTGTGCCAGCGCCCGTGTATAAACAGACAGACAGACAGTCAACAGAGCCTGCATACCATACTATACTATACATTGTTTCTTTTGTCCGCCTTGTTGCAAAGACTGGCCGCACAAACCGCCATTGCGTGACACAATATTCTCCTCGCATCATCACCATCATCATCGCCATCATCATACCCAAGCAATTTTTTTCGTTTCCAGCAAGCAGCTCCTCCAATGTGACGTGACCAAATTACCTTGCCATGGCAAAAAGACAAAGCTGCCAGCCAACCAGTCGAGCTCTCCCCCCATCCAAGCCCAAAGCCCCTCCACATTGGTGCTAGTGCTAATACTCTCGAGGCTAACGTCACATTGAGCCGAGATCCTTTGAGGCACTCCTCGCTCGTGGCCTCTAGCTCTCTGCTTCCGCAACCGCAACTGCAACCGCAATCACAGCCGTCGATTGAGATTGAGGTCATCACGCAACATGGCCGACTTTGTCAAGGGTTTGTTTGGCGGGCAGAAGCCGGCGCAGGTCAAGGTCGCGGGTGATGATGGTATGTGTCCCCTCTGCATCGTCTGCATGCGCAACAACAACAATTCAGCACTACCAACACTACCAACACTACCACATCACGTCGCTGACATCCCGTGACAGACTTTGCAGACTATGCAGGCGCCCCTGACCCCTCGCCCGCAGCCATCTCGTACTCGTCGTCGGCGCCCTCGATAGCTCCCACGGCCGCCGCTGTCGGCGCGCCCCCATACACGGCATGGTACCGCGTGTGGGAGCGCACCACGATTGACGACTTCAAGGTGGAAATGTATGTGCTGCCCTTCCTCGTCGCCATTGTCCTCGTCCACCTCCTGGGCACCAAGAAGAACCGCAGCAAGGCCAGGCTGTGGATCAAGGCCCACGCCCCCGTCCTGCAGCACGAGTTCGCCCAGGTCGGCTACATCCGCCCCCGCATCTCGCCCGAGGACGACGCCGCCGTCACCCAAAAGGCCATTGACGACGCCACCAACCCGGACAATCTGCTTCGTGAGAAAAAGGCCGACGAGTACCAGACGTATGCCTCGGGCCGCCAGAACGTCGCCTTTGTCGACATCAAGTTGACCCTGCTGAAGCGCTTCAACCCCTTTATGCTGTTTGGCGAGTACCTCGTCCCCATGTTCATTGAGAGCTTCCCCGCCCCCATTGAGCGCATGGAGGCCACCTCGTACGTCTTTGACGGCCAAGAGGCCAAGGTCGCTCCCGGCTACGGCAAGACGGACGCCAAAAAGGTGCCCAACAGCTCCTTTGACGGCTTCGTCTTTGCCGTTGTGCACAAGGACATTATGAAGCGTCTGCGCGAGGAGCGCTACGACCTGTCTCTCACCACCACCCGCGACCACGCCAAGCTTCCCGTCTGGACCACCGTCATGAGCGAGAGCGCAGAGGTTACTGATTTGCTGCTTACGCCTGAGCTCATCAAGGCCATTAATGATGCGGGAGACAGCTTCGAGGCTATTGTTGTTAGTGACCAGCCCTTGGACCAGCCCAAGACGTACGTTTTTTTTTACATCCACCCTCCATTCATCCCTATTCACCTTCCCATCAATCACATTACTCTCCTGATTCATCCCTATTCACCCTCCAATCAACCACATTATTCTCTCCATTGTTCCCACTAACCCCATCTAGCCTCGACGAGACCAAGCCCCGCAAACGCATAAGCCTCTCCCTTAAGCTCTCCTCCGACTACACCGCCTCCCTCCCGCTCTTCTCCTACTTCCTGCGCCTGCCCGACCAACTCGTCTCGGCCGCCCACTTCCGCCCCGAGGCCCTGCGCCGCATCAAGCAAACCCGCGACGAGCAAATTGCCAAGATCCGCAAGCTCGACGAGGACGAAAAGGCCGAGGAGAGGAAGCTGGCAGCCGACAAGCTCAAGAAGGAGCAGCGCGACGCCAAGCTGGGGAGACTGAGTGCCGATGAGCAGCGCAAGTTTCTCGACAAGGAGAGGGAGAAGCAGGCGAGAAAGGGTATGAAGAAGAGCACTGTCAAGGCGTAAAAGTGTGTTGAAACTTTGCATCACTTGGTTGGATTGGATTGGATTGGATTGGATTGATGTCTCTATGTATGTGTTTGTATAGTGGTTTGGAACAAGGGTGGTGGTTTGATTAGGAAAGTCGTATTCGGTTCGGTTCGGTTCAGTTTAGTTCAGTTCAGTTCAGTTCAGTTCAGTCTTTGACTATGACTACGACTATGACTATGACGGACAAACGAGGAAGCTTACAGAGAGAAGGATGAAGAAGATGAACATGGAGAAGAAGAGATTAAGAAGAAGATTTAAAGAATAATTATCATGTACTCTACCTTGAATTTTTAATTTTTTTATTCCCTTTTTTTTTCTCCTTCTCTTGTCTACCCTTTGTACTTCTTTTTTTTTAATTGAGAAAGGTGAGAGGGATGAGAATGAAATGGGAAAGGGAAAAATTCAATGTTCAATGTTTGATTAAAGTATTGCATAGGTTAGTTGGTTTAGTTGATCTTAGTAATTATTATTAGAAGATTTTCAATGTCTTGTTCTTTCTTCTTGTGTTGTGTTGCATATGTATGTATGTATGTATGTATGTATGTGTGTGTAGTTCCATCCCTCCCCACTTAATATCCCTAATAACTACTTTTTTTTAATATTAAATAGTAGTGAAAGAAAAACATTAGACATATTCTCCACGTTTATCCTCGCCTTGTCGTCCTCTACTGTGCGTGCATATGTACTTACACTCTCTTGTTCTCTCCATCTATTTTCCTCGTCAGTCCATTCATATTCTTAATCAGACAAGACCAGACAAGACAAGCAGAAAGCAAGAAATGAAAGGCTTTCCATCCACGTCCACATGCTCATGCTTGAAGTTACTAAAAACATGGAAAACAAAAAAGGGCAAGTAAATTAATTAAAAAAAAAACAAAGAAGATGTGAAACAATACAAGTAGAATCAAACACACACACAACATATAACAATCTCACCTACCAGCTTTACCAAAAAAAATAAAAAGGTGTATACGCAGCATACTTCTCAGCTGTTCATCATCTGACTTTCCAATTCTTCTCCCACCTTTTTCGCCCAGATACTTTTTTTTATCTATGAGATGGATTAAATTTGAATTCTCAGCAACACTAGAGATATACACATATACGTACATTCACAAGGCGCGGAAAGAGAGACAATAAAGTAGAAATACACAATAGCTTACAACACTAATTTTATTACCACGTCAGTGTCTTGACACCAGAATAGGTAAAGGAGTAGTTCGGTAGACGATCAGTAAATAAATAGACGTAAAAAGGGGTATCCTCCCAAGTTGATCCTGCGTATGTGACGACGACCGCGTGAAAGGTTTAGATTAAACGGATAGTATGGGACTATTTTTTCACAGCCAGATTGAAGGATACATCAAGAATGGAAAAAATTACTACAGGCATAGGGTGACCATTCATTGACAAACACTTAGATATGTCCGTCTATCTATACACTTCAAGAACTCAGACTTCACCTCTCTCCGACCCATCAACTACAGTGTCGAGGTTCTTTCCTGATGTCAGGTTGGCCTACCGCGGTGAATATGCACTGCTGGCTGGAGCTGGTGGATTTTCAGATACCAGTGAGTCAGCGACGGATACGTCGTGTCTGAGGTGATAGACTGTGTGTCGATGAAAAGCCACAGTCGACCCCACTGTCCGTCTGACCGCTCTCGTCGGCGACCTCAACACCAAACACCTCCTTGTCGTCAATGGAAATCGCTACATTCTCTCCCTCACCATTCCCTACGAACCCAGCCTTACGCCTCCCCGCCTCCCCCGCCATCTGCTTCACCCTCTCCCAATCCGCACTATCCTCCCCCAAACTCCACGCCATAACACCACCCAACCCATACCTCCTCACAATCTCCTCAAACTTCCTCGATATTAATTCTTTCGTATCCCATGTCCAAAACAAGGACCTCCCTCCATCTAGATAATACTGTCCCCCTGCCTCCTCATCCCTAACCCCATATCGGAGCGCATCTTGCCAACTCGCCGCAACATCAGCATCTTCACACCCTGTTCCAAAAGCGTGCCAGCATGCCCCACGACAGTGCTCAAGACTTGTCCCGCAGTTCCCGTACTGCGAGCAGCAACCCATTGCGCATCTTGTACCCTTTTCTGGGCCGCATGTTCCGTCTGAGGAAATGGCTAGAGAGGTGGTGTCTACGGACTGCATGTGGGATTTTTCAAAGGTCCAGGCCCCCGATGTGAGGCGGTCCTTTCCTGTGGTAGGGTCTTCTGCGGGGAGGAGAGGGCAATTGAGAGCGGTAGGACAAGAGGATGGGTTGGCGACGGTGAAGTATTTGGCGTAGTAGGCAAAACCGAGGTTTAGCTTTGAAGGGGGTGCGCCTAGTGAGATGTATGTTTCAATGGTGGTGATGGAGTCGGTGATTGAGGTGTGGTGTTGGGTTTTGTTGGAGCGGCGGTTTACGAAGTCGTAGGTCATCACCTGAGAGTGTTAACTTGGAAGTGGAGATAATTGGAGAAAATTACGTTGATGAAGTCAATGTAGGGCCAAATTTGGGGACCCGTCGTGGATGTGTATGCCATCATATCTTCTAGTGTACGTTAGATTAGACTATTACTAGAGACATTTCGTGTTCTTGCCTTTCCTTCCTGGCACAGCAATAGATAGAACTTTGTCATTTCCAATGGCGGCACGAGTCGCCTTTAAAAGCCTAGGGTACGCATCGACTTGGTAGGCCTTGGCTGAGTTTGGGACTTGCTTGTAGTCGGCTCCGTTTCCGCCCGGATACTCCCAGTCAATGTCTTCTTCGTTAACTCACTGCCCAAAATCATAACTGTAGACTGAACACATACCCACACCATCAGCTCCCGTTTTTGCAAGCATAGTCGCGACACCGTTAGCGAAATTTTCAATGCCGGCGACTGTCCTCGAAAGTTCGGCAAACCCAACATCATCTCCCCAACCACCAACCGCGACTAAACTTGAATTAGTGTACTCAAAATGTGCTTCTCGTACACGGTTGATACTTACTCATCACTTTGGCAGAGGGAAACTCAGACCGGATGACGGAAACGGGGACCTTGGGTTGAAACGTAGCAGTATCGTTGGCCATGGCGAACGCAAGGATGATATGATCGATACCAGCACGATCCTCGGGACTAGTTGGACGTGTTGGGTGCCATCTGAAGCAGAATGAGTGGTAAACATATGTGTCAGAATGAAGTGACTAACTGATCTGCATATACCACGAATCGAGCGTTGACTAGTCCAGCAAGAAGTGTGAACAAAAGGAGCATCATCGTTGAGAAGTACATGGCAATAGTTGAGTTGAGACAGACAGTCAAATGTTGAGCAAACGATTAAACGCGAGGAAAGTTACTTGTGAGAATGAGTTTCAAAGGACGGCGAAGTTTTAACACTGGTCACACATAGATTGCTGTTAGGAAGCCACGGAGCATACTGGCACACAAAGCCTTCGGGCACCTACATGAAGAAACAAACATGAGGGACTGTAGGAAGTAACGGTTGTGAGAGCGCTCCTGCCATAAATCACGTTTGTGATTCATAAGAAATCATGCTATTCTTTTTGCCAGTTGCGTTGTTTCCTTTGTCGTCCGCAACTGCAGCAACTACCCAGATACTGCCTCTGCAAGCAGCATACTTTGCGTTGAGTTTCCAGATAGAGCTTTCACAATTTGCAAACAACATCACAGGGCTCCATCAATCTCAAAGTGGAAACAAAAAGTGAGCAAGATCTGTGTTACAAAAGTACATAGGAAACATGAAATTTTCTTCTTCGTAGTGCACTGTTCTCCCATGTACGAGGGGGACTTGGAGGTAAGCTACCCAACCCAATGACGAATGTAAGTTGGAAGATGGAAGGCATAGAAAAGGTCAGGATGCTGACAGGTGGCACTTTCGAAAGACATGCACTTGCTTACGGAAACAATAGATAATGGTTAAATACGCTAGGGTGAGCTTGTTGAAATGCAAGTCATCGTTTGTGAAGATGACAAGCCATACAGTGTCGGCCAACGGCTGATGTTCATCTTCACATACTTTGCAGTCATTTGTAGAGATTTCTGCGCATCGGTATGTGTCATTATACAGCTGACTGCAGGAAGCGTGAGCAACCCGAACGGACAGATTACCAGTTCCCAACGCATTTTGTGCAACAGCAGACACATCTAGATTCGTACGGGTCTGCGCATGGAACGTCAATAAAGACATTTTATCCAGGTTCGTGGTTCACTTGAATTTTGGAAAAGGCAATAGTGTCACAAAGAGCGAGCCATAACTTGTCCGTACAGCAGCAGCTAATGTGCAATCCGACGACGTTCTACGCCACCAACGTCAGAGGAGCCTACTGCAAATGATTATGGTTCTGGTCCTTTGTGTCCAGTCCGATCAACAGGCGTTGGCTGAAGATGACATGATTTTGATGGGATGTTCCGCCCTTTGCTTCAAGTGTGGAGCTGGCTTGAGAATGTACCAGATTTTGCCAGCGAAAACTGCGTCCCGAGTTTGGGACCTGGTAAGCGGTGTCAACAACCTGTCTAATACTTTTGGTAGGGTTTTTTGTTCTTGTTTGAATATAGTTATGGGGCAATTCTGAGGTTGAAGAGTTTAAGAAAAGGGTTGTGTGCTATGACTTGAATAATGAGAATGTGAGAGGCAGGAACGTAACGGAAATATGAAAAAGGCAACGCTGAAGCTGTCTCGCATGGCTGCTGCTCCGGTCATCAGCGCTGCATTTGAGTCGTTTCACTGTTGGGGCATGTTTTCGAGCGCGAACTGATTGTGAGATTGCATTAGTTTGAGAGAGGCAGCAGAAGTAAACGTGATGATGGAAAATGCAAAGATTAAAAGCTGGAAAATGCGAGTTGTTGGGCACTTGAAGGA
The DNA here is from genome assembly GCA_022701365.1 of Mycocentrospora acerina. Taxonomy (NCBI): domain Eukaryota; kingdom Fungi; phylum Ascomycota; class Dothideomycetes; order Pleosporales; genus Mycocentrospora; species Mycocentrospora acerina. Next base: position 841,903 of record JAKUHH010000395.1, on the reverse strand, counting down.
AAGGGATAATCAAGGTTGGAGTCGCGAGGTGCGCGACCTAAACGAAGACCAGAACACTGATTAATCACTACGAACCAAATACGGTTGCTGCCTGGACGCTTCCGTCGCAACGCGCATGAAAATGGCAAAAGTTGTTTTTCTCCATGAAACACAATTGATGACGCATGATACTGTTGAGGAACGACGGTTCGCAGGCCTTGAGCCATTCTTTTGACAGCGGCCAGCGCATGTGAAACGGCGAGCAGGCATCGAGCAGGGTGGACAATGTATGCGATTGAGTGGATCTCAGAAGATCAGGTTGCAGCACATGCGAGGGGCTGGCAGGTCCACTAGTTGCCAAGAACCGCGAGTTCTAGCCGTCCAGCCATTGAGTTTCCTCCTGCATTAGCGCCATGTGCAGCTCCGGCCAGTGACGACGCGTCGAAATTGGGAGGCTGGGAAGAGGCTGGGAGCTCTCGGGCAATCAGGTTGATCTCAGCTGCAAATAAATGCCTCGCCGATAATCATGATGCATCGAGAGCGTCGATGCTCCAATTGCGGGGCTCCACGAGTATTAGAAGCGACCCACCCGCCGGTGGTGAGCGTCGTCGAGCTGCAGCTTGGTCTGGGAAGCTCTCCTCAGCGCGTCCGAGGGTGATTACTGGCAGCTGAGCTGCGAACTGGGGCCATTGTCCGGGCAACAGCCGTGTGATGCTGGTTGGCGTGTCAGAGGATACCTCGGCGCCCAAGTGAGGCGTCGCGCGATGGCTGGACAATGGCTGGAGGAGATTGCGCTCGCTGATGGACCGCACGAAAGGGGAAGCTGCGATGCGCTAGTAGACGAGGTAAACACAGCTAGTCCCAATGCAAACAGCTCCACGCGCAGAGCAACTCGCATCCGTGAAACGCCCGCTCACCACAGTCCCCGGCCAACCGCCCAATCTACTTGATCCTCTTCTGCTCGCCTCGATATCCATCTATCCTCACGCTCACCACCCCCGCTTCTGCAATCGCCCTACGTTGCTGCACGTCAACCGACCTCAAGCTGGCTACGTTCGAGCATTTTATATCCCCCACCCTAAATCTCCAAGTGAGACCCTTCTAAAGGAGCCAAGATATTCCTTCTTGATTCCTTTCGAATTGTTTTCGGACGGTTCGAAGGGTTTTCGAGAGTGAATAACCAGACTCCGACAAACTGGATTTTGAAGCGCGAGTACGTCGCCGTCGCCGTGCAATTGTGACGTGATAGAAGGAGCGCAGCTGACAGCTTGCTCAGGTTCCGATCCCCTTCAGTGTCTTCCCGTCTGCGTATCGGAACGCGGGCAATCAGGAATCCACACAGGAGGCGCACACACTCCAGGTAGAAAGGGAAACCCATCTACCACAACAACCTGCTCACGGAGGGGAAATCCACGAAGACATCCATCAATCTCTTTCCGCCACAGTCCACGGCCCCCAGCACCAAGAAGTCCACGTAAAGGAAGAGGTCCACATCCACGAGGAAGAACACCTCCAGCGTCCCCAGCTTCGTGAACAAGTCCACATCCACGAGGAAACTCGCTACCGCCAGCCTGAGCAGCGCCAGTCGTCCCAGCAGCAGTTTCAGTATTCTCAGCAAACACAGGAAACTCAGCAGCCCCGGCAACAACAGCAGCAGCAGCAGAAGCAGCAATTTTCTGAGCAATTTCTGCAAACCGAGCAGTTCAAGAAGTCTGAGCACTCGCACCAGTTTCAGCCAATCCCTCAGACCCTAGAGACTGAGCACACTCGCGAGCGCGTGGAATTCCAGTCCCAGCCTCAGCCCCAGTCCCGCAATCGGTAAGTCCGCGATTCATTTCCGATTGTTTTGCCAGCACATCGTGCACGGTTCACCAAAACAAAGGTGGCCGGGCCGAAAGCCACATGCTAGGCGCTAGCCCCTATTCTATTGTTGTTGTCAGAGCGACACGCGTTCTCCACTTTTCCCTCACCTCCTCTTCCTTGCTTAAGCTGACCTTCCTTCCTCCTCCAGCCTCCTGCCCCAACCTTCTCACACCCACATCGAGGTTAAGGATAGATCCTTCGACAGTCACTTCAACACTGTCCACGGTCCTACAACAGACTTCCAACCCTCTCAACTCGACGTCACTGAACGTCAATACCGCGAACGCACCCGTCCCATCGTCGCCGAGGCAGGTTACACCAGCCTTCCGTCCCAACAAAAACAACAACAGGTCTCCGGTTACAGCCAGGAGTCCTTCACTGCCAAGCACGACAGCACCCCTTACCAGAGGCAGCAAGTTGACACAGTCGACCCTCGCTACCCGTCTCAGTCCTCGGCTCGAGTAGAAGAATCTACCCGCGCCACTGTCGACACCCCCAAGAAGTTCAAGCGTGATATGGGATATTACGACCAAGAGGGACAGTACCACTCGCTTCGTCACGGAATCAAGCACGCCGCCCACAAGGTAGCAGACCGCATCGTTCACCCTATCCACCCTCATCGCCACGAGCACTCTCACTCCCACTCTTCGTCTGCTGCAAAGTACGACGACATTGAGAAAGTGACCGTCAAGGAAAGCTACTCTTCCAGCGCTCCCGCACCCGCTCGCACTCACGTGTCTGCTCCTTCCCACGTTTCGTCTCGTACGCACGTGTCTTCCTCTGCACCCCTTCCTGCTAGGCCTGTTCAGACCAGCGCTGCTGCCATCGCCCGTCCCGTCCTACCGCAAGCTCCTGTCGCCATCCGCCCAGCTTCTCGCGCCAACCCCCACTCCCACTCCCACTCTACCCACCACCACCACCAGACTCACTTCAACCAACACCACTCCCACACTCCATCTTCTCCTGCAACTGCTTGCAAGATGACTTCCTCCAACACCATCACCATCCCTTGCCACCACATCCGCATTGGCGATCTCCTGATCCTTCAGGGCCGCCCTTGCCAGGTCATCCGCATCACCACCTCCTCCCAGACTGGCCAGCACCGTTACCTCGGTGTTGACCTGTTCACCAAGCAGCTCCATGAGGAGTCCAGCTTCATCTCCAACCCTGCTCCCTCGGTTGTTGTCCAGAACATGCTCGGCCCTGTCTTCAAGCAGTACCGCGTTCTTGACATCCGTGAAGACGGTCGCGTTGTTGCCATGACCGAGTCTGGCGATGTTAAGCAGGGTCTTCCCATCCTTGACCAGAGCGGTCTTGCTGCCCGTCTCGCCGAGTCCTTCGACAACGGCCGTGGCAGCGTCCGCATCATCGTCATCAACGATGATGGTCTTGAGATGGCTGTTGACTACAAGGTCGTTCACGGCTCCAGGTTGTAGATGTCCATCGTCAATGGTAAGTCACCTTGTCTCTCATTGCCCAATTCAAACTAACATGTCCAGACTATACTGAAATGACCTGCATGTGCTACGAGGGCATCGGGAAGTTTTTGCATTAATGTCATCTCTTTTATATCAGTGTTCATAACTTTTTGCTTGGTTGCTTAGCTGGTCTCGCTCTCTTTTCTTGGAGATTCGGTCGGCGTTCATCGCTCTCGGAGTTCCAGGCATCGTTGCAGCTGTCTCTGGTCTAGGTAATGGGATACTCAAAGCTACATATGTGGATAGTTAATGAATTGCGTTTCTCACATCACCGCGTCTCAAGTTACCATTGTCGTGACGTGCCTTCTACCTATGATTCTCGTTGATCCACCTATTAACTATGCTGTCTGCACACTCTCATACCTTTACGTTTGATGTGCCTGTGTCCCAATAGCTTTCGCTGCACGCGAGCAAGTCTGACTCCGAAACTGTAAGACTACGGCTCGTCGTTGCGACCAAGTAGTTGACGGGAGTATCTGATCCAGCCTACCCTTTATTCATGAAACCTGCATTAATCTCAGCCATATACAATCCTTGCGCGCACTATATCAATACATATCTCTGTGTCCATGTTAAATCTCCCTTTGCTCCAACCAAGAAAGGCAGTCGTCAGCTATCTTCAAAAGCAGCAAGACATGTGTTCGTCTCTGTTGCTTCTTGTTTTTTGACTGCGCCATGTTGTACATGATGAATCATGGACTTGGAGATATTGAAGTGTGTTTTGGTGTTACAGTGAGGTGACTTATAAGCACTAACAAAAGAACGCGATCCCTTCGTGATTTGTTGTATTCGCGCAATGTCAACGGGGAGCATTGTTTCTGAGTTCTTTGATGGACTCGAGGATTCCCAACGCAAGAATTCAAGGTACATCTGTTGTTATTCAGTCGGTGTTTCGCTGTTGATCCCCTAACATCCTATGTTAATTCTTCTCATCGAAGTTCCCAAGGGAAACTTTACAAAATTTACACGATCTTCAAAACAAGTCGATATTTCTCTAAATCATTAAATTAATTACTTCCGGTCACATAATAAATTTCTGTCATATGTGCGATCGTGAGAATGTCTTAATTGGTCACTTGTGATGCCCACGAGAGTTTAGACGATTTCATTTCTCTAAGAATTAGATTTAATGCACCACACGCCTTCAGAATTCCTCATAGTCTTTCGTGCTATTTAAATTTCACTTTTATGAACTCCTATGCCTCGAAAATTACCGTTGAATTATTGAGATGTCGGTAGGTAAGCCATTATATGAGGATTCTTCACTTCGTTCCGGTGCCCTTAGATGTGACCAGGAAAAGTTCTATATGGTGATGATGTGACTAGGCCACAACGCAAAAGGAGTTCTCATTGATCCTGTCTCTTAGTAATTCCACATGGAGTAGTTCAAGGCAAAGCATCATCTTATCGGCTGCCGAAGTGAAGGTAGCCCCTCTGCTCGTAACAGTCAACGATTCTGGCTGACATCACAATCAAACACCAACGTTTATCAACCACAACAGCAGCATAACCAGCCTTATTCCTACCATTCTGAGATATGTCTTCGCCAGAGGCATCCGATGATCCTAGCTTGCTGGAGACATTCACCTCATTCAACATACAGCCTAGTTCAACGCCTCTGACGGCCTCACTGGCAGTTCCTGACGTCAGCAAAAATAACCTTTGTGCCATGTGCAAACAGATGGGCACAAGATGCAACGGCTGCCACGATATAGTCTACTGCTCCAAGGAGTGTCAGCGAAGCGATTGGCCACTCCATAAGCTTGTTTGTGGATCTGCTAAAGACTTCGCTCTGGCGGATCGTCCGAGCTCCAACCACAGGCGTGCGATAATTTTTCCGGAGGACGCTGAGAAACCACGATTTCTATGGATTGAGTTTGTCAATGGCTCGAGTAGTGGTACAAAGGTCCCTGTACTTGATTGTTTTTTGGGATCACTCGAAGACTTTGACCAGAACAATGGCGCCACCCTTGAGATGATGCATAACTGGGTGCTCGACCGAGAGCTAGAGAAGCCATTCAAGCTCCTTGGAAACATTGTGCTGAAAGGCTCTCCAGGATATCAAATCAATCAAAAGGTCAATAGAAGCTTGCTCATGGTCGATACGGAGCTACAGGAGATGTGTTTCGGTAACCTCATTGCATACGGACATTATAAAACAGAGGGTGAACCGGACCAGTACTACGACCTGGATGCGATGGACCTACGTCACGCAGTCGATGTGCTACGATCTCACTACGATGCTCATCAACTTCGACTTGAGGCTGAGGTAGACGGTGAGACAGTTCAAGGCGTATTCATAGGTTGTGCAGCAGACTATTACATGAGCCCGCGTAACAATATCGAGGACATTCAAACCAACAGATCCTTGTGTATCGCTGAAAGCCAGGTTCCTTCACCTGTCACCGACCGCATCGGCATACCGCTCGTGTTCCGTAAGCTACCTTTTGCACTTGCATGGCGCGATAGACGCATTGGCCTTTTGAGAGAAATTGTCGGGGTGAGTCCTACCTTACAGGTCTTGAATCCTTCCCTTCCGTTTTGCGACCGGCGCCATAGCGTTGGCAATGTCATTGTGGTTCGAAAGGACGGCAAGCCACTACACCGCGCACACATGTCGGCCATTAACGAGTACGCCGGAAGTAAGCTGAAAGGTCATAATCAAGGAGTCTGGAGGGATGGTGTCCTGGATTCATGCACGAAAGAGGAGTTCTCGGTGTTCTATGCTGAATGGGTTGTGCATGAGAGGACTGTACAGAGAAGGATGAGTGTCGACATCCCTTCACCATATGATGTCTAGTCATACTTGGGGTGAGGCTTCAGACGTAGAGGGTAAACTCAAGTACTGTTGGGATGAATGGAGGGTGCTTTCGTTCCTATCCAGGTCAGTGAGTCGCAAAGCCGAGATGTACGATTAAGCCAATGAATCAAACTCGAGCTATACATCTCAAGTCCCCATTGGTGCTCGTATTTTGAGTAGAAGTTGCCAAGTCTACAAATGCTGTTATCTTCCAGGCAGCTAGATCTGCCGTTACTCTTCTTCACAATCACAATCACAATCACTAACATTGTGAGTATTCTCACAATGTACATCAGGTACACCGAGTGTGTCTTACTCTTGAAATTTCAGTACATAGTGTAGGATAGTTTGGATCATATCCAATTGTCATCAAGGCTTCACAGATCTGTCATGCCTGGGAGAAAACACTCACCTCAAGCACAGACATTGCTTGTTGCTCGACACGTCTCTTGAAGCATGCAAACATATAGCTCATTTAACAGATACGATCCGGTCAAGATTACAAGATTATATCATTCACCTTCACCTTGTAATCTACCAGACCATATGCGTCATTGTATATAATTAGTATTCGACAATTCACCGCCTTCTCGAAGCGCATACCATCCCTCCCTCCCTTTGGGTATATAGAGCTCGCACATTTCTTCCTCTCCTCAGCTTCATCACTACCCACGCAATTGAGAGCCATCAAAGTCAACTGAAATACTTGTTCGATACAACGTTTCCTCACAACAACTTCAAACTCACTCCTCAGCCAACACCTCCTCACTCATCTCTGAGAACCCAACCTTAAGCAACTTCTCACCTACTCACTCCACCAACTTCCACTCAAAATGAAGCTGTCCATACTCACCACCACCCTCTTTGTCATTGTCACCATGGCTACCCCCGGAACCGTCTCCCTCGAGCGCTCCTTCAAGGACGTCCAAGTCAACGGCACTATCACCAAAATGGCTTGCGTCTTGTGTCCGTGCAAGGGCTTCTCCGGCGTTTGTACCTGCGTCAAGAACGGCTGCTGCTGCTAAGCAGTTGACGGGTTGACGGGTTGAAGTCAAGACATGATGGATGCTCTCGCCAATTGCGGTCTCATCTCCATTCGCCAGCCACCTTCTTCAGCACCCTCACACCTGCTTGCGGCTACTGTGGTCTATTTTGGTAGTGAAGGCATACTCGAGGACTTGGGACAGGGAATCTAAGCGATGTACTATTTCCGTATTGACGGATTGGGGTAGTCTTGACCTTTTTTTGGTGGATAGAGAGTTATTATATTTTAGTCTACTCGAGAATTGTTTTCTAAACAAGAAAAGCTCATAGATGAGGTTGTCCCCATCAAGGGGTTTCTTCGCAATGACTAACAAAAAAATTCAATCAAAAAATCGATCAAATTCTCGGTGCCTCACAATCCCAGTGCAAAAAATGATATGTGATGTTGAACTATGCGATACATCTCCATCCTACCATCTCCACCCTACCATCACCACCCCAGCGTGATTTCGCGTTGTAGCGCGTACGTAAGTATCCACTGCCGCCCCACCATGTCTCGAACGCGCTAAGACGATTATCATGGTGTTAAACCTCTCACTTTAAAGACTCTACAGAACCTTTTTTTTCTTTTCTTCCTCTCCTTCTTTCTCGGGAACTCTTACCTCCAGCAGTAACAACAGAATATCTCTTCCAACCCCCTCCCCTCCCTTGCTAATCGCGTCCTCGCAGCACGTCATGCCGAGCGAGTCTAACCAAAGTAGTAAGTGTGCATACATGCATGCATACATACATGCATGAAATGATATGATAACCAGGATGCAGCACCGCACCGCACCACCCGTCTATCTATCTATCTATCTATCTATCTAGGCACCAACCTGCCCAAAAACAAGGCCTTGACCAACAATTAGAACAATACATAATTAAATAGACGAATAAACAAACAAGTTTGAAAAAAACCACACCACCCAAACCAAATAATACCCCCCACAACCCCGGACTTTTCCCCTCCCCCTCCCCCCTCCTCCCGCACACTAGATACCCACATACGCATGCATGCACGCCATGCATAATCATCACCATCATCGCCATCATCCTCCAACAACAACAATAACATCACTGCACAACATGACTGATGCTTACGCTCCCCCCCACCCACTGAAACGAGCGGAACGCAGCCGATGGATGGGGTAATACGTGTTGTTGACGCGTAAGAAGTGTTTGTATGGCTACGGGTATGGCGCTCGCTGACAGGGTGGCTTGTTTTGGTGTGATGTGGTGAGATGTGGGTGAGATGTTGATGTTATTGTTTCTATTTATGTTGTTGTTATTGTTATTATTTTTATTTATGTTGTTGTTATTATTTATGTTATTGTTGTTATTCAGCAAGTGTGGCTGATGAGCCGAGCCGAGTCGAGTCGAGTCGATTGGTAGGAAGGATAGATACAAAGCGACATGTATCGAGATGCCAGATGATGTAAAAAAACGTTGAATTTTATTTTCTTTTGGTCAACGCGTCTGTGTGTGGGGAAGAAAAAAAAAAGTAACAAGCTTGCATGTATGTGATGTGATGTGTCTTGTCCTGTCTTAACGTGCGCTTTGGGCTTCTTTCAATGCAGACGTCGTGAATATAGGGATGGAATTGGTGCAAAACGACGTATCTAAGTAGAGATGTTTGGAGCAGGAGAGAAGGCATTTAAATCAAAGAGAGAGAAGAAAGGTAAATTTACAACCACAAAAATATGCAAGAGTTATTATAGTATGGATTGTTTGTGTTCATCTACACACGATTCCCCCGAGGTGGCACTACTACATCATTACACCACGCTATTCCCAACACCTCGTATTGTTTGACTTGCAGTTTCCAACTTTCAGTCTCGCAAGTCGAGAGCTTATAATCCTCACTCGCACTCTTCACCTTGTGCCGGTAAATCCTCTACAGTTTGTGTTGTATTATTTGTGGCCGTTTGGCTTTCCGCTTTGAGAAGGAACGCTAGCTTTGAACTTGTGGATATGCTTCTGCTCTTGCTTGGGCGTTATTAGTGCCGTCTTGTACTGCTACTGCTGTCGCTCTCGCTGCTGCGCTAGATGGACGGATATAATTTGCCAGTGGTGTTGGTGACTGGCTGGCTGGCTTTCTTCCTGCAATGGATGGCGCGGCATATGATGCCGGTAATGCGCAAAATAACCGTACCGATTGTATATGCGTTTCAACGCCTATGTAGACAACACACAGGCGTTGGAGTGTAATAAGCGTAATCCTCTCCAAGCGACATTTCGATTCGGTTTGGTACGATTCGGTAGCTCCTTCATTTCGTGTGCCTTCTCTTTAATTCTAATAACCTCATGTTCAAGATACCGTCTCTTTTTGCTTCAACTCCATGCTCTTCCCCTTGACTACTTCTTCATGCTCCTTGCGTAGCTTGAGCCAATCGTACTTTTCAAAGCTGAAGCTCCAAATCCTCTCCTGGATGCTCCTAGGCACAAAATCATCGTCTCGGTTGCTCCTGCCCACATGCTGGATCACACTCGGCGTAATGGCATACCTAAGCTCATGTCTTTCATTTGCGTAGTCCTCGATCAGGACCTCGGTGTTGCCGATGCGACGGTCGTGGAAGTAGGAGACGAGGTCGACGATCTTTTGCGTAGGAAACACAAAGGCTTGACTGCAGCAGCCGAATTCGGGCATTTCGTGGACGCCGACGGGCAGTGGGAGGACGGTTGTGCGGCCGAGGGCGAAGAAGAGGAGGATGGCGGTCCCGGTTAGGGCGTAGAGGACGAAGATGGCGCGGCGGGTGGTGAGGGCGAGGGAGAACTTGGTGGTGGGCGTGGTGAAGCGGATGATGAAGAGCATGGCGGTGGGAATAGCGGCTACGCAAACAGAGTAGTAGAGGTACGTGTGCCAGTACTCTGCGTTCCAGCCCCAAAACTCCTCAGTATAGAAGAGACGCAGGTAGAGGAAGTCGGGCTTCGAGTGCACGACGGCGGCCTGCCGCTCGGCTTGGTCAATGGCGGCGACGGTGCGGTGATACCATCCGTCCATGGCGACGGTGTCGTCGTCGATTATGGCAACGTAGGGCGTGAATTGCTCGGCGCATTTCTTCAGCAGGTACTCGTAGTCGAAGAGGCCCTTTTCGATAAAGGCGCCGCCCTTTGCTTCCATGTTGCGGATATGCTGCATCTGGTCGTCGCCAAACTGGTACGTCAGGACCTCGTCGGCCAGCCCGGCCAGCCAGTCCTCGTTGTAGGCGGGGTGGTGGTTGGGGTTTGAGTGGGTGATGAAGACCATGAGATAGATCTCGCGCCTCTCGTCTGGCGTCAGGCCCTCGAGCAGAGAGCCCACTGCACTGGGGAGGTGGCGCGAGTTGTCCCTGCGGTACGAGGGAATGCCCACGCACAGCTTCCTCTTGCTGTCGCTAGCCTTGATCACGTCGGCCTTGGTGGCTGGGTTGTAGGCCTGAATGTAGGCCTGCGCCTGCTGGCGTCGGACGGCCGAGTAGCGCGGCGCATAGCCTTTGCGAGGGTTGAAGAAGACGGACGTCGGGTCGCGGGCGGAGAAGGAGGTGACGGTGTAGAAAAAGGCAAAGGTGATGAAGACGGCGAGGCCGGTGACGGTGCGCGCGGAGAAGTACATGCTGAGCGAGCGTGTGTGGGTGAAGGGCTTGTTCAGCGCAGCATGGTTGGGCTACAGGAAAAGGAGGAGGGCGACTTCAGCACATCACGGCATGTATGGGTGAACAAGGGCAGGTGTGGACAGGGCCGGACAGGGTCAGGAGAGCCGAGAAAAAACCCTGAGATAAGTAGTCAAGCCTGTCTGATGACGGCAGACCAGGTACGCGTGCTCCGGGAGCGGCCAGCTGAGGACTTAATTTTAGCCACGCAGGGATCGGCTAGCGGGAGTGGCGGTCTGGAAGGCTTGCTGGTCCTTTGCTCCTCTGCTTGTTCGCCTGTCGGGGCTTTTGGCCGTATGCTGGGAATTGTCGTCGTCCCTCTCTGGAGGCGGCATGACGCTGCGAGATGAGCATGGCGGGTATTACGACGGATGGCTGGAGTCGTTATCGACAAGTCTCGCAGTGCCGTGTTTCACGATGAGCGTCCATTTACATGCCAAGGGCGTTCAGACGGCAGATGTGATTTTGGGGGAAACATTCGGCTTGCAAAGGAGACATGGGATGCGATTGCAGAGGGAAGCACGAGGCTTGGTAGTGGCCAGAGAGAGAGAGAGAGAGAGAGAGAGTGTGTGTGTGTGTATCTGCGAGGTTGGTAGGTGGTAGCGAGCATTGCATGCCAGTACAGAGCATCACATGACAGTTGGTATAGAGCACTACTCATCACATGATAGTAGGTATACCCAGAGCACTACATGGCAGCAGAGAGCATCACATGACGCTTGCTCCCGTCAGCCCTGCTCCTACTCGCGCTCGTACTTGTGTGAATATGAGGTGTGCATTCCAACACGTCCAAAGATGCCTTGATGTCTTGTTGTCTTAATATTTTCAAGCCTTCATGCTTTGGTACTCCCATCTGGACATGCTCGCACAAGACACTCCCAGGAGACGTACCCAAGCAAGTTGGATCCATACTTGACAGAGCACCGTCTCTCTGCTCCCTCTACCACTCCTCCAGTCCCCAGCCCCCAGTCCCAGTCCTCCACTCCTCCACTCCTCCAGGGATCAGACGGCGCGCCACGTGCCAACGGCTTAGGCGTCCCGCTCCCGCAACGAAGGAAGTGGCGCCACGGCCAACGTCGTCTGTGAAGCTTGTTGTGGATGCTCACGCCTGGCGATGCTTTGAGTCACGCATGCGCTGCTGGAGCCTGTTCCTGCGCGCACAACTGACAGCCCTCGAGTCTGCCCCTCCCTCGCCCATCCGAGGCTGTAACCACCCCACTCACAACCGTCTGCATCTCTCGAATAGTGTTCCCTCAACCCCAACTCCCCGCCTCGCCCATCCAGCAACAGCTGGCCCGTGACCATGCCCAAGAAGCGCGCCCCCGCCTACACCCAGGCAAAGCCAACCTATGTCCACCCTTCGTTGCAGGGCTCGAGCTCTGCCACGCCCTCTGCGCCCTCGTCGCCTCAAACCGTCAACCAGCGCATCCAACAGCTGCGCCGCGAGCAAGCACCACGCCCGACCACCGAGCAGAGGGACGAGCTCACATTCGCAGTAAGCAGTCGCACCGTCCCGCCAGACTTGCGGCGAATACTTCGCATACCAGAGATTAACGCGCCAAACCCCAAGCCTGGAACACGGGCACGCAGGACGTTTGGGGGCGCGAGACCGCCGCCTGGGCCTGCCGCGCCGAGCAGTTGGCTGGAGAGGAGCCAACATGCGCCGGCGCGGATGCAGAGGCTAAAGAGGGAGCTATTTGGCGAGCTGGACGGGCCGCCGAGGTTTTCATTGCTAGCGAGGGTCACGGACGACGAGTTCAAGGTATGCCTTCCCTTGGCGTGTTTGGTCGAGGAGATTTGGTGGTTTCTGTTTTTAACATTGCTCCTGTTCAGGCTTCTTACTCTTGACGCAGCGCCTGCCACCGCCCAGGAGCCTGGCACATTACTGCCTGCGAACTTTTGCCTTGAACTGGGAGGAACTGTCCGAGTTTGAACAGCACTACCTTCCTACGTTGCCGACGTCGCTGAGAGAGGCTCTGCTGAGCTATCTGACGGTATACGGAAACAGGACGTGTCTCGACTTTCGGTCATTCAAGATCCTGTTCCACATCGATGAAGTGGCGGGCGCATCCGGATGGGACGAGACACGCTTCCTCGACCTCACTGGGATGCTACACGAGAACTTCAACATCAGTGACCTGACCAAATGTCTGAAGCGTCCAGTCACGCAAACTGCACTGGGACTAGAAGACCTGAGCATAGATGACATTGTGAAAGACAATAGCAGAGGGAAAGAGAAAGCATCCGTCCCTGTCTCCGACTCTTGGGAAGACGAAGAAGAGGTAGACTCTCTCACAACCGCGCCGTCCGTCCTCCCCGCGCATCTCCAAATTCCGTACTTCTCCAACCTCACCCGTCTCTCCCTCGCCCACGCCGGCCTCTGCGCATCCTGGCCTGATCTCCTCAAGCTGTCCCCGCATCTAAGCAAAGTGACGCACCTATCCCTTGCTCACTGGCCGCGGCCTTCGTCAACCCCCAACGCAACAACCACATCCATGGTATCAAATCACACATCTGTCGCACTGGGCGGCTCGCACTTTTACTCGGACCTTGACGACGACTGGCACGAAGCTGCCAATATCCTCCGTCGATTAAGCCTCAATACGTACTCGTTGCATTGGCTGGATCTCCAAGGCTGTACGTGGCTCAAAGCCCTCACACTACGGTCTCGTGCTTCTGCAGATGTACCTGCAGTAGGTCCAAGCTACGACTCGGGCGAATCCTGGCCATCTGCTACTATCAAGCCCCTCGGCCCCGACTGGAACGACGCGTGGAGCCGCGTCACATATTTAAATCTATTCCAGGGCTGGATACCCAGCGACAACCAGTCGCTGCAGAACATGCCGGCGGGTATTGTACCTGTGCAGCTCATGGTGTGGTTGAGGGAGAATGGGAACAAAGTGGAGGAGAGGTGGAAGCTGAATGGTGATGAAAAGGGGAGTGCAGTGGCGGAGTGGGTGCATAGAGAGAAGATTGCGAGGGGTGTGGCAGGGGATATTCATCTGCAGAGGAAGAAGGCGGGAGGTGTGTGGTGTGAGGCAGACCATGGATGGGGGATGGAGAAGAGTGGTCGCGTTTGACTGGTGGTTGATGGTGGCTGACGTATCCACTACTACCGTATTGATGTAGTTGTAGCTGTAATTTACCCCATGGCTCGTACGACGGCGACGGTAACAAAGATGAAGGAGAGGAAGATGAAGAAGAAAAAAGCTTTATTACACATGTACAAAGTTAGACCTGGACCTTTTTTTTTTACACCAACGCATATCTTGAGGAGTTTGTAAGATGCCGACCGTCTGACAAAATTCGACACCACGTTGGATAGATAATGAATTACATTGTATGGTATTGTATTGCATAGCTAGACACCTGCCTATCTATGTAGTTGGTTAGTTGGTCAGTCACAGATGCATAGATGTCCAATACCAAGTTTTTAAAATAAATAAAAATCATTCATGTACATATATAACGTGTAGTAGACACCAGACCTAATTCAGATCTCACACACACTCTCTCTCTCTGCTTACCCGCGCCATTACACTCAGCCCCTTAAGGCGCAGGCCTTAGCCATATTGCGCACATAAATAAGCGTAAGGGCAAATTCTCGCGTATCTAGCTTCAGTATATATTGAACAGGAGCCTCCTCTTCGTACTTAGTCAGCCTTGCTTTGCTGGGATAGGAATCGCGTCGTGAAGCTGCTTTGGTGCGTCGCTTTCGAAGGGTGCATTCAGAGACATTGTAGATTGCAGCAGCGTGTCGCACGCTTAAAGAAGGCTTTTTATTTTGTCACTTGCAAGGATGGGATAATTTTGTCTTCAAGTGAAAGTAATTCAATTTTAGGTTGTTAGGACATTGCAGGTGAAAGTTAGGACATATAGAATGTTGGTCAGGTACGTACTTCGACCATGTGCGAACTCCGACCGTGGATCACGTTATCACGTAGCTCACGTCGCGTAACTTCAGCTATGAGTTCTACACCTGCATTCTCATCCCAAAAAATAGCATATGAAGGAGACGGATATCCGCTTCACGCTGTATTGCATGTATAAAGGAAAAATCGCTACGAAGAGGTTAAGGTCAGTGCATAGTTATCAAAGGATATATCAATTAGGGTAATGCAAATACAAAATTACATAGTGCACAAGGTCTCTAGGTGTTTATATGGCAATCTTGCTTATCCACTCGTCTCGTCATTTTAACTTCTAGAGACTTACAGAGAGGTAAGAAATTTACAAGAGTATGGAGACTTTTCGCAAAAATGAACATGACGATGGTGATTCTGATTGCGGAAATAGAGATCAACGATACAATAATTCATACAAGAGACGAGGAGTGTTGAAATCAAGTGGTGTGTTGGATCGTCGTAGCTTAGGCCCTTAGTTCTGGGTAGGCATTATGCAGTCGTCTGATTGCACTGCTTCTCCATGAATCATCTTCTATATGCACACCGTCTAGGCGAAAGACTATATTTGTCCTGGTCTCATTTGTGTAAGATGGCCATGTCGTGTTACAATTCGAAGCTGCTTGTCTTTTTTAGAAAATGTTAAAAATTAAGAAAACGAGGATCTACAACATACCGTCATTAAAATTAGGTGTGAGTTCATTGACAAAGCTTAGCCACATGCGACTCATCTGATGACTAAGGCCAATGTAATTCTGACGGGTTTCGGTAGAGTTAGATGAGAGAAAGTTGATTTCGTGGCCAATGCCATCAAAATTCCGAAACACAAAAGGAATTTCAGAGAAATGAGCAACCCCAAGAGTCTTGGTGTCAATTCCGTTTGGCAATGTGTCAAATCGGTAGCTATAAGCAGGAACACCGTACTTACCCCAAGCTTGAGCACTAAAGCGTCTAGGAGCAGTAAAGAGTAAATCTCCTCTAAATAGACTAGCTCTTCCGTAAAGAGCCCCGTGTTCAGGACGAGATGATGGGAGTACGCTGCCAAGATCGCGTTCAACTTCCTCAGAAGTCAATCCGTTTAGGTATTCGTTGGCGATTGCATTAGTTGTCTCATTTGCCGCGGACTGACCCAAATAACCAGCAACGGCTGCACGAAATTCGTCGGTAGTATTCACTACCAGACCTTCGCTTATGGCAAACGAAGTTCCCTCATTCGTGTTAGATCCAATAAGTATAGGATGTCTGACAAATCGTCCTTCCGAGAGAGCGACGGAGGGATACTCCGCAATTATACCGCCATCCAGAACAGGAAAATAGGAAACACCCCTAAACGCAGCCTTCAAAACTCTAAAGTCTGTGTTCCGTAAGCACTGAAGAGTGTCGGTAGAGTTCTTACAACCAGTCTTTTCGAGAACACTTGTATACGCAACATCTTGCTCTTTCAAAGACAACAGGCCGTAACCGATCGCTGGCCCGCCACTCTGAGCGATACCTGCCCGAAAGAGCCCATCGTCACGTCCTCCGTAAGCTAGGAAATGGGATCCAACTGCAAAAGCACCAGCAGATTCGCCCTGTATTGTAACTCGAGATGGATCACCTCCAAAGGCGGCAATGTTGTCTTGAATCCAATGAAGAGCCAATCGTTGGTCATACAATCCCAGGTTCGCAACTCCAGATTCGTTAACTGCTCGACCGGAGAGAAAGCCAAATCCTGATACCCGGTAATTCAGTGTAACTCCAATTACAGGGGTTCCGATAGCGACAGACTCTTTCACGAGGAAAGACATGTTGAATCTTTGATCCGCGCCACTACCCTCTTGGTAGCCTCCGCCGTGAATATATACAAGAACAGATGCCCTACTATTATCAGACAGATTGGCTGGTCGTACGATATTCAGAGTGAGGCAGTCTTCGCTTTCGTTGTGCGAAAAGCCACTCTGCGAGAAGACAGGAAGTCCAATAGGGGAAAAGTGACACCAAGGACCGGGCGATGCAGCACTTCGCTTCTCCCACGACTGATTTACAGGTTGTGGATGGTTGTATCGTAGATTTCCTATCGGAGGCTGCGCATACGGGATACCAAAGAAGTAATCCTGATTGTACTCAAGGCTTCGTGTTCCAAGAAGTGTGCCATTTGTAGTGAGGACAGTCGGTTGGAGCGAGAAGGCAGTGACACCAAGGACTGAAAATAGAAACGAGAATCTGATATCTATAGTAGTACGCATCTTGTGCTAAAGGGTAGAGATCTTATAAAGATAGGAGAGAATTAGAACAGAGTGATATGGTGACTTATTTGTAGAAAATGAGACTTTGTGACCAAGAGATTCGAAGCAAAACTGAAAGAGATACATGAGCAGAATAGGAAAGAACCCCAAAAGTAGACGTAATATACACAATTGTATGTAACGTTGTCGTCAAATCAGAGTCATATTCGGGGATATTCAATATCTCCATTTGTAATTAATTGTGATTTAAAAGTCTTGGTTGGTAACATGCCGACGGCATCCAGTCGTCGGCATCGTGCCGAATGCTTCCGTCAAAACTAGTCTGAATGACAATCTAACATGTTCAGTCAGTATCCTGCGCACCCTACTAAAACTGATTCATCTCCTTTAGTGATGCTCTTGTACGTGTAGGAGCAGTCTCTCCTTGGTCACCTTCAAGGACACTTCTCTCAGCCTCTGTAACTAAAACGTAACCTTCCTGGGCCTAAAGGACGCCCCCCTAAGCTATATATTGTCTACAATGTTAAGATTTATGTTGCTACCATTAACCTAAAGTACATATTCTCCTTAGTAAAGATAGTTACTAATTGCACAGTGTTATGGACTAGCTTTAGCACGCAGAAGCATGGTAAGCGGTAGTAGTGGTATTAAGTATCTTAGAGAGTGTCTATACCAGCTGCTCTTGTGTTCTTATGTGTTTGCCTCACGTGTCCGCTTATCCCCTTGTCACCTCTGGTGTAATGGTCAGACGCCCTGCCCTTGCTATCGATACCACGCAATAATCCCAATTATACCAAAAGGTAAGCACACAAACACTTGAGCAAGTATAATATACATAAGTCGTTATATTTGGGATAGGTGCGTGTCTGGTAGCTATCAGGTAGGTACCGGTTGGTTTAGGGGTAGACCATGATGTGACGTTGTGAACGTTGCGTAGGGGGTTGTAGTAACAGTCTATTAGCTATATAGCATACAGCTGCATACATAGGAAACGACCTATATTAATCTTGATTGAGTGTAAAGCTAATAATTACCTATTGTTCTAGTTAGGTAAGCTTCTTAGAGTTAGACCAGCAGTTGTGTTGAGCAGGGTACACAAGTGCGTTTGCAACGGATTGTTTATTTAGACACGTTATAGAGAGCAGTAGTATTGCATTTACTTCATGTTTAATTCGATTAAAACAAAGAAATAGTAAGATGGATATACAATTAATTTGAAACTTATAGAGTAGCGCTGCGTTAAGCTATTGCACGTTAAGGTGAGAGAGGTGCGCAAGTTTGGCGGGGTGCGGCACTTGCCTTTGTGCGGCGCTTACTTGTGGAATACGTTTTGTATATATACATACAACTCTACATACAACTCTACATGTATGTTCCCCTCTCATCTACCTTACTATGACACGACACAACAAGACACGACACAACAAGACACGACAAGACAAGACACGACATGACTCGACTCGACACATTAACGATTCCAACATGACACAAGACAAGACAAGACAAACTCCGTGTTTGAGAGAGAAACCCTTGTAGCTTCGTGCTGATCGGAGCTGAAATGCATTTATGTATTTATTTACTCGTTCATTCATGTACGTAGATGTAGTGATGATGATGATGATGATGATGATGATGATGTAAGAAAAGCCTAGGCACTTGTCATCTCATCACATCGCGTCACATCGCATCGCATCGCATCTCGTTCACTAGCCCTGCATGTTGGTTGCGGAGGTAGGTATTCGCGGGAGTGATATCCTCCGCGACGGGACGTATGGACGCGTATTGTCCACCAGTAGTTAGTCGTGGGTAGGTAGCTCGATCGATGCAGAGCAAGTATTGATTTATTGATTTTTTGCCTAGAAGGCCGTGTATCTACGTATCTACGTATTCATCTATCCATCTATCTAGCTGCATGTATAGTGTGTATAGGTGCATGCGTTTGTGCATTGTCATCCATCTCGTGTGTAGATGGGGTGGGATGATAGGATAGGATAGGATAGGATAGGATAGGGTAGGATAGGACAGATAGGTGGTTGGTTGGTAGTGTTGCGCCAGCTATAGTAGCTAGCTAGCTAGTTTTACGCGTGTATATGTGTGCGCGGCCACTGGGGCTTGTGGCGGGGATTCTACAGATGATTGACTGAATGTACTATATTATATTGTACTATATTTCGAGATGCTGATATAGACGCTGGTGTTCATGCTGATCCGTAGGTGGGCAAAGCAGTCGATGACGAATCGACGACGACGACGTCCACGACGGGTTGCGAGTTTGATGCTAAAAATTGCGACTGCGACCGACTCGGCTGGAAGCTAGGGCTGAAGCTTGGGCCACGGCCAGGGGCTCAAGGCCAGGATCCGGATGGCGTTTCAGCCTTCCGGACGCGCGGCGGGCTTGGCAGGTAACGGCGAAATGTAGGGTGCGGGTTTGTTCATAGCATACGGGGTGACAGGATGGAGAAGTGGATGGATGGATGGAAGGATGCAGAGGGTGGAGTACAAGAGGAGATGAGGTGAGTAACGTGCTTAAAAAAGCATGTGTGTGTTTATGCGTCGACAGGAACGAGGTGAGCACCATTGGGGGAGATGCTGACGCGCAGGTTGAATGCAGACTTGCCCAGCCAAGTGGCGTATGTATCTGATCAAAGCAAACCTCGCGTCAACAAAAGGCGTGACTGGTTCGGGGTGCGGGCGCCGGCGGACATGTAATGCGATGGATGCGCGTGGGATAAGCTCCTCAACCAACTTGTGCGCAATCTCATGCACGGTGACGCCTGGTGGACTAGCCCCCGTTGCAGCAAGGCGCGCAGACGAGTGCTGGATCAGCGAGCGGGTAGGTCGCTGGCAGATGGCCGATGGCGCATGGCAAATGCAGCAGATGGCCGCGGGCAAATGGCAAATGGCAGCCGGCGAGTGCTGGGCGGGCCACGGGCAGCAGCCTCTCCTGGGCCTGACGTTGGGAGCAGGCCAGCCTGTGTCGGGAAGGTTGATGGAACGACAGCGTTAGCGCCGTAGTTTCACAAATTAGTCGAGCGTCGTGCCCCGACCCCTGCCCGCGTGTCAAAGGTCGCCATGCAAAAAAGACGCTGCTTCACGAACAAAAAGGACCGCCTGCTCGT
Source organism: Mycocentrospora acerina (assembly GCA_022701365.1). Lineage (NCBI taxonomy): Eukaryota > Fungi > Ascomycota > Dothideomycetes > Pleosporales > Mycocentrospora > Mycocentrospora acerina. The sequence continues at coordinate 821,882 of JAKUHH010000395.1, read as the reverse complement.
TTCTCGCCTCGCTGCCGTCTGCACCGTTTCCCGTCTGCTGCTTTCCCCTTTGTGCGCCGCCTTTGTGTTTTTGCTGTTCCCGGCCTGCTTTGTTCTCATCCTGCTCTGCTCAACCGAACCTCGACCCGCGTAATCTGCTCAGTCGCCCATCACCAAAACGAGCAAGCAGCCCGTGTTGTGCAGATAAGGACACCGACTCCCCCAGCGAGCGAACGGCCAGAGACAATTGCCCCCAAAAGGCCCGCCTGCCACCTCCGGCACCACCTCGACGCACAAGATCCTCGCCAGCCCCAGCCCCAGCCGCCTCTCCCCTCGCCCTCGCCCTCGCCCTCGCATCATCTCACCTGCCCTCGCCTCACCTCGCCTCACCTCACCTCACCGCCCCTCACCGCCCCGCCACAATGCTCACCTTCAAGAAAGCGCTTGTGCTTTCGCTTGCCTGCCTCACCCTCTTCTTCGTCTTCAAGTCGAGCCATGCGAGCAGCAGCACCCCGACTTTCCGCAACGCCCACGACCTCCCGCGGCCCAGCGCCTGGGAGCCGCCCAAGCACCCCGCGCAGGAAACCGCAAAGGAGGATGCAAAAGGCACGGCCAAGCTCGACGAATCTTTCAACACGCCAGACGCCCCACCCAAGAAGCCAAAGACGCAGTACAGCATGGACGAGCTGAAGCAGAGGCCCCTGCGCGAGCAGCTCGAGTACCAGTTCCCCTACGACGTCGACTCCAAGACCCCCGCCTACATCTGGCAGACGTGGAAACACACGCCGGCCCAGGGCGAATTCCCAGAGGCCTTTCGCGAGGCCGAGGCCAGCTGGACTATTCACCACCCGACTTTTGTGCACGAGGTCATTACCGACAATGTCGCCGTTCACCTCATCAGGCACTTGTATGCCTCGATTCCCGAGGTTCTCGAGGCATACACCTTGCTGCCTCTGCCCGTGCTAAAGGCAGATTTCTTCCGCTACCTCATTCTACTCGCCAGGGGAGGCATCTACTCGGACATTGACACCTCGGCACTGAAGAGCGCGACAGAGTGGGTTCCTGCTAATGTGCCTGCAAACACCTACGGCATGGTCATTGGCATCGAGGCCGACCCCGACCGCCCAGACTGGGCCGAGTGGTACTCTCGCCGCATCCAGTTCTGCCAGTGGACCATCCAGTCCAAGCCCGGCCACCCGATCCTCGTCGACGTCGTCGCACACATTACAAAGGAGACGCTCAAGCGCAAGGCCGAGGGCAGACTCAACAAGGACCACAAGACTATTATCGAGTTTACTGGCCCGGCCATCTGGACAGACACCATCTTTGCCTTTTTCAACAACCCTGATTACTTTGATCTGAGTGCCAGCAAGAGCAACATCACCTGGGAGAACTTCACCGGCATGAAGACCCCGAAGAAGGTTGGCGACGTCGTTGTCCTGCCCATTACGAGCTTCAGCCCGGGAGTCAAGACCATGGGTGCTGGTGAAGATGATGATCCAATGGCTTTTGTCAAGCACCAGTTTGAAGGTATGCATCTCCATTCTCTTCTTTTTTTTTTTTTTTAATATTCGACATTGCTCTTTCCATTGCATGATACTGACTAGCGACAGGTACCTGGAAGCCCGAGAATCTGCGCCACATTGGCGAGGTCTATCCCTGAACGAGACACGTGAGCGAGCGAACAAACGATCAAAGACGCGATCGTGGTGCGTGACGGCATCTCCACCACTCGGTTTGATTCGATGGACGGGAGGATTGGAACAGGGAATATCCAACATGGGTGCTGGGGCGTCACTAGTCCATGTGAATCCCCCGGGTCGCCAATTCGACTCGACTCGCGCAGTGGTTGTGGCAAGACGCAACCACTTTGCCAGTACGCGGCGATTCGAACGCCAGAATCGTCGGCGTACCTATCAACGATGACAGATGGAGGCCCTGGACAAAAAAGCAGCGCCAAGGGAAAATCGGCGTATAGAGGTCATTGGCATGGCGTTTTTTTCTTCTTGTTTTCTTTTGTCGTGTACATGTGTGTTTATTGCTAGGCAAGAATACAACAACTTCAAGCGCTGAAGTTGGGGAGAGCCGGACAAGCAGAGAGGTAGATGCAGATCAGATGCAGAAGCATCGTGTATTGTTTTTCTATTGTTTTTAGCATTGTGGTTTCTAGTCTCCTGTGTCGTCTTTTCTGCTGAATAGATTGTGGCTTTGCGTTGTATTGTGTTGTGTTGTATTGCGTTGTATTCTGTTACCTAGATGTTGGATTGGATCGGATTGGATTGGATTGGACTGGCACAGCGTACATTATACTTGTATGTGTATATATACACACATGCACACGTATCAAACTAGACTAGACTAGACATTACCATACTATAATACGCTATATCACTAGTACTTGTTCATTTTGAAATGTCTTTTTTTCTATAATGAAAGTAGTAGGCAATTCTTATGTTGTTCAAATGGGGAAATGGTAGATTGGTCATGTCATGTCATGTCGTGCTTTGGTTTGTTGGTTGGTTAGTTGGTTGGTTTTTTATAGGTAAATATAGAGATATATAATAATCATAATAATAATTATAATAATAAAAAATACTTGTTTATACAATTGATATGGTATCTTCTTCTTCTCCTTCTTCTTCTTCACCACCACCACCACCACTACCATATCATCTTTTCATTAATTACCATTACTAATCTCCACCCCTCTATATTCCCTCTACTTTACTTTGCCTAGCCTTGCACCACAAACAACCCAATCCAATCCAATCCAATCTAAAACTGTCTTGATAACATAGCCAAGAGTACGAAAAATCCATGTACCATCTCACTCTCTCACCGCCGACTACTCCCCAAAAAGTGCCCCATTTTCCCTGCGAAACTCAACAGGCTGCCGCCGAGGGTGGGGCGGCGCTCGATGTCATGGGTGTCTGTTGAGTGTTTGGTTTTGGGGTGGTGGGGTTGCTGTTGGTAGGGTGGGTGTTGTTGGTATTGTTGGAGTTGGTATTGGTATTCGTATTCGTATTGGTAGTGTTGCTGTTGTGGGGGGTGGGGGATTGGTATGGCGATGGCTTGTTGCTGTTGTTGTTGTTGGTAGTAGTGGTGTGGAGGTGGGTGGGTCGGCGGTTGGAAGACGAGACTACGAGTACCAGTACCAGTACCAGCACCAGCACTGGGACTGGGTGGGGAAGGGGCGCGTGGGAAATACGTTTGTTGTTGGGAGTGTGGCTCGGGGGTTGTGGGGTAGGGTGGTTGTTGTGGACGGTGGGATGTCGAGTGGGAGGAGTTGTATGAGGACATTTCTTTTGGGGGGGGATTGATGTGTGATGGTACTGATGGGATTGTAATATGAGTGGAGTAAAGGGAGAATGTATGGGAATGTATAGATGGAAGAATTTCGAATCTTGTCTTTTCAAGGAAAAAATACGCTTCTTCAACGTTGAAAAGTGATGGACAGTGCCGAGAGAGAGGGTTATCTTGGTTTGCAGCGCCGAGAAAGTGTATTGCGTAACTTGCTTGGGAGTTTTCTGGTCTTGTCTGCTCCTCAACGATACAATCCCCACCTAAAACTATATACTTCTTTGCAGAAATCTCGACACCAAAATACCTGCCCCGAGACCATCATGTCGTTGCCGAGAAGCCGTTTTAGCTCGCCTCTCCAATATCACGAGTGGTATTTGTCAAGGCTGCACTCCGGCGCAAGGCGACTTTTGTGCTGCGCATGATGATCCGTAATGGCAAATAACGGGTGGGGATGATGTCAGGTGCTTGGCAGAGGGGTCTCGAGAACGCGTGGGTTGGATGGGAGAAAACGCCTGGGCTTAGTGGGACTTGGCTGCAAATAGAGTGCTTGTTCGAGAAGGAAGGATGTTCTACGTTGGATGACCGTTTGAGGCGCATAGGATGGCGGAGAGGCGAGAGTCCTGTTGCACAGATTGAAGAGACGTGAAAATCTGGAGAGCATGAGGTTGATGAAGCTACCGTTTACCAGCTGATGGGGCGAGGATCAGGAAGCTCACCGATGACGATCTACTTGACAGTCACCCGCCCTACAACTACAACTACAACCACAACCAACACCTGGTCTTGCTAGCCCAACCATCGTCTCATACACGCTCTTTGATCTCGACAACAACTCTTCACCCCCAACAACCTTTATAGCCACAGCTACACCAATGTACAAGCACGGATCGGTCAATAGGCAGCAAGGCCTATCGCACGATGCGGCGCTGCCCTGCCACAACAGCAAGCCGCAGCAAGCCATGGGCAGCCTTACGCATTTGTGCCCAAAGAGTGTGCTCAGCTGACATGCGAACCATTGATTCGGTCGAATCATGAGCATCCAGGAACCTCAGCTTGGCTTTGGGCCTAATTATTGGCGTTCTCCGTCATCCTTTAATGCCCCACCAGCGGCGGGGGGCTGAGTCTCTTGCGCCTCTTAGTTGCGCAGCTCGCCCAGCTGCTATTCTCCGCTGCAACCTTTTATGAGACCTCTCGTCGCGTGATACTTTTATTTACTTTCCTGACTACGTTTCATCTGCCGCTGCCTCAAAGCTCCAATCTCCAAGAACTCGTCAATGGCACACAACTACCAAGGTGGCTACCAGCCGCCCTACCAAGGCCGTGAGTCTCGATTTGCTGCCTTTGCCTCTGCCTCTACCTCTGCATCATGCAGTCTTCATGACTGCATGGCGCCTGCTAGCGGGCTGAGCTGAAGCTGAAGCTGAGCGCATACTAATAGTCTCCCCAGAACCCCCGCCTCAAGGATACGGACAGCCTCCCCAAGGATACGGCCAACCTCCACAGCAAGGCTTCGGACAACCTCCTGCAATGCAACACCAACAATACCCCGTCCAAGGCCATCCGCCCCCTCAGCAGGGTTGGGGCCAACCGCCACCTCCAGGACAGTACGGCGCGCCCCCACCAAACTCGTATGGTGCCCCGCCACCGGGGCAGTATGGAGCTCCCCCGCCGCAACAGTACGGCGCACCCCCTCCTGGACAGTACCAACAACCACCTCCAGGGCAGTATGGCGCACCACCGCCACAGGGCCAGTACGGAGCACCTCCACCACAGGGTCAGTACGGTGCCCCACCTCCACCAGGGCAGTATGGCGCGCCCCCGCCTCAGGGACAGTATGGAGCACCACCGCCAGGGCAATATCAACAACCACCCCCCGTTGCCGGCTTCGGCGGTGGCCCACCCACGCAACCATCGCTCGGCTACGGGCCTCAGCAGACCGCAAACATCGACGTAAGCGCCGACGTTGAAGGCATCCGCAAAGCCATGAAGGGATTCGGTACCAACGAAAAGATCTTGATCGGTATAATGGCCAAGAAGGACCCGATTCAAATAAATACTATTCGCACCCAATATAGCCAGCGTCTGATGCGGAATCTTGTTGATGACCTCATTTCAGAGTTGAGCGGGTACTTTGAGAAGGGTTTGGTCGAGATCGCTCGGGGGCCGTTGGAAGCCGACTGCTATAATCTGATGGAAGCAATGAAGGGATTGGGCACAAATGAAGTCATCCTCGATGACGTCCTCGTTGGCCGAAGCAATGCCGACGTCAACGCCATCAAGATAAAGTACCAGCAGCTGTTTAAGCGGACTCTCGAGGCTGACCTCCGCGGTGACCTAAGCGGCGGGACCGAGCAGATGTATATGATGATCATCGGAGCGCGCCGTGCCGAAGACTCGGTGCCGGTCAACCCCCAGGAGATCGAGCAAGACGTAGCTGCACTACAGCAAAGTCTTGGTAACATGATCAGCAAGAACGGCACACAAGTCTGCCAGATTCTTATCAGCAAGAATGACGCTCAGCTCCGCGCCATTTCCGAGGCCTATCAACGGCGCTTCCACAAGGATTTCGATGGCGCCATCAAGTCCGCTTTCTCGGGCCACATGCAGGACGCTCTTCGTCTGCTTCTCCACCGTGCCAAGAATCGCGCTGATGCCGAAGCTGTCAAACTGGAGGAGTCGATGGCGGGGCTGGGCACAAAGGATGTCCTCCTCGTACAGCGTGTTGTCCGCTGCCATTGGGACAGGAACTTTATGAATGCTGTTAGCGTAGCGTACAAGCAGAGGTATAAGAAGGATTTGGTCAAGAGGATAGAGGGTGAGACAAGGGGCGACTATGAGAAGCTCATGGTTGCTTGTGTGAAGCCTTGAAAACACTGGGATAGAGGTTCGATGGAAGACATTGTTGATGATTTTTTTGCTTTTTGATATCACACTTTTTCTCATGCTCAAAGGTTCTCATGAGTAATGAGGACAAGAGCATTTATATTTTGAGTCAAAGGAGTTTTGGAAGCACAACTTCTTTCTTTTCGAAGTACAAATAGGTTTCCACATGTTTCTTTTACCCGTTTTCTTCGTCTCGTGTCGTCGATTTTTCTTCAGTGCCATCTTAACCGCATTGCTTCACTTTGCAGGCGAGGAAAAGATCATGCTGCAGAGCAAGCATGCCTACTGCGTAATCGAGGCTTGTACAAAGTGTTCTCTGGGGATTTTGGGTCTGCTCGCCCCATCCCAACGCCTATGTTAATCCCCCAGTCTCAACCTCTCCACTTCCCACAATATAAGAATCCATCACTCACATAGCCACCACGAAAAGTGCGCGTACATGCCCCTAGTAGAGTTCAACCATTTGAACTGCGTGACGGGAAGATCAAGACTCATAGGTGACTGCACAGGTTGTCTCGGAGTGCTAGTGACCTAGTGCTAGGGTATTTGTCACAGAGAGAGAGAGGATAGAAGAAGGCGGATGAAATGTTAGAATCAGGCAAAAAATGCCTTGGGCTGATTCTAGGGGGCGAAGCCAAGTAGTGGCTTTTTCTGTACCACAATAAATGAAAAAAAGAGGGGACGGGGAGTCGCTAGGCATCAATTGTCAGTAGGGCGAGTAGGTAAGTGAAGGTTGGGAATGAAGGCGCCGATTAAGATGGAAAAAGCAAGAAACTGGTTCAGTGGTAAGAGTGGACAAATTCTTGTCCTGACTCAACCCGGGAAGAGATGGAGGAAACGCTCAAATTGAAAAAAAAAAGAAGTCAACGCTTGAACGCTACATACGCACCCAGGACTCCGAACAATATGCCACGCCGATAAAACGAGAACGCTACAATACTACTACCACATCGCTAATGAAGAACAACATGCTGAGAGGCCAATGCGGCGGAATGAGCAACAAAAATCTAAGAAGAAGTGTACCTCGCAAACCAAACATTACCCAAATTCCCTTCTAACATCGTCACTCGCCTACACATTCACTGCTAATACATCTGTACGCGTTAGTACATCTCTCTTCTACTAGCCAGTCGTTCAACTCACCCTCACATCCTTCACCTTCGCTCGTATCCCCTTTCAACTCTTCCTTCGCTCGTCTCATCGTTGCACAACGGTAATGAGAACACAATTTCCACACCTCCAATGATTCATGCAATCCGAGCATCCTGCATTCAAATCATAGCCATTGTCGCCGTAATTGCATTTGCAACATCTCCAGCGCGTGTTGTGGTATTCCTTCTTGCATTCCTGGCAACACGCGTGTTTGGTGGGACAGGGACATTCGGGGTATTGGGAGAGGTTGCGTGGTCCTGCGCCACATATACAGCAGTGTGCCATGTATGGCATGTTTGGATTTGGGTGGAGAGGTTGGGGGTTGTCCGTGTTTTGTGTTACTCCTGAGAGAGATGGGTAGAGGGTTTGTATGTCGGAATGAGGAGCAGAGCAGAGCAGTGAGGGGCAGTGAGGAGCAATGAGGAGCAATGAGGAGCAATGAGGAGCAATGAGGAGCGACGAGGAAATTTAAAAGGGGAATGATGATACTCGACGCTCTTTTGTGATTGTAAAGACACCCAGCAGCGCCAAAGAGATAAATACACATCATTCTTGACTAACGAGAAGGACTTGGTGGAGGACCACCACACGTGTCCTTCATCGTCACGGTTGCCCTTTTGCCCTTTCTCGTCAGACGTCACCATCTTTGCCCCTTTGCTTCATTTCCCACACTAAGGACTCGTCGTGGTCCTGTAATCGCGTCCCGCTAGTTCAATGGAATCTCCAGGCATCATGGTCGCACAGGGCATTGAACGATAAACCACAAGGTGTCAACCGCCGTGCCATTAGTCTCGCCTTCTGTGAGATTATTAGGCAAAGCCACTGTTGACCTTGCAAGGCGAACCAAAGTGGCGGTGAATTAGAGTGGGCGGATTTCGTGAACCTTGCAAGGCGGGGAGGCCACTTAAAAGCCTCTCCCCACGAGAACTTGGGATTTTTTGCCCCTCGAACTCAGATTTCAGGCTCCCGGGGATTTGGTACTCCTCATTTCAGTTCTGGATTCGAAGAAAATGAAGTCTCTTTTCCCGGAGATGGCCGTAGTTCGGAAGCTAATGGTTGGGGCTATGTGTGTAAATGCATCCTGAGGCATAGAGGCCACTCGTCGTCCCGGCGATTCACGACTTGAACTGGCGGGACAATGATGTCTTTGAGAGCTAGTATTGTGTTTAGTATCTCGTCCTACCACGAGTAATCAGTGATTGTTGGCTGCGCCATGGGATGGGCTCCTGGCACGCCAGGCAAGTCCGTGGCGGGTGAAAACTTGCAGAAACTTTCACCGGGATTGACGGCGATGAGAATATGACCATTTTTTTCGATGATGGAAAAAGCCTTAGAATTGCTGCGTATTCCAGTGGGTGGTTTGCATCCGCTTCTGATCCTTGGGAACGCACGTTGACACTAGTTTTCTGGCCCTTAGGCAGCAGTCAGCAACCAACAGTCTTGACTTACGGCTAATATGCTGCGCCACAACTTTGGAATAGTCTACCAAAGATGGAAATGCCTGGGGTCGAGAATGGAGAAGAGTTTTTGAAAAAGACTGATAGAGTTGGTGCCTGATCCCTCACCTGCGGGAATTGTTCCGGGATCATATACATTTTTGCACCCTAGTCCCACAGCAGGTGTACTCAATCAGTTTGATGCATGAGGCGACGAAATATTTGAATAGGGTGTGTAAAACTTGTGTTCAAAGGACATCTACCAAGTCAGGATGCATCAAGAAAGTAAGGAGGAGATGGAAGTAAGCGACAGTGATAATTAAATGAACAAACTATAGTACACTAGGATTCCAAATCAAAGATACCATAAAGCATGTGCAAAGATCCAACCTAACAGATGAAGCTAGACAAACGGCAAATTTCCAAATAGTAGAGTGCGCCGAGAAATGCACGCTTGCTGAATTGACAAACAAGAAATCTACCATCCCCACAATTGTGGTAAAAAATAATCAGAAACGAGTGAATTAAAGAAAAGGTTGGAATCCTGATGAACTACTATAGCCGAGACGAGAATGGGAGACCAAGACGAGCACGAGGAATTGCGTCGCTCGTCTTGAGGTTGTAGGCGTTAAGGGTTGCATGGTTGTATCAAGTTTCGTCCAGTCAATTGATAAGAAATTCGATCAATGCTCCTCCACAGTGCAGCCAGAATCCCGTTGGTGGCTGCAATTATAGCAGTTTTTTTGCCAAATACCCATGGGGCCAACGCCACAGGAGCAACAATACCATGATAGATCACCATCTGATGGCTTGCATCCAAAGGCATAGTGGACCTCGCCACAGATAGTTGTGGGCATGGTGGTGAGTTCGATATCGCTATTGTAATCGTAGGCGAGTGGGGATGAGATGGTTGACTGCATCTGAACAGCCAAATTGGTGCGTATAAAGACGTGGTTCTCTTCATTGCGAATTGTTTGTACATGATGAAGCAGTTTTGGCTGCGAGTTCGGAAAGCTGGAGTTCATGGATGAGAAACACATGGTTGAAGTCTTGTTGGTAGAGAGCACTATGTAGAGAAGGGAAATATATGTTGCGAGAAGTGACTTTGGTGGTAGAGAATCTGGAATATGATGCGATGAAATATGGTAAAAAGGGTGAGAACGATGGTCAACATATATGACATCTCTTTGCACACTGCCCCCGGAGCTTACTAGATTATGGAGAATTCTAGGCTGGAACTGAGGGCAACTAGCAGCTGCTAAGAAGTTTTACTGAGGCGAACTGCTGAGGCAGCAAAGTGTACCTGATCAGGAAGCATAAAATAACGGTGAACAAGAAAACGATTGAGGCTTGACCCAATTTCAACTGAAGTAGCGAATCATTAGCAGTAATATCCTGGAGAATGAGGTATGGTGCTGGAAATTCTTTGATACAAAGTCATATTCCGATGACATGTATTGGCTCGTGGTGGCCCTGGTGAAAGGGCCCTCCCCCTATGTTGCTACTTGGAAAGCCCCGAGATGGGGCGCAAAGTGGGGCTTCATGGCAGGTGTCTGAATGCAATAGTGAGCGACAGGATGGCATTCTCCTCGCCGCACGACTAACGAAATTTCGTGTGCGGATATGGCCCTGTTCATACTAAAAAGTTTGCCTGTTTGCCTATTTGCCTGAGGGACTATGACGTAGCGTTTTCAAACACATAGTTCGAGTTGTTAGTCTGAATTGCGGCCCAAGTCCGGAAAGGGTTACTCGCGTTCTCCAAAGCGATGAGAGTAAGGGCAAACGATTATGAGTGTTGAGACTGGATGATCCTGCGCCCCAAAGGACGCGATAAAACCGACTGTAACTACATGTTCGTTGACGTACGCGAAATGCTGGTTGCATCCTAAAGCCGAATGTAGGTGAAGTTTGCCTCTGTTCCAACATGATACAGTCAGTTAGATAGTGGAGGGCTTCTTACTTTACCAGTGGTGGATTGGTGTCACTGATTCTCAAAGACAATTGAGCTGTGCACCATCATACTGAGGGAGGTTCCTTTCAGCGCTGTTCTCTTGGCCTGGTATTCAACTTGGATACATCGCATGTAGAGGTCCCTGATACTGACACTCGACGTATGGTATTCGTGTCTCGAAAACCATGTAATTCCCGAGTCGCTGCACTGGAGCTGGGACATATTCATGGTCGCCTTGTTGAATCAACCTCGTTGTCATCTCATCTTTGTTACCCGGCGGTGAAGAACAAACTACTTGTGGGCCAGGAAAACAGGGCAATCTTCTCCACTTTAAGAGCTACTGATGGCTGTTGTGGCTTAGCAAATCTTAATCATCGTAGGGTTTGGCCAAGGCTGTATTTGGCTGTCTAAAGGCAAATAACGAGTGGATATGCAGACTTGGATTCTGCTAGCGAGTGAAACTACGGTGAAGAACAGTTGACCGACAACTTGTCATTGCCAGGGCGCAGTGTTTATATATCTTTGCCTTCAGCTCAACCCCTGGAGATAGGGAACCATTTTAAGGGCGTTTGATTTATTGAGGTGGCGTAGGTATGGTTCATTCTGATTTACCATACATAGGGGCATTATTTGGGGGCCGAAAATAAATCGATTGGTTGAGGTTTGCATTGAATCGTCACGGCAGCTCACTGAAGGGCAAGTTGAAGCAGGCTGTGCGTCTCGGTCAGCACAGAACAGTTAGTTTCTGAGCGGCCTCTGGACAAGGTTGGGGAGACAAGGCTAAGGCTGAAAGTACTCGTCAGCCTGTGAAGAACAGGAGAAGCACAACATGGACAAGAGTAATATTTTGAGGAAAGAGTATATCGGATCGTTGCGTTAGAAAGTCAGAAAAAGAGCTGCTTCCACGCGATGACGCGTGCCGTGTAGTTGACCGCCAAGGTTGCCAAGAGTTCTGACGCAGCTTCCAACCTCTCTCACAGACATCATGACATCGCGACTGCCAGCCTTCCGCCGACGCGACCTCTGGAGTTGTTTACAGCTCCCTCTTCCTTTGCGCAACTATTTCCCGATATGGCGCCCTCGGTCACGGGCTCTCAGAAGCCAGATGCGCGCGATAACTCGGCGGTTGAGCAAGGAGTAGGCCAGGCAACCTCGGTCATCGTCCCGCTCATCGAACTGGGCGCGGTGGCTTTCGAGACCTGGGTCGTCACCTACTTGATATGTACTCAATACCTAATCAACCCTTCCAACAACTTGCGGCAGAGATTCGACATTCGGCCACGACGGGCGACGGGCATTGCGATCATTGTCATATACGCGATCCTTCTCTTCATAACCCTGATATCCTGGATGCGACTCGTCCAGGTTATATGGTCGAAACAAGATCTTGTTCCTCTAGGTGACCATTCCACTGAAAAGGGGGTCACAAGTGCACCTTGGGTTGATCAGCACGATGCCTACATCTGCGATTATTTGGGAAAGCCGCTTTGGTGTGACAAGTGCCACAATTGGAAGCCAGACAGGACACATCATTGCAAAGAGCTAGGACGCTGCGTAAAGAAGATGGACCACTACTGCCCTTGGGCTGGAGGGATTATAGCAGAGTCAAGCCACAAGTTCTTCCAGCAGTTTGTGACTTGTGGCACCTTATACACGCTGTATACCTGGATTGTGGTAGCAGTATTTTTCAGTGATCGTGCATCTAAAGTGAGTCGCCAGTACCGTTCGTAGTACAGCAGAGAAGCGCGAGACATCGTGTCATTCAAGCTCTCACCATGCTGCTCTTCACAGCACCAGTCAGACGCTGATTTATTGCAGATGAACTCTCGTCCAGGAACCTGGATCGCTGCCCTAGCCCTCCCGGTGGTGTTCTTCATTTTCGCTTCAACCATGGCTTATATGACAGGCTACAACCTAATGATCAACTACACATCCGTTGAAGGTATTCAACGTGGCGGTATCCACAACATTGCCTTTTTGATATCACATATGCCACAAGACCAAAGTCTCCCCCCAACACCTCCCACCCCTTCAAGAGATGAGCCTGATAACCTGGTCTCTCAGGAAGACGACTGGCCAGTTCTGCGTATAGTAAAGCCCGGTGCTGGTCGTGTATACGTTGTTATGCAGAGCAAGCCTTTTGAGCACCCGTGGTACATCGGTCTCATGAATGGATGGAAAGACACCATGGGCCATAGTCCAGTCGACTGGGTTCTGCCAATCAAAATGAGCCCATGCAAAGAGAAAAGTCACAAGGGGGAATTTGAATGGGGGGAAGTCGTGTACGACATGGCGAGACAGTACGAGAAAACTAACCCAGGAACTCGGCTAGCGATCCTCGCCTGATTTTTTTTTCATTTTCTGCTTAGCATTTGAGCATCGTTTTGGCGTTCTGGATAAGATACCCACGCATGTACAGATTTGGCGGAGCGCAATGCGGGTTATTTTTGCATTTCACGGTTGAATACATCAATATTGATTTGACCTCGCTTCGAAATATCCAAACTTCAGTGATGAACATTTACATCCTGCGCAAGACCACTAATCACACCGCTCAACGGCTTTTTCCGCTCATGCCATCTTGAGATTCCGTCACAGCAACCTTTTCCCAATCCAGCGATATCAGTTCATTACATCACACTACCAATCCGCTCATCCAGTCACAATCCCGCCATGCAGGTCCGAGAGGCGGTGACGCTAAAAAAATTCGCAGATGATTGCCGTGTTCAACGGGCTCAGCGCTCATCGTGAACCAGCATCGCTTGCAAAAATCCAGAACCGCACCTTCGTCGTCACTGCAATACCATGGTTGTCCTAAGTCACTCAACCATGGGAATGGTGGAGATTAAGATGATATGGTCTGATGTACGAAGACGTAGGTCGCGAATAGTGATAAGAGAATTTTTACGTCAACGATTTAGGGGAGGGGGTGTGAGGGGTTGAAGGGTAGGAATCGAGTGATGATGTGTTTTTACTGAGATTTCTGGTACAACCAAAGCGCTTGAGTCGCCTGGTGTCTAAGCATAGTTTCGTGGAAAACAAGTCGGTACGTGTGAAATTGTAGTCATGCGCCTATCTTTGCACAACCCCTATCCATACTATGTCCCTTTCGTGAAAAAGATCGCTCTCCCCGGGTCTATCCGCCGCCACAGAAACGCCCATCAAAACACCACAAGCACATCTCCTGACTTCCGACCTCGGCAGCAGATCAACTAACATTCCAATAATTCCAAAAAGAAAATTTAAATAATGATGCCCTTGTCTTGCCATTAAATTACAATATCAATTACCTGTTTAAGTCCTCTCCTCGGCCCGCCTCCCATGACGCTACACGCAGATCACCCACAACCACAGCGCACACCCTGCGCCTAGACCCGGCACATCCCCACAAACCCCTGCCCGCCAGAATCACACGCCGGCAAAACAAGACATACCCCAGCGATGATCGCCGGACAAGGGGTCACTCATGTTAATCCTCCCTGCAATGGGAAATTTCATAGCAGTCATGCCATGGGCATAGTAAGGGTTAATAAGCATCATTAAGAAGATGACTATAAACCAGGAAAACCGTATGATCCTAGGCATTACATCGCGCACTCAACGTACCCCAGTTCACGCTCGCTTGTTCATTCACTCGCCCACTGTCCCTCCCCCCATGCAACCCCTGCAAAACACAAAACACTCTCCTCCAACCAACTCCACTCCATCCCACAACATCACGTCACCCCTCTAGCCTCATCGTTTCCGTTCCGTTTCCATTTCCGTTTCACTCTGAAACACTCTTAACTAAATTTACCTATTTCAAGCCCTTGATTCATCGGAGCATAAACTCAAAGGCCTCTCGGCCGCCTCGTAGAAAAACGCCAAATGCTTACTAGCCGAAGATGCTAGATCAAGCTCCAGCGTCAGAAAAATAAGGTTTCTCGTGTTCTAGATGGATGGCCGTGTGACAGTAGTCTAACGGTATTTTAGAGGGTCGTGGTTTTGATTTTTCGATAGTCTGGAATCCCGGGACGTTGGGTGAGGGAAGAAACGGGGTGTTTCAGGATGCGAGTGGCCGGACGGGTAATTTCGCTGGAGGAGCGGAGAGGCCGAATGTTGGAAAGTGCTGCGAGCTGTTTTGTTTGATGGTAGCTATCGTAGTCGTGGTATCCAGACAACCTTGCTCGAGGAATACGCAGAAAAGAGAAGTCTCAAGAAGAGTATATTATTATCACTACAAGTCATACCGTGTGACTTTGCCACAAACAATGAGGTGATTAAAGCCAAAATGTGTAAATCAAATACTGGAGAGTAAAAACGCTCATCTAGTCCGACGCACACAACGTGCGGAGGAAAGCACCAAAACACCAAACACCTTGCTTTTGAACCCTGTAATGTGGATGGATAGTCTGCCCGCCCAACCCGTTTATGCTCCTTGGTTCGCGTTGGTAAAAACCCCAGGGTATACAGTACAAGCCCAGCTGTTGCCCGTATGGCAACATAGCGCCTTGAAAATGCATGAAAAAGAAACAATTGGAACCCAAGAATAAGCCTATGTCGAGAAATGTAGTAGCGGCGGTCTAGATTGAAGACGTTTCCAAACTGGATGTTGCCGACAACGGAGTCTCGACCGGGATTTTTTTTTAGAATTCGGGATATTAAAACTTGGTTCCATGATATAATGCGTTATGATGAATCGAGAAAGAATGGTCATGATGTGAACGGTGAAGTGAGTCCAGCCCGCATATGCGGTCGGCTGGAACCGTTTTTTAAAGCAGCCAGGTGATCGCGCAGCCCATGCGAGGCACCAGCCCCGTTTGTAGAAGGGGACATCGCAGTTTGACAATTCCTTTGGCGGTGGTCCAACTTTAAGTTCTTCTAAGCGTCTTGGTTAGCCTCACGCTCTCGCTGCTCCTTTTGAGGGGCTCGACGCCGAGCATTGATGAACCAGTTCGAAACCTGTCAATAGTCAGTATTCTGTTGTGGATCAAGTAACATGAGTCCGGCCTCTCGAAATCCACGGAAATAGCTATGTTCATAAACCAGTCGACAGCATGCTGAAACCAGATAGCAATGACAGTAAGAGACAGATGTGGCAGATGTAGTAACTGTCAAACGGCACACCGGTGCATAAACTAAAATCACCACATACCTGGTTAAGAGAGAGACCAGTCTTATTGCAAAGGTCAATTTTTTGGTCTTCAGTGGGATACGGTGACTGGCGATTGGCGTTGAACCAGTCCTTCAAAATATTGGTGGCTTCCTTAGGGAGGTTGCCGCGTCGCTTCCTATTAAAGGCGTTCTGGTCAAGACCGACATGTTGCTGGAAGCGGACATCATACTGCTGTGGCGGGTACCCATGTTCATAGCCAGAAGGAGCAACCGCGTAAGCTGGCCTAGCGTAATAAGAGTCACGGCGCCCTGTATCGTAGGGATTAACATGAGCTGCTGTCTGAGGATCTTGGTAGTAGTTGGGTCGATGGTCGTACATAGCGGTAGCTGGTGGTGGTACTTGAGAAAACGAGGGCTGAGGAGCCATATGATACATTGCGTGAGCTTGAGACTCAGGAGACGAAGGGTGATGAAGATGGGCTCCTGGAGGTGGCGGGTAAGACACACTGGCACGCTGCTGATGATGATGATGTTGAGAACTAAGAACACCCGCTGCAATTTGAGGCGAGTTGTACTGTGAGAGAGCAGGGTCGATAGCTGCGCTCATTCGCAGGGAGTCTGCAGGCGGGAAATCTCCGTGATTAGCAGTGCGTGCATATATGTCTCCAAGAGTATCATTGCGCCTGTGCTTGGGGTCGGTCCAGGTGATATCATCAAATTTCGGAGTGACTTGAGGAGAGCTGGGGCTCGATCCTTGTCGACGAGACGGTGTCCGTGGCGGCGTTGGCGCGCGAGTGGTGTGAAGAAACTGTGCTGTTTAGCAATGCAATTGACGCTGTTGGTATGAGTGAACAAACCTCTGAAAATGACGGGAGCCTTCCTGGGAAGCTCTGTTCTCCTGTCTGCATTGGAGGCGTGCTGCGTAGATGATTCTGTTCGTTATGAGTAACTCTTCGGGTCAATTTGGAGGTAGTTCGTGTATTATGAGCCCAATCGTATGGACGATTGGAATAACGCTCGATATGGGGCTCCATATTCGGCAGTGGAAAAGGTATGTTTGAATAAGAAGAAGTGTCTTTGGGACTTACCGCAGCAGCCATGTTTGCCGACGATCTCTCAGACGAGTGGGTAGAAGCCATTCTTTGAGAGTTCGCAGGATCACGATGGCGGTGCGGAATATCTTGCAGAGAAAGATATTCCATGGATGCGAAGAAGAGATTATTTAAATAGTTACGCTAAAAAAAATTGTGAGCCAAAATGCCTTTCACGTTCATAGGAGCTGGGCTGACGCAGCAGCCATCAGAGACTCGACAATTGAAAACATATGGTTCGCTAACAGAGCACGAGTGGGTTATACCACATGAAGTATGACCAAGAAATGCAAGCTGGTGCACTCACCTAAGAAATGATGACGAGAAGATGGCAAATATTGTATGGTTACTCTGTAGAGATTGGAAAGAGAGACCCACGGAACCACAGAAGCCTGCAGATATGACCACTGTCAAGTGGAGGATACCAGGACCAGTAGACGGTGGCCGCAAAGATCAAGCAGATAGCACGAAAAAATAATTCAGTGATAATGGGATGCCGAGATGATGTAGAGGATGCGAAGCGGGATGATGGGCGATACGAGCACGCAACAGTTCGCAGATAGACAGACCAGGTAGTAGTGACGGGCGCGAGGCGTTTAAGAAGCAGAGAGCACGATGAGCGAAGGAGGCGTTTCTGGGCGAAGCAAGACTGCAACGGGCCGTACTTCAACCCATGCAGCGCGATCTTACTTCTGGACGATATGCCAGGGGAATGCCAGCAGGCGTTAGCGGAGCACAGACGGCGCGTCTAGCACGACGTCTGCACTTTTGACAGGAGAGTTTAGGTTTAGGCCTAATTCTCCGAACGTGCACAACGCCAAATCTGGCTGGACAAGAGCTGGACGAGGAAACGGGACACCCTCCCACTACGCCGCAGACTTGGGGCACGAGCCGGTGGTGAAGCCGCGCCGTCTGCAGGCGGCTTTTGGCTGTCCCCACCAGCTACCAGACCAGCATCGCTGCAGATCTTGCTCCTTCTGACTCGTCGCAGAAACAAGCAGGGGCTGCAGACTGCCTCTGACCCATCTCTGGTCGTCTGCACCCAGCAAAAGCTTGTTGATTGCATCAACCACGTTTCCACACGCTGGCCGCCGCAGAGAAGCTGTCAGAGTGGTTCCGTTGCGACAGTAGCCAGCAACGGCCAAGACCCAACTGCTCTGTCAGCGACTGTCTCACGCCACGCTCACCGTCCACACTGTGCAGCTTTGGGTAATTCGCAGAAGGAACTTTGCTCTTGGCAGACGTGGGTCTTGGAGCGGTATAACCTGCCTCGAAAGTCGAGCTGAGTGAAGATCAAGGTACGAATCCTGCAAATAATGTACGGGCCTCTACCAGGGACCGGCGGTATGGCGCCGTCACAGGTGCTTGTGCCCAAAGGGTATGCGAGCGCGAAGCAGTTGGGGACAAGCTCAAATGGAATTCCCACGACGCGAATGAGGTGCAACCTTGAGTGGGAACGACAGGGTCACGGAACTACTTTGGACCAGCGCGCAGGGCAACCCGTCGATGGTGACATGTTGTACAGGCTGGAGCCACGCTGACGGCTGCGCTGTATTGCGGCAGACAGCTGCCGCGGGCTCAAACCGGGCTGGTGGCTGACAATGGTGGGCAGTTGTGCGACATGGTCAATCCAGCATCCAGGAGCAGCATGCCCGCTGCTTGCTGCTTGCTGCTTGCTGCTCGCTGCTCACTGTGGTATCGCGGCTAGAAAAGGGGCTAGCGCCCACGGCAGACATGTTAGAAACGCGAGCAGGGCAAGAGGCGTTCATCCGGTGGGACGAGAATAGGCACAGCTGCCCGCCGCCATATCAGGGCGATCGCCACGACGAACAGAGGAGGATTTGCATGTCAAGGCTACGGACCCTGGGCGCTGCTAGTCGACTCGCGCAGAGTCTCTCTCAAACCGCGAACGCGCGACCAGAAGGGGCCTTTTGGGACGGCACAGTCGCGCTGGGTTTATTGTTTTGGAAGCGCAGCCCCCACGCGACAAAGAAGCAAACACACACGTGCGGCCAGCAACGACGGGCAATGCTGCGCGGCGACGGCAACAGAGGGCGCCCACAACGGATGTTGCAGCGGGTGGACGAGGCCCCTTTTGGCCCGGGCGGGTTGACAGCTGATTGACAGATGCAGCCGTGTGCTGGTGGCAGTTGGGGAGGTTCGACGAGGATGTGATTCGCGACAGGGATGCGTGCGCCTTGCTTGATCCGGGGTCGCGCCTGCCCGAGGATCCATCGATCCATCCCGCTAACCGGCCGGACGATCAGACCTTGCGCCAGAGTGAGAGGCTGTCGACGTCGCCCGTGACCATCAGCGCAACATTCATGTTGCAGCGACCAAAGTCTACGCAGCCTTGGCAGAGGCCCAGCGGCTCGCTCGGTTTCGCCTTTGCACGTCATGGGCCTCGAGATTCCTCTCCCGCTGCGCAGCCTCAGATCTGGCAGGCAGGGCCAGCCATGTGCTTACTGGCCGCCTCAACGCACTGTGAGTCGCCTGTAGACATGGATGTGCAGGCACGTCTTTGTGAGAAGCAAGCCCTGCCCGTCGACAGCGCACATGCCAGGATAGGCAAGGGATCAAAGCTCAACCCTCCCTCCCGGGACCCCAGCTGATCACGAGGAAAAGGAACGCGAGCCCCAGCAGCTACTGTGAGACGTGGGACGCGGGACGCGTTCGAGCACACTGACGAGAAGCTACACTGCTGACGTCGTTGCACATCACCAGTCGATGGCCAGCCTCGACACTTCGTAGCTCTCTTTGCTTCTGGGCGTCATTATGTCTCGCCAAAGCCGCTCTTTTGCGCCATGTCCCACAAGGACTGTCAGCCATCGTAGCGTTTGCCATCAAGGTTTAGCTCCAGGGCACGTCTCGTTTTTGAATCCAGCTAAAACGCCGCTGTCAATGCCGTCGACGGAGGCTCGTATTCGCATGTCTCCCTACCGAAGACGGCAGCTTCCCTTACCAGAAAGACAGTCATGACGAGTTGGCTGCGCTTGCCCATACTTGGTAGCACAGCAGCAGAAAAAGTCTTTGCATACAGGAACTCCCATCTTTCACTATCCGCCAATTCTACCTTCTCGCTGTCATACCCAGATGAAGCCACAGTGCCATCTCACACTGGCAGTCACCCTCAATCTGGTTTCAAGCCTGTCAAGCCCGTAAATTTTCAGCAGGGACGACCTAGCGGAGACCTGTCCCTTCCATAGGCTTTGCGTTGGGCCGGGCGTCTCACTTCCCACTTACTTTTCGTGAGAGCATTATACTTTTACGCCCACCATGCTAGGCAGTTTTCACACAACAGTCGTCTATCAAAGCACGTTCTTCTCTATCTACCTTGCTGCATTTTCCAAAAATGATTGTATCCTGGGTGGCGCATCGATTAAAATAGTTAACTCGTCAGAGGTGATGCGGACTGGGTTGAACAGTATCTACTAAAAACAAAGACTCGAGTTGATTGTTGCTACAGACGAGAACGAGCAGGCTGTGGTCGTACTGTGCCACATTAACGAGCCTCGCACATTGCAACAAATGAGCTTACGATCCGTTGCCCTATAGTCGTTGTTCAGTAAACACTACACAAGAACTGCGGATGCAGAGACACGTTCGGAGACGCCGAACTCTCAAAAAGGAAGAGGGAGTGTTTATGTGTCGTGTCACAGAATGCGGGTATTTGCAGGCATTGGAGTGTCAGTTGCTTTTCGAGGCCATCTCACCTCGGTGTCACGTAAATATCTTCTGCTCATTACACAGCAGCAGCAAGAACCTGGTTCTTGGAACGAGCAAGTCCGAATGCAATGAACCGGTACATTCTACCCTCTTCGAAAAAAGAGAAATAGATGGAATTGCCGTCCCGATCGTATCCCATCTAACATGCACGATCTGCTCCACTCCTTTGCAGCCATGTGGTTCCACGAGCGGTTACCTCAGCGGGAAAACACATGAAGAATTCCAAAAAATAAACCAAGTTTTCATTCGGGAACTGTAACAACGGTTTTGCCGTCTGTCTCACCCCTCGGATTGAGAATTTCCGCTCCCATGGAAACAACTTGGCACGCCCATCAACTACAACTACCTCTTGATTTTACGGTATATTCCGCAATTATGACAGTACTTAAACTCATTACGTCTTAGGATCCAGATACCTACCTATGTCCTTCCAATCTTACTACGGCGACTCCACTAGTCAGCCTCGCAGTTCTACTTCACTTTCTCTCAAGTGTATTTCGCAGGCGGACGTCGATAGAGTACAAAGCCTAGATCTGGATTCCAAATGACTGTATCCTGACTCTGGTAAAAATCTTACTAGTAGATGTCTTGCAACTCTCATCACTTATCGACTCGTCTGCACTTCACGCTTCAGAGTCGATGTCACGCACCAAAGACACCGGTATGATGCCGAGCCTGCCAGGCACACAAGAATAGAGTTACTTACCATCGACTTAAAATAACTGTGGTTTATGTGTATATTGTTTAACCAATTCGAAACGACCCTCGCTCACTAGTGCTACATGCCAAACGTTGTTGGCAAGACAAAAGTCTACAGATAGCGACTCGATCTAGTGCCAGTGGCCCTCCAATCTTGTCAACGACTGTACCAAGTGTCAACCGTTCAAATGAAAAAAACTTACCAGCGACAGTGATTTGTGTATTCTTGAATCTCCCATCAAAGTTTTCCATGTTTGAGTAGCTTGATGCACCGAAGCGGCACAGTATTGGTCCCGGCTCTAGAATCTCTAGCGAGTCATTTAACATCGTTCACCACTAAACTTATCCTTTCGCTAGACTATGATCGTCTCCGTTTCGCATTGGTGTACAATTCGAGCGCCAACAGCCGTCCTAACCGAAACCTCATTTCCGGCGAAACAAGTCACGAGGGCTTGGGATGATCATATTTTTACAGACCGCTATTGAGTGGCTGTCCATAGCCAATTGACGGCGTCTTCCACCTTCTATTGCTACACACAGGTTCGGCCGCTTATGATTGATCGGCCGGACGTCAGAATTCACACCTCGCCATAGACCGTTAGACACCATCCAGGCTTGTTGTTTAGCGGTAGCGCCACATGTCACGTGCTCATACTGAGGTCGGTTCTTCTTGCTCCTTTACGTTCAGCCGCTTAGGGCTGTCACTCCAACGCCCATGCGGCTTTGCAGGGTTCTTTGCGACTTCTGTGCAGGGAAATCGAGTGGACAAAGGTACATAGCCATGACGAGCTGTGCAATAATTTTATGCACTCAACAAAAGCCCTAAATTCTGGTCGGTGCGCCTCCCGCTGTTTCTTTTCGCTCGAATTGATCAATTCTCCTGCAGTTCTTTATGCAACAATATGGATGGTGCGAAAACTCACCTTGCCGCAATCCAATAACTCAATCTGTCAACTGTAACAACGCGTTGTCTATCGTCAGCACGATGCTGCCTTTGACCAGAACCTGCATCTGTCACCCTGACTGCGTGTCACTCTCTGCATTAGCGTCCGATGGTGGTTGCCTAAGTTGACACTAAGGTCTTGTGGAGTGTCATTGCGGTGTCAACACATGCACAGTCTCGAAACGATCGCTTGTAGGATGGCAAACCTTCCTTCACCCAGTGTGGCGAGTCCCGACGCTCTGGGACATTGGACTTGAGGACTCGGAGAAGATCCCACCATTGCTTTGAGGTCTTGGATAGGTACCGTAGCTGTACAGAGGCGTACTTAACATTTGACCCCGCCTACACATGATCCGCGGACCAAACAGAAGGCAACTTTGCAGAGCCTGTCAGCCGCCCGCGTCCGGTGAAGTAGCTGTACTACCACCATGGATAGTCTGATGATGAGCGGGTCGTACGGACACATGAGGCCGATCCAGCCGTATCAGGGCGAAGTTAGGTCCTGCACGAGTCGGAATTGACTTTGACATTTCGCATCTTTAATCATGTCCGTTGATCACTCACAAGATCAGGCAGTCTAGCCAGTTCCAACAAGGCGATTTGGCAGGTTGGAACGGTTTGTCAAAATGATTTGCAGCTGTGCTGTGGGCAACTGGGATCGCTACCAAACATGACATACGCTGTATACGGCATGGCCATGAATGACGTCAGTTTCGTCAATATTCACAGGATTAAGTCGCTTGCCGAGGCTGCAAGGGAGAATTCCACAACGCATGCATTTCGCCTGGGCGGACTCGAATTGGAAGAATGTCATCTGTGATTTTGTGCTCTGGAGGAGCGGGAATTGCTGGAGATAGCAGCGCAACGTACAAATTTCTGGAAGGGTTTTTGTGGCGCTCACAAACGGAAGGCAACTTCATAGAGTGATGATGACTGTAAATGACTGAGGAATCTACTTCTGCTGAAGAATACGTATATTAGGGGACTGTTATGATCAAATGTAGAGGCTGTTGGTATGGATTCAAGATTGCTTGTTTTCGTCTCTTACGGCACCTTCTTAGCCTTGTATGTTCCAGCGATAGCCGGATAAAGAGCTATTTGTAGTTAATTGAATGGCATGGAAGGCATGCGGTGCCCATATTTGTTAGACCGTCGCAATTATATGATTTTCGGAGCCGTGATTCTCATTTGACCTCTTGCGTGGATGTGTTAGCGACATGTCACTCTGTTATTTGCATGCTGATAAAACTATCGAGCAGCCATTCGAACTCAGTCTACATTATCAGCGAGCTTTTCAGTAGATCTGATGGTGGAACGTTGCCAACGTTGCTGCACGCTTTGTTAAGAGACTATTCCTACTAAATTGCATTTCAAGTACCACTATATTGGTTTCTATCTCTCTGAACTAACGACTCTTGAAAAATTCAATGTATCGTAGAATGACACAAGGGCTGTGGGAGAAAAGCTGAAATCGTACAATAAAGGCACAGAAAATCAGCTTATACGATAAGGTCGCAGTGAACTTTCGTATAAGTTGAGCTATAGTAATGGAGGCGCCATAGTAAACTTCTTTGAAGTAGCTTCATTTTTGTGCAAGTGTAGATTTGGTAAATTTAGAATATTTACACTTGCGAAATTGCAATGTGTTGTCTTTGGGGAAGGTGAAAATTGAATTATGTCCATAGAAAGTAGGCGTGGAATACCCAGTGTGTTATGCGAGTTTGATTCAGGGTAGCAATTATTACAGAGCTCATTTGTGTATGGAACTTGCATCTACCTCATCTGCGATGGCTCGAGTCAGCTAGATTTGGCCCGATACGATGCTGATTTCTTTGGAACATTTTATATTCAAAGTATACTATTTACGCAACCACAAATATAATAGAGGAGAGAAGTACACAACTTTGAACACAAGTCATTCTCTTAACGATGGTTGCCATGCATTTAAAATTGGGAAAATTGAAATTGGCCTCACAGTACCATCCTCCTTTGTTATTACTCCTACATACATGTCTATCTATGTTAGCGTTTAACATCAGGTAGGACAAAAAATCGGAATTTTTTACACTATAACAATGAACACGCCTCGACTCCACACCATACTTCCCTAATCATTCCATCACTCTTGCAGAAAAACATTCCCTTCTCCCCTTTATTGTGGCACTCTACGACCCAAAAATCGTATCCGCCTTCGTCTACCTGTCACTAATTCCAATCATTTATACAATGCCCTCTCGTCACCCTAGTTCTTATAATAAGCACATCTCGTTCTGCAAATGCGCAACAGGCTGTTATAAGTGTAATGTCGCGCATATCCTTCACGAGATGAAATGGATTGCGCTTCTCTGCTAGAGAAACGCGTTTATGAAATCGTTGACGGCGGCGGCAGTGATGCGTTGGAACATGGAACAGAAACTGCTACGGCTGGAAATGATACTTTTGAATAGCGTGTTGCTGTTTTTGAAGATAAGTGTGAAGCTGAATGATCTGGGCTGGGAGGGAGAAATGAGGAGGGTAAAGGATACCAAAATAGAAGATATTCAAGCTGGGTCTCAGGAGGTTGATGTAAAGACAGAGGATGAAGAGGATGGAGACGTACAAATCAGGATGGAATTCGATATTTGATCTACCTTGATACAAAAGATTTAACTAGTAGTTCTTTTGGTTTTGTTTTCTGGGTATTCTCTGGTAAGTTTTAAGTTTCTTAGATATTTTCGTTGTTAGATAATTTGCCTATACTCAATTGTCGTACTGTCCTTATCAACGTAGTGTCAATTTTCATGTTGCTCCTGGATGGAAGTATACTTCAAGTTAAATAGCATTTACGCTAAATTTTAACAGAAATTACATGATGCCTAGTTTAATTACAAGATTTCTGACGCAATATTTAGTATATTTCAGAAAATCTATCGAGTCGTTTTTGAGCCGAGCGAGTCTTGGGGGAACAACGCGACGCGACTTGAATCAGCTCCTCGAGGAGTGCATCAAACGGCGTTATGACCGAGAGACACGAAAACGAAGCTAGAGGGAGTAGAAATAGAGTGGTCCATGTGACAGAGAAGAGTGAAAAAAGATGAATATGGTGAAGGCTAGATTCGCTGTAGATGAGCTCCACGGGCTTACTACCACAGTAGGAGCAGCTAGGCTGCCTGATGACGGCTGCATGAAACAAGACTCTTGTAAGTTGCCTGTAGCGGCACCCATGACTGAAAACTTTTGTCAATGTTCAAGCGATGGAGACGAAGGGGGGGTGTTCATGGGTGATGTTGAATAATTGGCGTCTTCTACGATTAGTCATCGATATTCATCAATCCCTATCATTGCTACTTCTTCCCAAGCATAATAATTGCGGAGCTTCTTGACCTTTACAAAACACAGTAGTGGCAATATTGTTTATTCAACTCGCTCGGGTTTAAACGAAAGTCGGCACGATGTTACGCACCTTCCTATCTCATCCCCGCTCGAACGGCAGTCCCGCGGGGCTGGATAGCTTCCATTTCCCCTTGCGGGGTACAATGGGTAAAGTCTGCTGGTCTAGGCTTGAATCCTCAGACTATAAATGACCCAGTTTTGACTTAGACGATAGTAAAAGGCAACGTTCAAAGTCAATTGAACACCTACCATTCATCCTCTCACGATACTCGCAGTCAACATCACTGTGAGCATGTCGGCAGCCGCTCAATCTCTCCGCGAAAGGCAGGCTCCTATCAAGGATGGCTATCGGAAAGATGCCTCATCCGCTGTCGTCACACTCAAAACTTATGGCTCGCTCGACGACTCGTCCATAACATGCAAGCTTTCCGCTGGTACTTCAATAAAAGAAGCATCTCGAATCGCCGGTCTGCATCCCAAAGCTGGTGGTGACGACCCATCGATATCAGGCGAACTGTGCTCTGGAGACATGCTGCTTGATGCGCTCGTAGCCTGTTCTGGTGTCACTCTTAAGGCTGTCGCTACTGCATTAAACATACCCATCGTTTCTGGCACAGTTTCGGCGGAGGGAGACCTAGACTTCCGAGGCACACTTGGTGTTGATAGGACAGCTCCAGTAGGATTGACAGGCATAAGACTGGGCTTCCAAATCCAGTTTGGACAAAGAAATGACGGTAGCGATGTCACAGAGGAAGAAGTGGAGAAACTGGGAAAGTTGACAGAGCGTTACTGTGTTGTTTTACAGACGCTTGTGAACAAACCACAGATTTCGGTCAGCATGGCGAGCAGGAGAAATGTAAATACAGAAGAAGGTACCATTCAGTAGATCAAGCACAGCAGCATTCTGTGAGACCAACGAGACAAAAATGTACCTACGCACAGAATAGTAGTAAATTTTTTTACCAAGGCATGAGATAAGGTGGCAATCGATAGAAAGTTGAAACTAAACTTTACCAAGTATTCTCATAGAATGCTGCGAAGTGACAGCGCCCACCAACAGTGTATCACAACGCTTGGAAAATTCACATGAATATATCTACGACACAAAAACTGGTATTCAGATATAGAGAAAGAGGCAACAATGAAACGATAGAGCCAATATTGAATGTATCCGCCACCTAATAAGTTGGATTCGCCTCCAACGACATCAGTCAAGTCTCCACTCCACCCACAACCCCAAATCATCCACAAAATGACCATACATCACGAATCAGAAACAAGTATGAGGAAGAAACACAAATTTGGGGAGATTGTGTTTGAGGAAGTGGCTGGATACGTCTTAACGTCGATGAGGGTGTGTATGACACTCGTACCCCATCGGCATAAGCAAAACCAAAAAGGAAATCATACGGATATTACATCACAACACTCACATGACGTTGCCAACTACAGCCATCTTATTTTGCGTTCTAGTTATTGGTAGGTCGCGCAAGGCAAAGGGTCGTGAATAGCTTTTTTTCTTTTAAAGATCGCTGAGCCCTGTGAAACGGCAAGCGACAACGCTCCTTCGTCTCCAGCCCCAGTCGATCGTATATTGACTCAACGTCTGTCGGTTTGTGTCGAAGTTTGACCGTATGATCGAGTCTAGATGTCCTGCCCTCTCTTGGTAGCAATGCCTCTGGGTAGAGACTGTATTGGCTGGCCTCTCTACGAGTGCGAATAGGCATCAAGACTGAGAAAGCGTGCACCCCAGCCACTTGCGGCGTTGACTTTGAGCCTTTCCAGGCCAATTACAAGCTCTGATAAATTACACGGCGGGTTTGAGGGGGCAAAATCTACCGATGCCTGGGTTGGTGGTATATATTCTACAGTCGTACTGTTACTGATATCCACACAACACAAAGTTACTACTCATAACACTCACCATGAGACTCATCAATGCTTTGGCCCATGTATCGGTACTATTATTTACTGCTTCAGCTCTACCAATCGTTCCAAGTTTACAATGGCCACTGGGAAATCACTATGGAGGCCCATCACATGCTCCGATTCCATCAAATGAGACTTTTTCATATACTCCACCGCCACAGGTGCCATTGAACCAGACATCACCAGCCCCTGGTCATCTCAACTCTACCTTGCCATTGAACGGTACCCTACCAAAAAACCCGTGTTCTCTACCTGCATCAAATCAAACCAACTCGACCTCTCCGTCGCTGGACGATTCATCAACTCAAATAGTTTCCACTCTACCGTGGTGGCCAGAAGATGCAACCAACCAAACTCAATTAAACCCTTCCATCACACCAAGTCCCTCAAATCAAACAATTGAGTTGGACTCACATGTCGAATACTCATCGTCCATAGGAGTCCTTGGCTGCAAAGTAAACACCAACCGTATCGCCTACTTTCCTCTCACACCTCCTTGCTCAGACCCTTGCATCCGCCTTACTGCCCCGAACGGAAACACAATCCACATCCTGCATATCGACATGTCAGAAGGCTCTTACGACGTTTCTATGGATGCCTACAAAACACTCAAACATGGTGCAGATTGGCGTGCCACAAATCCCGGCGTGGAGGCAAAATGGCCCGGTGTATCATACCAGTACGTACCCATGTCCTACTGCGCGGATATTCTACTTGAGGGCAATATGCCAGTTATTGCGAAGAGCCCAAATAAGTACATTGAGTGCGCGGCGTCAAGCCCGAGGTCAACATGGGCGACCAATGTACAGTTCTGGGACATCGACGATGCAAAGTGTTTGAGGGGCCTAAACCAGAAGTGTGCGATGCATAAGGGGGAGAATATTCCGACGTGTGAGGACGGAAAAATGGCGGGGTATTCGGGAACGCCGCCGTTAGTGGGAGTGCCGCTGGTGGTGGATATTACGGCGGAGGGGAAGGACATGCCAGCGGAGAGACCGGCGGTTTGAGGGGTGGAAATGTGGGATGGGAAGAGGGAATTTTCTTGTTTAATGGCGCTCTGGTTGAAATGATGATGACACGATTTTACGACTGATGAATAGATGATTATGTAGGGTTCCCACGAATAGAATGTTTAATTGAGAGGCGATTGTGGTATCTGTTTTAAGAATCTGCAGCCATATTTGCACTATTGAAACCCTGAGTGTGATGGTCGCAAGAGACGGTTGATCGTTTCTGTCATCAATGGCAAGCATTTCAGTTAGTAGTGGGAAGTCAATATGAGGCAGGTCTGCTGAAGGTGAGACGAGAGGAACAGAGACGACGAGAGAGCGAGGAGCATGGCTGGTGAACTTGGAGCTAGCGCCTGTCGAATCTCTTGGCAAGACGCGTCGAACGGCTGAGACGCGACTTGGAAACGAGCCACGCTCGACGCTCACGTCGCCCACCTCACCCACCACGACCCCGCCATGTCCTGAGAGATCTTGACGCGATCGCACTGCCTTTCCACGTCGCGACTATACACAATACTACTATAAACTCATCCTTTCGTGCGCCGTAACCGCGCCCCACTCGCCGCAATGGGGTACATCAAGCAGATCACCATCCAGGGCTTCAAGAGGTGAAGGCACTTGCACGCGTGACGTCTTCCCTGCTAACGTGTTTCGTCACAGCTACAAGGACCAGATGCAAATTGAGCCCTTTTCGCCCAACTGCAACGTCATCGTCGGTCGCAATGGTTCAGGCAAGAGCAACTTCTTCGCCGCTGTGCGCTTCGTGCTCGGCGACGACTACCACTTTCTCAGTCGCGAGGAGCGCCAGGCTCTGTTACACGAAGGTTCCGGCTCTGCGGTCATGTCCGCCTATGTCGAGGTGTGCTTTGACAATACCGAGGACCGTTTCCAGACAGGCAAGCCCGAGTTCTTCTTGCGCCGCACCATTGGCGCAAAGAAGGACGAATACTCAGTCAACCGAAAGAATGCTACTAGGGCCGAAGTGCAGCAAATCCTTGAGTCGGCTGGCTTTTCGCGCTCGAATCCATACTACATTGTGCCGCAGGGCCGAGTCACGGCGCTCACCAACATGAAAGACACACAACGACTGAAATTGTTGAAGGAGATTTCAGGCTCTAACGTGTATGAGACGCGCCGCGCCGACAGTCTGAAGCTGCTCAGCGACACAGATAGCAAGTGCAGCAATATTGACAGTGTCGTCGCCTCAATCAACGAGCGTCTGGGCGAGCTCGAAGGCGAGAAGGAAGAGCTCGAGGCCTGGAGCAAGAATGATCGGGAGAGGCGGTCTCTGATCTACACGATGAAGTCGCGCGAGGAGGCTGAGCTCGAGGCAGAAATTGAGCGCATCGATGCTCTCGAACACCAGGGCCGCGAAACACGAGAAGATAACGAGACCGTCTTTAAGCAGAATGAAGAGGACATTGCACAAATTGACAGCTCAATCAATAGGAGGAGGGGAGATCTTGATGTCATCCGCGAAGATCGTGTCCAATACGAAAAAGATCGCAAAGCAGCCACACTCGAGAAAGCTAAGATCGAATTGGAGCTCAAGTCGCTGCAGGATAACCAGTCGGTTGCGCAGAGGTCGAAGAGGAATCGTGACACACAGGTGAAGTCCCTACGAGAGCAAATACGTGCCCGTGAAGCCGAGCTCCAGCAGATCCTGCCTCAGTATAACTCAAAGAAAGAGGAAGAGGAAGCTGTCCGAGCACAGCTGCTTGAGGCAGAAGGCCAACGAAAACGCCTCCAGGACAAGCAGGGTCGAGGCCACGCCTACAGCAACAAGCGACAGCGAGATGATGCCCTACGTGTGCAAATAGATGAGACCAACGCCGACCTCAGCCAACGTAAAGCTATTCTTATGCAGACCAACGAGGAAGTCGCTCAGCTGCAGGGTGATATTGAGCGTATCGAAGCGGAAATTGCTGACATGCGGTCGACAATCGAGAGCGAGGGAGATGCTACAGTAACTCTCGCTGCGAATCTTGAAAAAGCCAAGGACGCGTACAAGGCTGTGCGCGATGAACAGACAAATCTGCAGCGCGAAGAAGCCCGAACGGACAGCCAACTTCGAACTGCTCAGCAGGAGCTTCAACGCGCAGAACACACCTTCTCACACTTGCTGGATCAGAACACCAGTCGCGGACTCGAAACACTCCGTCGTTATATGAGAGACGGTGAAATTCCAGGTGTTCATGGCACTATTGCTGACCTGCTCCAAGTGCCTGATCACTACCGATCGGTAACAGAAGCTGCCGCGGAAGGCAACCTCTTCAACGTTGTTGTCGATGATGACAACGTTGCGAGTAAGATCATTGATCGCCTAATCAAAGACAGGGGTGGTCGCCTTACGTTCATTCCCCTGAATCGTGTGCAAGCCACTGAAATGAATTTGAAGCCAAGAGGAGATATGCAGCCTTTACTTCCCAAGTTGACTTACGATGAACGCTTCGAGACTGCATTCAGGCACGTATTCGGAAAAATTGTTATTTGTCCTGACTTGAGTACATGCAAGAGCATCTCAAATCAGCTAGGAGTTCGTGCCTACACGCTAGACGGTGATAGTGCCTCGCGAAAGGGACTCTACCGTGGAGGATTTCATGATCCCTCCAAATCCAGGATCAACGCCTACAGAATTGTCACCGAGTCTCGCACACAGTTTGAGAAATTGCAACAACGCAAACGTGAGATTGTCACAGAGCTGGAGCAAAAGCGTCAGCAGCTTACTGCTGCGGAGAGCGAGATCAGGAGACGCCAACACGAAAAGAACGATGGCGAAAGCGGGTTTGGACCATTACGCGAGGAACTACGCTCAAAGCAGAGGACATTGCAAGACAAACGCGACACCTTTGCGACCCAGCAGGCGGCGGCTTCAGAACTCCAATTAGCCATCAACCGACTTAGCGCACAGCAAAGCGATTGGGAGGCCGAGATTGCTACCGACTTCAAGAAAACGCTTTCAAAAGACGAGGAACAGATGCTGAACACACTCACCATTACAGTCAACGAC
Source organism: Mycocentrospora acerina (assembly GCA_022701365.1). Taxonomy (NCBI): domain Eukaryota; kingdom Fungi; phylum Ascomycota; class Dothideomycetes; order Pleosporales; genus Mycocentrospora; species Mycocentrospora acerina. The sequence continues at coordinate 790,304 of JAKUHH010000395.1, read as the reverse complement.
CTGAAGAAACAGTTTGCACGACTTCGGGAGGAGCGGACTGCGTTCGAAGCGCAAAAAGTAGAGGCTGAGCTCGAGATAAACGAGAATCTCCAACCAAACCTCGACGATGTACTTGCACAACAAGGTGGTGCTGGCGGTTCCGTGAGTCAATCGACACAACTACGAGAGTGCGAGCGGGCACTAAAAGCCGTCGACCGAATTATTGCTGATCTGGACGCGAAAATCCAAGATACAGATGCTCAGATTGAAACAATCAGAGGGCAATTGACTGAGTTAGAGAGCTCGAAGGCAGAAAAAGAGAACAACAATCGAGAATTGGCAAGGGCGATGGAGCGACAAGAGAAGAACCTGTCTAGGAAGGATCAAGATCGCAGTCGTGCCACAGACCGGCTGAGCGATGTGAAGCGAGACATCCGAGACTTGGGTACTTTGCCTGAAGATGTCGACCGCAAGTACGGACGATGGGACACTGCAAAGGTAAGCAAATTACTTATGTACGATGGGTTTAGTTACTAACATGGAAAATTAGGTCGCTAAAGAACTCGCCAAAGCCACCCAAGCACAGAAGAAGTTCGCCCACGTCAACAAGAAGGCGTACGAGCAGTACGAAAACTTCACCCGTCAACGCAAAACTCTTACCGACCGTCGTGCCGAACTTGACACATCTCGCAAATCCATCGAAAACCTCATCGACGTGCTTGATCAGCGTAAAGACGAAGCAATTAACCGCACCTTCCGTCAAGTTGCTAAAGCGTTCCAAAAGGTGTTTCAGGAACTCGTGCCCATTGGCACTGGCCGCCTGCTCATCAACCGCAAATCCGACGAAGATGCTGACGCCGAGGAGAGCGAGGATGAAGAGACGCAACGCCGTGGCAAAGGAAGTAAGGTTGAGGAGTACATTAGTGTCAGTATTGCTGTGTCCTTCAATAGCAAACACGACGAGCAGCAAAAGATCGGACAGCTGTCTGGCGGCCAGAAATCGTTATGCGCTCTGGCTCTCATCTTCGCGATCCAGCAGTGTGATCCCGCACCGTTCTACCTCTTTGACGAAATTGATGCGAATCTGGACGCGCAATATCGTACGGCGGTTGCGAACATGTTACAGAAGTTGAGTGGACAGGGCGGCAAAGATGGAAACGGTGGGGGACAGTTTATTTGTACAACCTTCAGACCAGAGATGGTGCTTGTTGCTGATCGGTGCTATGGCGTGAGTTACTCGAATAAGACGAGTTCTATTGACGTTGTAGAGCGGGAGCTAGCACTGGAGTTTGTAGATGGGATGCAGAAGTAAGGGTTGAAGTCAATGGGCTTTGTAAGGTTCTCATGAATACCTTCTCCATTTACAGGATGAGGCGCGTGTGAACGAAAGGAATTGTCGTGTGAGCGTACCGTAGAGTCCTCTTTGCCTTACAGCATGGGCTGAACCGTATTGTCGTCTTGGAAGGCAAGATGGCTGGCGTCGTATACCATATAATTGCTTTTGTTTGTACACGCAGTTTCCACTTCTACTTGATGTCGAAGACTCACATATAATTTTCTGGTCGCTTGTTGATGATACGGTTAACTAAATCACCTGGTTATGAAGAACTTGACTGAAGCAGCCACTTTAATGAGAAACGAATAGAACGTTACATGCTACTAGAATATAAAGATAGACGGCGAGAGTATTTTTTGTAGACCAATTGTTGGGTCGGACGATAATACTATTGTCACTCCTCCAAAGCTTGGGTGGGCGGGGGATAATTGACAACCGCGTCATAGCCCAGTGTAAGCAGCAAGACAGTAGATTCTACTATGGCCAGAATGAGAGGTTTACTCAAGATTGAAAGGTAGTATGCTAAGCAAAGGCAACTATGATTAAAATGGTTCAATAGATTTAAATAAAGTGTTTCTTTTACTTGCATTTGCAAACGGTGTCTCTAATAGGTCCCCTCTCTTATTTTCGATGCGTGAGTGCTCATGTGATACTGACGCAATAAGTCGTGGCGAATAGCCACTCACTGTGCTGTGCTCCGCGGTATTCGTACCATTGTACAACGCCATGTGCTATGGTGATACGCTGAACTTTACCTTAGTCGCCACTCAATAGAAACCCTGCGCCATGCTTTCCGAGTGACTGGTTCTACGCACGCTTGTGTGTTCTCGATCCTAAATATGATTCATGCTTAGTCCTTTGCCACTACGAGAGCGAGTCGGAGCAATTCCCACAATTATGGTCAACATGTAGATTGCAGGGTAGCACCACAACATGGGCATCGCCAAGCCATGACGCCGTTTATCGTATCATTTTCAGCAGAGACACTCAAGTACCCTGGACCGCCCATCTCCGCTCCTGTATAATTCTGCATCTGCTTCTCTTCTACACAGTACGTGCTCGCGAGAGCCTAACGTTGGCGGCAACTCCTATTGGTGTGGAGTGCTTCGCTACAGTATTGTCGAAACAAGAGAAGTACAATCTGTCACGGCTAAGGACGAATTTGGCTCTGTCTCGCCGAGATGTCACATCACGTGGACCGGAGTAATCTCCATGCTATCACGAGTTTATGCGCAAGTCTTACCTCCAGTTAACCACATGCATAGTCCTTCACACAGCAGTCATCCCGGCAGTGCCTCTTTGAACCTCTTTGAGAGTACTTCACAATTAGGCCTAGCACTGACATCGGATATCAGCATCAGATATCACAAACTTTACTTAATGGTTGCTATTGCTTTGCGAAAGGTGTTTTGTGCACACTTATGACGTCATGCTCAGAGAGATCGAAGATGAAAGAGTGATCCTATTTATTGATCAAAGATTTGAAGACCTGTGTTGAAGTAGCTTCCTTTCTTTGGTGACCACACCGTCTCATCTTTCCACTTTCTTATCATAGCCTGACCAGTACACAAAAGACATTGCAGAGAAACAAGAACATTATTACATCTGAGAAGTTTGGAAGTTCTGCACGTGAACCACGGCTGGTTAGTTCCACCCAAGCTTAGCAAATGGTTGCTTCGCTCTAGTTGGCTGGAAGTTTGAACCGAAATAACGCGCCACGACACGTTCAGTCAAGTCGACAGCAAAGTGCAGAAGCTGCCCCTACCCAAACGCAATCTACACGCTGTCGAAATCTCGGTGGGTGCATCTGCTCGCAAGCCACCTAGACGCATTAGCAGCCGTCGTTCCATGTCGCCACGCTCGACGACACCTGAGAATCCCATTATGCTTGGCCACTTCGGAGTAACTGACCAGACGCTGTAGCAATGCAGCGGGAATCTTCCAACCCCGCCGGCCAGAGGTTCGGCCCCAAGGTAGCCATTCCTCGGCTAGATCGCCCGCCGATTCCGAGCAAGGTCAGCGAACACAGCAGGGAGGATCGAGTGTAGGTGCTTTTGACCTACTGATGCCAGATTCTGACATGCGATGCTAGAGCGAGAGCATGTAAGAACTGTCGCAAGCGGAGTCAGTTATCCGTTGTTTTCCGCCATAGTAAGCTAACTAACGGTATCACAGAGGTTAGGTGTTCGGGCGATGTACCGTACTGCACAAACTGCCACGCCAATAACTTGACTTGCACCTACGAGCAGGCTCGCCGTGATCGTCTGAGAGAGTATGTGCGATACTGAAATCACAGCCTTGCGAGGGCGTGCGCTGAAGTAGAGTAGGTCAACCCAACTCAATGGGACTTTGATTTCGCTTCTTCGGGATTTAAGCCTGAGCGCCAACGAAGAAGACAAGAAGAAGATCGACGATGTTCTAGGCAATGTACGTTCTTCTTATGCATATCATCTTGAAATCGATGTTTAGGCAGCTAAAGTAAGCTCCCCCACAGGCTGAAGACGACTTAAGCACGACGTTACCAATACAGTCCCCAGTTCGATCCATCGGAAAACGCTCCAGAAACCAGGTTTCCCCAAGTGAGAAAGAGGACAGTCCTACTGGGGAGGCCTGTGTTACCGCATCAGTGGGGTCAAACGAAGACCTTGACTATCTTGAGGAAGACCTGATGCGAAGCCGCCAGTCTAGAGAGACCGGGTACGTGGGCCAAAACTCCGAAGTTCAATGGCTACGAACCGTCCAACGTCAGGCAGAACGCACATCATCCGAACCATACGGCATGCCATACGGCCCCCCAGGCAATAGTCAGAATGCCTTTGACGAGCGCTCTGATGCTCTTCATGAGCGAAGACGCAACTCCAAGGCATCGTCAATGCCAAACGTTACAGATTCGACGTTCTATCTTGACAGCGATAATATCGAGGTTGATTTTGCGGTCGATCCCTATGAGCTTCCAGATTCAGATACGGCAGAACGACTCCTCAACTGTTACATGAGCACGTTACATACCTCGTTTCCTATTCTGCCTGTCAACTTTGATGATCAGCTCCGCAGATTTATACAATCTTCGAAGCAGAACAGGACGTTCGACGTTCCTGTCAAGTGGCGTGCGCTCATGAATCTAGTTTTCGCAATTGGAGCAAGGTACTCTCATCTCACAGGCGCTGAGTGGAGAGGTGACGAGCGCGACCACCTGATTTATATGACACGGGCTGTACATCTTCTTGGGCTGAAGAATACCGTGATGTTTATTTCGGGACCTGATCTGCTGCTTGTACAAACCGTAAGTGGGACTGTTTTCGCGTTCAAATCACTCTGCTGACGCAAATGCATCTTAGACTGGCGCCCTCTCACTTTATTTCTTGGTTATCGGCCATGTCAGTAGAGCGTGGGTTTTGATTGGAGTTTCGATCCGGCTCGCACTGGCACTCGGGTTACATCTCCGGAATGAAGATCCTTTGCAGGATCATGCTCACAAAGAGTCACTACTGCGCACGTGGTGGAGTTTGCATTCAATCGAGTGTCTGCTATCATCCATAACTGGTCGTCCTCCAGTCATTGTGGTTGAAGATTGTACAGCTCCTCTTCCTCAAACAATACTTGGCGAGCAAACCAGATACAGTACTACATATAGACAGGGCTCCCGCAGGCGTGCAGATCACAGCGATCCACGATTGTCCACCGCAAGCACTACGCATGTGAACAAGCGGGCTCCCACTGAAAATCAATATTTTGCCGACCACATCAACATAGCGCTTATTACTCAAAGGGTACTTGTAGACGAGTACTCGCCTCGGACCGCTGTGCAATCTTGGGAGGTGTGTTACATCTTCTTGTATCTACTCAGAGTTCATGACGCACTGCTTAATTCTTTCTGTGAAAAGTGACTAATTGTTTTTAATCTTAGTATCTCCAAGGCAAGATAACTGAGTTGCTTGTTGAACTCGAGGACTGGGCTAGACTTACGTTTGCTGATGACAACATAATCGAAAATTCGAATCGCCAGGAGGCGTTTAAGCGCGAGCAATTTCTGCTCAGATTGTATTACTGGAGCACGAAAATCCTCATAACGCGTCCATGTTTATGTCGAATAGAACGGCGAATTCGTCACGAGAGCCATAACTCAGCTAACTTCAACGCCAAAACAGGAGATGCTTGTGTTGATGCTGCTTTGCGAATGACAGAATTGCTTCCCGACGAGCCAGATATGGACTTGATCTACTCGAGAAGTCCCTGGTGGACAATCGTCCATAATAGTAAGTACCATTTCGTGACCAATATGACGCTTCTAATACAATATCAGTAATGCAGGCTCTATCTGTACTACTTCTAGAAGTGGCATTGCAGGGAGCACAAACGAAGACGAACACCGGCGAAATTCTAACATCAATAAAGAAACTTATTCGCTGGTTACGTGCTATGCGTCAAAACGATGCCGTTGCGACTCGTGCATACCACGTGGTCTGGAAAATTTTAAAGAATTGTGCTCCGGATCTGCAAGGTCGTGCAAACGAGCTACTCGCCGAGGGCATACTTGAAGACGAAGAGAGCCAAGATCAAAACAAAGATCAAGACCAGGAAGACGATGACTTCGATCACTCAACTCCATCGCAATCACGCTTCCCAGGTTCCTTTACTCAAGGACCTCCAATGGACCACTGGCCACACCAGAGCGGTCTTGCCCCCGATGCGACAAGCTCAGCATCATTCGACCAGTCTTTCTTCCAGCCGCAACCCTCTATGGATACAGTCCCAGAATATGAAGCGCCATACTTCATGTCTGAGCCGGTCTACACACCCATGTCCTCAGGGTATCCTTTCGTGACGAGCTTTGACCAAGGCGCCCCCGTTGTCAACATGCGGGATCTATGGTTGAATCAGCCAGGGATATGGAGGAATACTAGAATTGATGCTTCGGACATGGATACCTCTCAGGATGATCCGCAAACCACGTTTTTTGAGCCCCGGACGGATTACCCGGGACCTTATCAGTAGCACCAACCGCCGGAGTAAAAAGCCGGACCATTTTGTCATCAAGCGGTGAAATCATGGTGTTTCTTTTTTTTTGCATGGATGTTTGGAGCATGACTCAGATATATTACGGGGTTGGGGTGGAGCACAAACAACTGTTTGGCATTAATTGATACAATCAGTCAACACTTTTCCCTCGTATTTCCTGCTGGGAAAAATTTGGCCTGGATTACACCTGTAACTCACTCTCATCATTGCATCCTATTCATTCGATTATTTTCCTTGCAACTATCTGGGAATCGACAACAATTAGCTATTTCATACAGGCGATAATCTCTGAGTGAAAGGAAAGCATTGCTGTCTTCTGTTTGTTTCTTTATCTTTGGAACTCTGACATTCAAACTATCAGGCTGTCAAAATTCCAGAATATATGTCCACGCCCTTAAAAGATAAGGAAATATTTCTCCTCTTTTCTGAATATTAGACAGAAGTCAGATATAGAACCCCGTCAAGTGCAGTGATACTACATTTAATATGACTAGGATACTCTTCGCCATTACATAATCAACATGTTGGTTGACATCTTAGAGTACAGTATCTCAAGTGCTGTGCTTAAAGCTCGCTTCTAGCGTCATTATTCAAATAACTGACTCCTCTCCATCCTCCAACCCATTAGTCTGGAAACTTGTCGTATCCCAGCCATTCTTCTGATTATACTCGTCCAATGTTGTCGTACCGTGCAATATCTCATAACGCACCATTTCCCCGCATGCGTCGGGACCCCCATCGTCACCATCAATAGCCGCCTCAGCAAGACAATCACCGTTGATGAGACCAGCAATTCGGAGGCCAACATCCCGGCCTTCGAACCACGCGCCCTGCATATAGCCAAAGTAGGAAGGACTGGTAGCCTCTCCTGCAAACCACAACCTGTCAACATTCGCACGCAGGTTCTGGTGCATCTCGAGAGTGGTGCCGGGGGGCCAGCTAGAATACGAGCCGTACGACCACGGCGTCTGCGTCCACCGCGGATATGCAAAAGCAATTGGTTCTGGAATCGTGATGTTGGGAAACATTGTTCGGAGAACGGCCATAGCTTCGGCTTTTGTCTCCGCGTCGGTGGCGCGCTCGGCGCGGTATGCCTCTCTCTGAACAAGAGTGACAAAGATGATGTGGGAGTCTAGGAAAAAGCCCTCTGTATCGAGAGACTGCCAGATTGGGCTGATTTTGTGAGTGAGCAATCTGAGTTGTGGTCTTCAAGTAAGATAAAGTACTTACTACCAGCCTCTTTGTATTGGGTCAGCATAGAGGTAGAACTGTGTCTCGTTGTTCCAGAAGTTTTCTTCAAACTGCATGAAGATCTTCATATACCTAGAAGGCGTTAACTCACAGAGTTCTTGTAGAGTATCACGTGCAAGTTGTCAGGATTGGGACTCAACTTACGTTCCCATCTCGAATTTCTCAATTGCAGTTTTCTTCCAGGAAGGGAGCTTGGGCTCAAACGTCACAGCACTGTCGTGTTGAAGGACGCCGACTGAGAATGTGCAAATAGCGTAGTCGGCTTGAAAACAGTCCCCGTTAGAAGCGATGGCTACAACCCCATCGGCACTGTACGTGATGTTGGTGATGATGGTATTGAGAATCAAGCGGTTATCGCCATCGGAGAGAAATTCGGATGCCTCTCCTTTAATCCAGGTATTATGCCCGCGTTGGTCGACGACGAATTGGTTCTCAGTGCTAAACTGAAGAAAAGTGAAGTTGCTGACCGCCGAGTTGAACACAAGAGAGCTTTCCTCCGGGGTGAAAGCTTGCTCCCCGTCTGTCAGTGTTTCGTCAGTAAGACACATTTCAACTTGCTATTGAATTCCATACCGTAGAGCCACCATTCCGCCGCTGCTGCTTCCATCGGGAGTTCCCTTTGTTCCGGCTTCCAACCGACGAGATTGAGACCCTCGCGAACTGTTCCATCTTGCAGATTGTCGGTCAGAAGCTCGCCAGCTAACTGTGTCATGCGAAAGAAAGCGTCCTCAAAGGCGATGATTTCGCCGGTGAAGTTAAATTCTCCACCCTTGTTGTATGTGATTAGCTTTTGAGCGTCTGAAGCCGTGCTTTTAATCTTCCATTTTTTCTCCAATCTCCAAATCGGGTTTTCTGCGTTCAAATGATCAGTCAACGAGTTGATGAAGGCTTTTGTCTTACACACCTGGTCCTCCTTCTGTACCAAGGCCTTGAGCCCAATTCGCTCCATATTCTACCGTCAATGGCTTTCCATCTGGACCTTTTCCAAAAGGTGCATTATGGACTCTGCCACCTATACCCTCTTGATACTCTACGATTAAGAAGTCGTGGATGGAAGAATTAGTCAGTGCTTGCTGTTGTTGAGATTAGCTTATGACAGATGGGAAGATACCACTGCTACAAACCGCGGCTGTAATTCCAGCAATGCCTGCCCCACTGTTTTGTATAACTGTTAGCATGTTGTGGTTTCCATTTTCTGATAACTCTTACAGAATTAAAACTTTTGTCTTGTGGCATGTGCTATTTGACTGTCCGGTCTTTTGAGGTAGTGCAAGAATAGGGACTTCCAAAAGAGATATTAAGGCAAAGACCTGAGCGATACAAGGCAACCGCATGGTTGAGAATTAGTGAGTGAAATAGTAACCAAGGTTACTCGACGAGAAACACGGCCAGTGGAGCAAAAAGAGTAGAGGCTACTGGTAACTGCAATTTAGTCGGACCAGGGAGTCAACAATCCAGAAAATGGGGAAATAGAGGTGTATGTTTATATTACCACCATACTCCGCATCAAATTCAGCCTTCATGCACCTGGAAAAACAACATGAGACTAGACGCCCCGTTCACACGGTACGATACGGGACGCAAATCTGACATCTGGCCATTTATCCAACCGATCATACAGAGAACAATTTAGGCGAGTTCGGCGAGGTCGATTGTTGAAATGTGCTTAATGATGTTGTAAACAGCATGTAATAGGATCGAGAATAGTCACCAAGGAACTCAGGTGAGCTAATTGATGACGAAACCTTAGTGCAATGCGCATTTTCAGGCCTAGGCTAGCTTATCATGGACACCATGTAAGAAACTCTAAACGTTGTACCCTAAGGTCTTACGATTCTTCTCACGCATTTGGAGACCGCTCCATTCATGGGTCTAGTATGAACGCCTTTTATTGTCAGTTTCGTGCTAACCCCATTCTCCCTAGCGTGACTCTAGTCGCATGGAGGCTGTCCAACAAACAAGCTGAGGGACAATGGCTTACTATTTATCGTTTACAGCCGCACAGCACGGGTACACAACATGCATGGCTGAATGCCAACAAACAAGTATCCACTTGTAATCCTCCTGTTGTGAAGCATGTTTAAGCTAGGGGTTAGTTCCTAGTCACAACTACCCTTTTGAGCAGTACCTCTAGTCTGAGCATTGCACCGAGCGAGAAAAGTTATCTGAAGAATTCAACAAGCATTAAAACGGCTAAACACAAGAATTGTAGTAGACAGGGGGCTTAAAATCGAGAAAAGAACACAACACGCATCTGTGCGGAGCCGAAGGGGGGGACTGCAGATCGCTGCAAGAAGTCAATACGTGGAGGTGCAGATGGACTAAGCAAGCCAGAGGTCTACTTCAGTCACCTCCATATCATTTCAGTAAGGTTGACCTATTCAATGACTCTCCTTGACTCGCTTGTTATCTTCCTTAGCGAAGAGGCCGTTCTTGGATGGCAAGTAGTCTTTTCAGTGCTACAAGAGGGATGATAGCACGCACAGGGCCAATTGTGGCTTTGGACAATTGAAAAAGCTTGTTGTTTTTAGTGCCCATGCATCTCGGACCTTCACATCTCCACCTCCCAAACGCGATCAAAAACACATTAAGCGCCCCCCCCCCCCCCCCCCCCCCCCCCCCC
>JAKUHH010000395.1:681274-779937 GCA_022701365.1 Mycocentrospora acerina | reverse complement strand
ACCCCCCCCCCCCCCCCCCCCCCCTCCATGTCATATAGCGTCCGCGTCCGCGTCCGCGTGTAAGAAACAACACCAAACATTCTACCAAAGCAACCTCTCGTAGCAAACCTCTCAAGCCGCGCCCTGAATCAAAAAACACCAGACCTCCAAGACTCTCTGTATTGAAACGTCTTCAGACACAATCGTGAATCGAGTTTATTTCTAGTAGGACAGGCCCGAGCCGCACATTCGAGTGGCCCAAGCTTCTTCACCTCACCTTCCCCCTCAAAGACTACGACGCGTGACAGCTCCACTTCTAGACGGGGGTTACTTACTAAATCACGCCTATCCACTGCTCATCATCATCACCATCCTCATTTTCTTGTACGCGCCGCTTTGGAAAGAAAACTCGTGCCAGCTCCCAAGGATACCTCACTGTCATACAACAAAAGATCTGTTTGATCTCTAGCTGCTGTTTAACTAGAGCTAGTACCTAAATCAATCTACTCCACGCGACACTAACTAACTAACCGACTGACTAACTAAAACGGTGGATTGGACAAGATTCTGTGTTTTCAACATGGTATGGTCGCACAGAACAGTGTTGGTCTTGTTATGGCAATGCATCCTAAAGTTCAAAAAAAGGAACATTGAAATAAAGCGCAAGGGGTTTTTACATCCCTTTTTTTATTGGGCAATATGTGTGTATACAGTGTACATCCGCGTATCCTCTCATTTCCACAAAAACTAACGGCGTATAAATAAGAGTATTCTAAATGTTCATTTCCAACAGCAATCCATCCTTAGACTCCGCACTTTTTTCTCTGTCCCTCTCCTGCGTAGTGTATTTTCTACGAATGCGCTTCCTACGGACGTACTCAGCGCTGACGGTGTACACAATTCCACTCATACTATGCATCACATCGTTAGCAATCAATATCTACGATAGAGTGAGAGAATATAAAGACGTACCACTCGTCCGTCTTCATCTCCTGTGTAAACTTGGTGCGGCATGGGCAGAATACATGTCACTGGAGCCGTGGCAGACGTGATCGTCATCTGATCGCTATGGTTCAGAACGTTCACGAGAGTGATGCACCAAGATGTTGATGCAGAGGTGGATGTCGTAGAAGGGTGGAGGTGCCAGATCTGTCAGAACGGAACGTTAGTGATCAATTTCTTCTCCCACTCACTCCAGAATCAGAATGCTAGAAAGGAGGGGAATCGAGGCGCGAAGAAAAACAGACAGGAGAGAAACATACCTTGACAACTCCACGACGATGCCCACTAAAAATTAACTCCCTCTCGCACCATTCATTCCCCACTCCCTCATACGTCGCCACACATGTAACCCCCTCGCTATCCTCCTCCCCGTCACAAATATCCTCGTCAAGCAACAATTGCCCATTTAGTGTCGTGACAACTAATCTCCGTCCAATAGCGAGAACGATATTACCAGTCACGCTGTTGATTCTCGCCGCCTGCACTGCGACAGGGTTCTTCTTGTGCCGTGCACCCAGATCCAGCTCGCGGACAAATTCACTGCGATTCAGGTCCCATAAGAAGATTTTGCCATCGAGACTCGCTGATAAGAAAGCAGATACGGCACGACTAGCTGCGAGTACAACCACGGGACTCTTGTGACCAAAGAGTGCAGTCGCATTTTGGAGTTCAATCTGGCCTTTGTCCGCTTTGACCACGTTCCAGATGGCAAGGGTACAGTCCGTACCTGCGGTGATGAGCGTCCGGCCGTCGACAAAAAGACTTGTAGTAAGTTGGCCGGAGTGCAGGTGCTCAAACAAGCCTATCAGCTTTTTGGAGTGAGAGTCGTAGAAGCGGACGCTGCCATCTGTGAAGCCCCATTCCATATACCTATCGTAAAGTGGGGGAATGTTGTGTCGAAATGGTGCCGCGCAAAGGAGTTTATCGCTTTTTGCAATGTAATTCAGCGAAGCAATGCGATCATTAGCCTCCAAAAGTGTGCCAGGCACACGATGTAAGCTTTCTGCCGCAGTATCCAGCTTCCCATTCTTCGCAACGTTTTCCTTTTGGGGATGCGGACGTTGAAACACCTGCGTGGGTGTCTGTCCGAAATTATTCACAACGCTGATCTTCTGGGCACGCTCTTTCTCATCGGTGATGGAGTCCAGGTCAATAGCACCCTGGTACGTCATCCAATGGTACACATTTGCTGCTTCGATTGCTGCTTCACCACGTTGTTTGTATCCGAAGATGAGGTCGATCCAATGGTGCAAATTCGCACTGACATGTGGACTTTCCAAGGCCTCACGTTGCTTGGCGATGAAAATCGCAGGATCCCCTTTTGCCCAAGGGGGCAATTGGACATTATCAATGCTAGAGTTGTCAGAGCGAAGGCCGAAGTTGTAGCCGTTGACATTCGTCAAGAAATCAGGTAAAAAGAAGAACTCGGGCGTGAGTTCGCGGACATCGGCCATATTCTTGTTGGACGCAGAGTCCCATGCGTTTTGGATGGAGTAAAACATGCGGTCTGCATGATCCCAGGTACCACCTTGGATGAGGAAGAATGCAGCGCTGAATGGTTGTAAACGTGCCAAGTAAGATGCTACAGTCATGGCTGAGGAGTAGTGAGTTCCATAATGGAAGGCATGCTCTGCATCACCCATTTCAGCAAATGAGTTGAACCGCTCTCGGATCGAAGCTTCTTGCTTTGGGTGCTGAATTCCAATCGGCTTCCTGAGATCGCGGAAGTTCTTTGGGTCAGACAAGTCCAGCTCTTCGCTCTCGTAATTTGATATGACCCAAGGAAAGACTGGGTATTGTGTGAGGTCGTTGAATGTGCGGCCAGCTAGTGTGTTGACAAACATCAAGTAATGGAAATTCGATATCTCGCCCTTCAGCCACTTTTTGGTTGCTGGATGCGAAGATGCAGTTCCAAACGCTGATGCAAACCTTGATCCAAGAGTCTGCGGTATCTCATCTGGGTTGCGCAATGAGTCGAGTCGCCACGAAATCTCCGAATTTGCCAGTTTTTCTGGGTTGACAACTTGCAAAGCTCGTTGAAGCACACGAGAATGGATGTCGTTTCGAGCCTGGGCGGAAATGGCGGTCAAGAGGTAACTGCGCCCATCATCAAAGAAAGCCTCAATAGCAACGTCGCGATGCAGAAATCGGCGCTTCGATACACTGACCACCTCGCTCCATTTCCAACTCCTCGCAGAATCCTCTTGTGTCCTGGGTGGTGGTCGGCGATTGGTCACTGCCTCCTTGCCCGCAATAACCTGTACATAGGGATCACGCTCATCGGGTGGTGCTTGCCACACACGCACAATTTCTCCATCAGATCGTTGGAAGAAATCATCCAACAAATAGAGGCAGTCTTTTCCGACAATGAGGAGCCCTTCGATAGCCTCCAGACCAACGACTCGCGAGATGTTGCAAACGTATTGTACCTGATCACCCCGCCTCAGACTCCTCATGACTTTGCGATTCTTGTCTTCAAAGCCGTCTTCGTCTTCATACATGGCCTCAACCATTTCAAAGTCCTCTTCACTGTCGGAATTTGCATCATCCTTTGACTCCCCCTGAGCATCCAGACCCGACGAGGGCCTTCTGCCCGGCCCAGTGGTGGGTGTAACGCCTAAGGCCTCTTTGGCAGAGATGGCTGGCACAGCTGTGTCAAGTTTGAGTCTCTCCCTTGGATCCGTATCTTTTCGCTTAGGCTGATACTGCTGTTCCCGATTAGTGTTATCGACGATGATGCGCATACGTTTTCGATCTCGGCCTTCTGTCTCGTCCAATCGCCACTTCGCTGGTGGGCTGTCTTCGAACAGCGCGCAGGGACCTTTTAATTGGTGGTCAAGCTTTGCCAGTACCGTTCCCAGGAACGTCGCATTGTCCTGCTGATCCTGTACTACCCGTTGATGCTTGAGACGCTCTGAAGCATGAATGTTGGACCGCCAGTGACTAGTCGAGTTCTCATGATGGTTCCAAATATTCTCAGTATTGAATTCCTCAGATTGCCATTGCTTCAGCTTTTCCTTCCGCTTCATTATTCGCCTCTGTGAACTCTCTTCAGTTCGTTTGTTTTGATCATGTGCAAAATCCTCCCATAACTTGGACATCGACCCGTAAAAAAAGCTGTCCAAGTCTGTCTTGTTCTTGTCAAACCAATACAAAAACGTTTCGTTGTCAAGTTCCATCAGTTTTTGGAAACCATCATAGAGGTTCTTTTTATCAGACTGAATAACGCTGCTCAGCAAAGCAGTTGTCTCTTCCGGCTTTTGCACCAACAGCAATCGCCAGAAATTTGCAGAAGCAAGACGCACTTGTTCATGCTCAGAAGCCAGCTTGGTATATAAAAGATAGCAAATCATTTTCAATGCGAACGATTCATTGTTAGCCGAGGAAAGTATGATTGGTTGCCAGTATACCATCTTTTCGATAGCTTCTATGGTGTTGGATCCGCCAGCAGACTCATCAGACTCTGCAAGTCGCAAAAGGCCGACTCTTAGAAAAACTGACCGAATGGTCTGAGTTGCTTGGGTGCATAACCTAACTGTCTTGACCTTGGCGATATCTGGGCGCTCCAGATACTCCAAGATGAAGCCAGTGAAGTCGAGCAGGGGTTCTCCGCCGTCCAGGAACCAGCCCTCAAACACAGCCTCGGATATGTGGGTCACAAATCGTGAGAGGTTTGTGAGCACTCGAGGTTCGTGAAGTAGCTTTTGATCTAGGCGGAGTGCGTTTGTGACTGAAGATAATGTCTGCCGGAGCACATACGACTCGAAGTACGCTTGATGTTCTTGAAAGCCTGGAGGCGTCTTGAGGAAGAGTCCAAGGCCCGGAAAGTCTTTTCGTGTGAAGAGCTGGTCTTTGAAAACGTCCAGGACAACTTCAAGCGTAGCCTCGACAACTGACGTACCGACTTTCATTGTTGGAGGGGCAGTGGCCCTGGGGGAGAGTATAGTTTCTAGCACTTGTTGTTTGCTGGCCTGCTTGGCCTTTTCGGCTGATACAAGCACAAAGGAAGAAGCCCTTCGGAAAGGTATGACTCGTTGTACAGCGGGCGAGACTGAATTATTGACGTTACTCGTGCGTATGATGGGTGTTTGTTGGCTGTTAGCCAGCGACAGCGGCTGAATTACAACGTCCTGACCCTCGAACGTCAATGCAGAGCCACGCGATAGCAACTCGGTTTCCGCGCTGACACTGTCAGAGGTAACGATGACTGGATAGAGTACGAAGAGTAACTCTTGAACGTAGTTCGACGTGTTGGCATAGTCACGAAATGCCTCGGAACGTGCATGTAACTCCGATAGAAACTGGATGGCAGAATGCAAAACGACAGCATAGTCGTTGAGGCGCTCTGTCTGAGGCGCTGTCAAGCCTGAATCTGTCAGCAATGTTTTCAAATCTCCGATTATGGAGACTTACTTATGGTAGGTTGCTCGGTCTTGAGAGACATCGTTCTTCGCCGTCCTCTGGTCGTAGGAGCATCACCATTTTCAGATTTGGGGGCCTTGGCCTGTGCAGTTGCTTGAGTTCGATCACGCACAATTGCTCGGAGCCCAGTATCTAGCATGGCAGCAATTACTCCAAAAATCTCTGGGTAACATATCCTTAGAGTTGTTTGCGGTGAATGCGCAATGAAGACGTCGACCAAGTTAAAGACATCAAAGTCTCGCTCAAAATCAATTGATGCCACGTCGCGATCGAACAAAATAGCGAAGCAGATAGTCCAGATGCTGGGCGTGTTCCACCAATTTCTTAGCCGGTTCTTCATCAAGGTAAACCCACCGGTCTTGTCAGAGAATTTCTTGACAAATAATGGGCCATTGACGACAAGAAGACGGGCAAGAATACGCGCTCCAAGCACCACAACACGCTGGTCAGTTTCTGCTAAAAGATAGAGGAGCCACTTTCCGGTCACATTTTTCGCAAAGCGCACAATCTCATTTGGATTTTCGGGGTCGCATAGAAGCTCTGCAAGCAGGTTGAGTATAGCAATACCCAAATCTGTGATGGAGAGTGCCGGTGTACTTGTACCAACCTGCGCTGGACTACTGGAACGCGGTGTGCCTCCAGGTGACATGGTAGGGGGTGTTTCTCTTCGCAGTCGTATAGAACTCGCCTTGGGCCGCAATGTGCGTTTCGCATATGAGGCGCGATTGTCATGCAGAGCATATGTGACAAACAAAGATAGTGACCGAGCATTTTCACCGTTGAAATTGATCTGAAGGAGTGATCGGAAAGCATCAAGAAAAAGTGGTAGAGTCTGTGGCGTGAAGGCTTCACCCTTTAGCGCGTCTGTTAGGCATTTCACGACTCCTAAATTCACGATCAGCTTTGTCCATGCGTGATACATACCACAATCTACTTACTTATTCGATGGAAGCGTTTCGCGTTGTAATGATGGTGCTTGCTTCCTTTCGCAAACTGAACGAACTGTGCGTAGTACAACTTCTGTGTTTTCAATGATGTTGCTCGGCGCCAAATCTGGAGGTCAACCAGAAGAACTCGATATGCCAGTGGATTGATAATCAGAGACTCTTCAGGGTAGCTTGCATCGTAGCCAACGAAACGGAGCATCTCCTGTAGCAGCTCCATGACGAATGTTTCGCACTCCTCCGGCGTGACATCGAGCGATGAAGGATTTCTATTGACCAGACCACCCATAGCAAACCCAATCTTTTGGCGTATCACCTCAGCGAGGATAGCAAAACCATTGCTCTGCTCCATGGCTTCGCAGTTGCGCCAATTACCCTCTACAGCTTCAAGTAGGATTTTTACGGCGCGCAAGACGCTGCTCAACGATTGAGCAACTTGAACCAGTTTCAAACCTACAGCAGCACATCCACCTATGCGCCAAATTGCATCATCCAGCGCTTGAGGCACCACAACCACAGGGTCACCCGACAGTCTTCCGAACCCGCAAGCTTGTGACAGAGCGGCATTGACTGACGGAACGGCGGCATTGACGATGACGGGGGTGCTGTGCATTCTGGTGTATTTGTGCAACGTCTTTGCAGACTCTCTTGAAAGTGAACGGATGAGCTGGGATTCATCAATGGCATTTCTATCATCATCATCCATCACTGAGCTGGGCGAGAAGCTCAGCAAGACTTTCGATTCATGCATCAAGTGTCTTGCACTTGCACGGATCGCTGACACAATCTCTGATCGCTCTTCTTTCCCCGGATGCAGTATCTCATTGTGGACATGCAGCTCTGCGGACGTGCGGTAGGTTTGAAATGAGCCCAGCCGGTCTTGGAAGTTACCGCAATAGCGTGGACCGAGCTTGTGGTAAACAGCGATCAGTTCATCTGAGAGTGGTTCGGAGAATAAATGGAAGGAGGCCATGGAAAGCTTGGAAGTGAGAACGTTCCTTCCTAACCGTGGAGCGAGGTTACGGGGAGTACCCAAAAAGGCAAGAATATGGTGTTTTGAGATGCTAGCTGACATGGATGCAAAACTCTCCTGGCTGCTATTCAAAACAGGAGGATGGGAGGGGTAGTGCGCCTTCATGGTCTCGGTGAACTCGCCATCGATGAAGAGCGAAGCTTTGTGGCTCCCCGCACCAATGCCCTTTGCTCGTCGATGAACTACAGCAATATGGTACCACCTTCCTTCCTCAAAACGGGGGGCTTTCTTGAACCGCACACTGGGAACGATACCAGGCGAGTGGCCCATGTAAGTCTGCAAAATGAAACAGCGGGTATCTCTTTCCAAATAAGCCATCAGGAAACAAGTTTGTGTGTCGTCGTATGCGCCGAATAGCGTGGTGTGGCAGTTGGGGTCGTATCGGTCCACCCGTATCCATGTAGCAAATGTGTACCCGCTGCCTGGCGAGATGGGCGGGAAGGGTCGACCAATATCTGGGAGCTCGACTGCGCTGAAACCGTGCAGAGACAAATCGAATTGGATGAAGTGCGGACTGCGAGAAGTTCGCATGCCACGGTGGAGAAACTCGGCAGCTTGGTTTGAGGTGGCAGCTTTGCGGAATAGGTAGTAGGCATCGTCAAGCCTGTTAATGCCATACTCGATGAGGTTGTCTGCCAGGTCTCGCAAGATGGTGGCTTCCGTGGAAGCACATTTGTTCTCAAACAATAGAGGAAGTATGGTGCTGAGGATGCCGGTGACGTGCAGCGCAGCTTTATTGTAGGTGGACAGTGTGGTGATTTGAAGAATAGAGAGCAGCACAGCGACAGAGAGGGCTTTTGACCTTGTCCCTGGCGCGTCCTCGCCAGACAAGCCCTGCCAAAAGTGGACGATGATGGGTATGATGTCTGGATTTTGCAGGACTTCGTTGCCGCCGAAGATTGTCTGCAGCTGCTCATGTAGCGGGTCAAGCTCGATGCCCTTGTCGCTGTACACAGACCGTGGGCTGGAAACGACTATTTCCGCCGTTTGCGGAGGGTCGCTACTTCCTGTTGGAGGTGGCTCCTTCCTCGCGTGTGCTTTCTCGGCCGTCTTCTCAATGTCGCGGAAGATGCGTGTCATGGCGTCTTCGCCCAGCGCAAAGGCAAAGAGACAGCCAAACAGCTGCTCCTGGCCCGCATCGTCCTGCGTGGTCTTGGACTGCGCGCCGAAGATGCCCGTGCTGGCGAGGGCCTGTTCCAGCGCGCCCCAGCCGCCATCTTCGACGCGCCGGGCAAAGAAGCGCCTGTTCCCCGCGTGCTCGTTGAGAGCATCTGACAGCACGTCCAGCGTCGCCTTGATGACGTCGAAGAAGTCGATGCGGTCGGGGACGGAGAGTTTGGCGGGGTCGTAGAAGCCCGAGAGGGAGCGCAGGGTGAGCAGCAGGACGTCGAAGCCGCGCACATGGCGGAAGGCGTCTTTGGTATGGGTCTGGTCGCTCGAGTCGATGAGCAACTGGCGCATGCGGCGCAAGGCGTTGCTCTGCGTCTGCAGCACGTGGGCGGTGGGCGGGGGGGACTCGGCGGCGCGGATGAGGTCGTCGGCGAGGCTGCGCAGCTCGGCAATCTGGTTGTTCATGGGCGGGAGCCTCGAGGCCGCCGTCGACGACCGGTGAGGCCGGGAGGTGGCCATGTTCAGTCGCGGGCGCCGCGGGGAGAGGGTGTGGGGGGAAGTCGCGGGAGGAAGCGCACAATCATGTCTCTCTACGAGGATTTGCTCCACATCTAGCAGGGCGGTTGTGGGCAGAGACGGGGCTGCGTGCTGGCGCCAGGACCGGGGAGCACTACGGCGGTGCAGTGGCCGGCGACGTCTACACAAACACGGCCCTGTCTCAGCGGCTGCATGTGGTGGTGAGAGATGCTAAAACGGGCGTGGAGCTTGGACGTCTTCTGCGACACCCGCCAGAGATGCCAGGCAGCCGTCGCAGAAGATAGTGTACCAGACCGCGCGAACGCCCGGATGCACTAGCAGCAGCCAGATGACATGAGACGAGCCGGGCTCGATGCGATGCCATGGAGACGGGAGTGCAGGCCATGGGCTGCGGCACAGTCTCCCCCATCTCCCGCCAGGTCTCACGCGCTGGCCGTCTGCGAGGCGATGAGGCAGCCGCGACATACATAGTACATGGCCGGCGCGCGGGGCAGCTCGCGGCAGCTCTGGGCAGCTCTGGAGAGCTCGGGGCCTGCCAGTCGGGACAGCTTCCCCCTTGGCGCTCGCCCTGCGCCGTCGCGCTGGCCGTCGACGCGACCAGCAGCCACCAACTGCGGCCCTCGACACGGCCGCCGTGCAGCAAGTAGACAGCAACCTGCTCAACGCGTCGCCCGCCGCCCGTGACCGCTCGCCTGTCGCCAGAACTGGCTGCCATGGCGAGCACCCGTATCGTCCCCCATCCGGCTAGCCGCCCCCAGCCTCATTGTCCTGGCACAGCCGCCGGGGTGCGGTGCGAGTCACCTGCGTCACTGGGTGGGCCCGTGCCGCGGCCATTGATAAGAGCTCCATCGCCATAGCTACCGCCCCAGTCCATCCTCCTCCTCCCCATCTCCCTCTCCGCATTTACACCGCTACACCTCTCCATCTCTCCATCCACCTGCCCTCTACTCCCACCCCTTTGTCTTTGTCTTTTCGCCGTGCGAGCAACCGCCATCATGAGGTACAGTGCCCTCTCGCTGCTCCCGGCCCTTGCTGCCGCGTCGCCTGTTCTCCAGGTCGGCACCATCCACAACGATGCAGCCCCCATTCTGTCATCGACGCAGTCCAAGCCTGTGCCCAACTCGTACATGATTGTCTTCAAGAAGAACGTCAAGAACGCAAAGGAGCACCATGACTGGGTCCAGAGCGTCCACTCCAAGAGCCAGGGCGACCGCATGGAGCTGCGAAAGCGCTCCCAGTTCCCCGTCACAGAGGAGATCTTTGACGGGCTCAAGCACACATACAACATTGTCGGCGGCCTCATGGGCTACTCGGGCCACTTTGACGACGAGACGATCGAGGCCATCCGCAGGCACCCTGATGTAAGCTTCTCTCATCTCGTTTCCTCTCCCCTCATCAAGTCGCATCGTCGTGTTCGCCACACGTCGACCTCTTGAGAAGCGTGAGCTTCCCAAGTTGGAAGGCGCGCGTCTCGCCACTGCTGCCTAGCGAGCTGTTTCTGGCAACGCGTCGGGTTGGCCAGGCAAGCCCAGCGGCTCTCCGCTGCAGCTGCTCGACACGGCATAGAGCAGGCTGCGTTTCGCCGCGCGCGTTGGTCTCGTGTCCAGGCTGTCCGCGTGGCCCTGATTGGCCCGCGGAACTCTGGGCCTTATCTCCGCATCAACTCCGCACGCCATCGCACGTGATCTGCTGCCCATTCAGGTACCCGCTCGATCCTTGGCTAACGCGTCATCTGATAGGTCGATTACGTCGAGCGTGACTCCGAGGTCCACACCATGGGCGACGATGAGTACGAGACGGAGAAGAACGCGCCCTGGGGTCTTGCCCGTATCTCGCACCGCGACTCGTTGAGCTTCGGTACCTGGAACAAGTACCTGTACTCGTCCGACGGCGGTGAGGGTGTCGAGGTCTACGTCATCGACACTGGAACCAACATCAACCACGTCGACTTCGAGGGCCGCGCCGCCTGGGGCAAGACTATCCCCAGCGGCGATGCCGACGAGGATGGCAACGGTCACGGCACCCACTGCTCCGGTACCGTCGCCGGTAAGAGGTACGGTGTCGCCAAGAAGGCACACGTCAAGGCCGTCAAGGTCCTCCGCTCCAACGGCTCTGGCACCATGTCCGACGTCGTCAAGGGCGTCGAGTGGGCCGCTCAGTCTCACATTGACGCCGTCAAGGCGGCCAAGGATGGCAAGAAGAAGGGCTTCAAGGGCAGCGCTGCCAACATGAGCTTGGGTGGTGGCAAGTCGACCACTCTTGACCTCGCCGTCAACGCCGCTGTCGATGCCGGCATCCACTTTGCTGTCGCTGCTGGTAACGACAACGCCGACTCGTGCAACTACTCCCCCGCCGCTGCTGACAACGCTGTCACTGTCGGTGCCTCGACTCTCCTCGATGAGCGTGCGTACTTCTCCAACTACGGCAAGTGCAACGACATCTTCGCCCCTGGACTCAACATCCTGTCCACCTGGATCGGCTCTGAGCACGCCACCAACACCATCTCGGGTACCTCGATGGCTTCTCCTCACATTGCTGGTCTCCTTGCCTACTACCTGTCCCTCCAGCCCGCCAAGGACTCTGCCTACGCTGTCGCCGACATCACCCCCAAGAAGCTCAAGGCTAACCTCATCTCCGTTGCCACTGTCGGCGCTCTGTCTGACGTCCCCAGCAACACCAAGAACATCCTTGCCTGGAACGGTGGAGGTGTTTCCAACTTCACTGAGATTGTTGAGAAGGGTGGCTACACTTCCAAGAAGTCTGTCGAGAAGGACGAGTCTGAGTTCACCATCACCATCCCCTCCATCTCTGAGATTGAGAAGAGCATTGAGGGTGAGTTCGAGAAGGCCAAGGCTGCTGCTGGCCGCACCGGCACCAAGTTCGAGAAGCTTGAGGCTGAGATTGAGGACTTTGTTGCCGACGAGATGGCAAGCCTGTTCAAGGACTTCAAGGCTCGTGTTGCTCGCGAGTAAGCTTGAACACTCATGGTAACGACGCATTGTATTGCAACCTTTGCATATTAGACCACGTTGGTCTGGTATATGTATGGTCTTGAACATTTGGCGTCTAGGATATTTTCATGGTGCATGTCTCTCTAGGTTCTCATCGGTCTCAATTTGATGTATTGTATTTGATTTAAATAACAGATAATGATTCTCAGTTACTCTTTTCTGCATGTGAAGTGTTTTGTCTCTTAACGTTACGTGACTTGATACGATTAACCTCGGGTTGTTTGCATCCAAGCCCATTCGATGTTGTTATTATCACTCTTGCACAGGCCGTCTAACCCATTACGCCTGTATCTGTCGTTTGCTTCGTTTCCTCTCCTCTCCTCTCCTCTCCTCTCATTACTTTGCCACCCTTCCCCGTGGTTACGCTCCACATCAAGGTTGGGCGCGCGCTGCATGCCGTTCACAGCATCAACACCAACACTACGAAACTCATTTTCTTTACCACGTCAAATAGGCCCTCACCACTGACAGACAGACTTGACATCTACAAACGCGTCGTCGTGTGATACATGTGTTTTGGTGATGATGATAATGACGATGAGATCAGCGTACTTTCCGTCCATGAGGGGGGGCTGTTGCCAAATCGGTGTTTGGAAAGTGCTAGTATATATATATATATAGCATTGAAAAGCATTATATCTACCTGACGGTACGGTATGGTATGGTATGGTATGGTATCGGTATTGTGAGATGCTTCAATCTTTGTCTTCTTCCTGCGCAAAGAAAGAAAGAAAAAATTAAAGCAGAATAGATTTGAGTGGGTGATTGGATTAAAGAAGAGGAATCGATGAAGTATTTTGATGAGGATGGGAAATTGTAGGACACCTTCATAGGTAGGTATTTTCGAGCTGGTTGATTGTACCAAGGGAGCCTTGCAAGTATACTAATGTTACGCCTTACTTTTTAAACTTTTACACATGTTTTTTATAAATCTCCAACGTTCGAGGAACATTCTCCCATTCAACTGTTACGTTTCTAGCACCCTAACCCAAGATCCATGACATTACTCCCATCCTGCGTCCGTCTTTATCTTGAGCAATCTGTAGGCCAAGCCATCAAACTCGGTGAGCAAAATTTTAATCTCAGGCTTCTTGATTAATTGTCCTATGTGGTCAGCAATCGTCTTCGAGACGACATTTCGGAGTCGTTGGTCTTGTTCCGGGGTAGTGGAGAATGCGTGGTGAGCGGCTTGGGCGAATTCCGGCTCATTCCATGAACTCTGACAAGCTCTGCTAAACTTCTCCAAGACCAGACCTTTGAGGCCGTCGACGTTGTACTTGTCGGCGATTTCGTACATTTTAGCGTGTATGAGGAGCTGCTTGTCAGACTCGGTAAGCACACTCGATTGTGGGGTTGCACAAAGCGCGCAGATGAAGTTCAAACAACTAAAACTACATTCGGTCTTGCAGTCGTGGTGATGACATAGGTAAGGGCAATCGTATGATCCGGCTTGCTCATTGTAGTAGTCCGCACACGAATGAGAAGAACCCCGTAGTATCTTGACGGTTGACGTCTTCATAGCCACCTTATTTCTCCCCCCGAAAGGAGACACTACTGGAGGTGAAGGTATCCTAGCAGTGGCCGGACTACCAGTCGAAATCAATCCATAGTCTCCCTCATATAGATACTGTATCAGTAGCTTGACTACGGTAGGCTCATCTTCGGGAAGGTCGACTGTTGCGTTTTCACTCTCCTATGGTTCCATAGAAATAAGCACTATCCGGTACCTCGGGATGATTGGAATGCAAATCACCTACTCTACCAGGGAACCGAATCGCGTGAGCGAAGAAACCTGCGCGCGAACACACAATGCTCTTGTGCACCTTGTAGACGTCGGGGCCGCATGTGATTGTGAGATCTGAGAAAGCACCAGAGGAAAGCAGCCTTGATTAGGAGTTAGCAGCAATTGTATTACACATGCAGAAAAAAAAATGACTTCCTCTTTTATGGTGGCGAGCAGTTGCTTTGAAGAAATGTCTGTCATTGTGGTCGCTGGAAGTTGGTGTGTTGTTGAGATGTGGGGGACAGTGCGGGCGCCAGTTAAAGCTCGTGTTCTGGATCGTGGGGTACAGTTGACGTTTCTTCGGAATTCTATCAGATTAGATGCTGGTAAAGGGAGGCAGGAAGCCGTTCCTAGCTTATACATATTTAGCACCGGCAGTGAGTTCACTGGTTTCTTATATGGAGGAAATGATTGATCTCGGATGCTCACTCTGCTGCTGTGAACAGGCTGAGTGAACGAAGAAGGATTTAATATCAATCTTGCGGCAATACGGTATAGAAAAACGTAAAGGAGGATGTTTCCAAAATTGTGGTCCATTTATACTTTCAATCTGACGCTTCAGTCCATGTCCACCCCAGTCAACACTAATCCAACCAACCATTTTCCTCAGCCTTTCTCTTAAGCAGTCCAAATGCCATGCCGTTGAACTCATTCAAGAGTACCTCAATCTCAGCTTTCTTCATAAGGCTCATGTTATCAGATATAGTCTTACACACAATATCGCGCAAACCTTTGTCTTGATCTGGAGTTGTGGTATACGCGTGACTGGCTGCTTCCGAAAACTTGGGGTCGTCCCAGTACTTCTCACAGGCGGCCTCGAATTTACGCTTGGATAGTTCCTTCAAGCCTGAAACATGATACTTATCGCCAACTTCATACATCTTTGCATGGATGAGAACCTGGTCAGCCTTGCCTTCGAGTGGGAAGGGAAAGCATTTCGCGCACTTGAATTTCACGCAGTTGAAGCTGCACTGTGAACCACAGTAATGATGCGAACAGACACTTCGAAAATTGGTATAGCCTCTGCAGTTATAACCACTGGCGTTCGTACTACAGCTGTGTGGTTGTGTCTGAGCTGGGTTCGTCTCTGACGTATCTAGAGCGGCGACACGCCGAGCGTCTGTTGTGAAACGAGGTTCGTATTCAGCTTCATAGAAGTACTGAATTAGAAGCTTGATAATAGCCGGCTCATCATCAGGAAGATCGACCTTGCCCTCTGCTGCCTCCTAGTCTCCTCGTTAGTAGTAACCCATACACTTCACAAGAGCCGAAGACGAACCTTTCCAGCACCAAACTTGATGGCCTTGGCGAAGAACTCGGAGCGTGTACATAAGATAATTTTGTGCACGTTGTATGTGTCTTTGGAGCACGTGACTACAAGGTCACTGAACTTGCCCGATACAAGGACGCTGTGTTGTGTTAGTCTGCGATAAACGAGGCTATATGATGACGTCATGTAGATTTATACCTGCTGATATCTTGGAGCAACTGCTTGGAGGCATCTTCTGCCATATTGAGTTTATGTTAGTGGTTGAAAAGTTCTGCAGTGGTAATGGACGGCTTTAAAGAGAACTTGGCAACAGCGCGTAGCCAGTGAGCGGTAAGACAGCTATTGACCTAGCTTTCACCTCCGATTCACAGTTATTAAGCCACAACTTTTCACCTGTTCAAAATTGAAAATGTATGGGTAACGAAATTTTGGATGTTGAGTGATCGATAGATTAGACTTTCATAGTGGGCAATTAATTGATCATCGCTAGTGGCAAATCTTTCAATTTGAGTTTGTTTCACAGTTAACAAGTTGTGATCTTGATCGTTTGATTTTCAAATATTTATTCTAAAAGACTCTATTTACATTAACTTGTTGAAAGAAGAAGGCTCAACAGAAGGGTATTCCAAATCCAGCCATCACCCAACCCATTTCCTCGAAACTTCAGTTGCCGCCAATACCAATAGTAAATACTCTTGGATTTCCATCAGATATAGTGCCGGCAACATCCTGTCCGCCATCTGGAACTACATCGTCATATGGGAACGCATATCCCCTCTGGTCCTTTTGCACCTGATGCACAACCCTAGAGTAGTGGTTTGTAGTTTCCAAGTCCAAATAATATCTCGTCGGGTTACTTCCATTTGGGAACTGGTTTCCCGGGGTATTCAACAAGATGCTTCTATTGAATGCTGCTGCAAGTCTGGGAATGACCGCGTTCCGCGCTTGGTTCGAACCAGTAGCAAAAGGCCCAGTACTGCAACTGAAGATATCTTTTGCCGAAGGAGGCCCAAAGTTGCCAGCCTCACCGAGTTGAAGTTCATTATTGTAAACACGACCAGTGATGTTACCAGCCGCAGCTTGCGTGTTAATGATGAGGTCTTCATTACGGTACTTGTTCCAGACTGCGTTAACGTACGCCTCCCAGTAATTTCCCCACGCATTCCCATCGCTGATGAGAAGATTGTTTGGGCTAAGAACACGCAGCGGTTGACCATTGTTTTCATAGATGAGTTTGTCCCATGGTCGACCATCGCGTTGCGCTTGGGCACGCATCTCATTTACTAGAGTTTGAAGGCCATTGGCATTCATACCAGGTACTGTCTGCGTGCTTCCTTGCATACTGGTGAGACTGAGTGACACTGGAATACTCACAAAGTCCACGTAGGAAATGTTGGCGAAAAGCTGTGCATCATTATACGTGAACTCAACAAACGTCCAATTGATATTATAATTGGGGTCAGAAGGGTTTGTCACACTGGGCTCCACGACCGCAGGACCTGGGTTTAACAGGAATGTCAACTTCGCATCGATGCTGAACCATATACGTCCACCAGCAATTTTTGGAATGTTGACATTCACAGTGTTTCCTGGTGCGCCTAGAGGTATCGCGACATCGGCTTGAAGCTGCGATTGAATTTTCGCCGGCGAATCGGGATAGTAGATGTTTCCGTTCGCCTGCGCAAAGAGAGGCTTGTTGCCGTTGTTGATTCCAAGACCGGTGATGTAAGCATAAACGTTGCTTGAGTTTGATCTGTTTTGTAAAGCGATTTGTAAAGTGCCAGGTACGTATTGAGCAAGGACTTGCTGGCCGTTGGTTTGGGCAGCCACGGGCGCCTTGTTGTTGGCGTAAGTTGGAGCTGGGTTGGGATTGTTTCCATTTTGAAGGTGCTGTTGGAAACTCTGGCGGCGCTTGTTGAAGAAGCTCTTGAGAGATTTCATTGTGAAATTCAAAAGCTTAAGAAAATTATGCACAAAGTAAGTAATTCGAATATATGCAAGAGAAAGACTAGAGAATGAAGTCTGCAGGCAGGACTCAGGATGAACTTGTGTGCTAGATTCAAATGGGCTCCACAAGTCTTACCATGTCGAGCCTCTTATACAAAAAATTGAACACGCTATCAGCCTTGGAAAATTATCAGATGTTAGAGCCTTGCTGATGTCACATCGGCGCTGAGATGTGCTCAGGGGTCGCAAACCGGCTCTCGGCGACATGGTTGCTCTATAGTGGATTGGTCATTTGCAAATTTAGCCAATCAGAGATCGATATGCTGCACCCTTTTTCCCCAGCTCTCGAAAAATCCCCGATCTCAAAGCCACGCGCTTCGAACTCGTGTCAACTAATGCGGGGTGTACGAGGCGTGTCTAGATTATTATTTCGACGCAAGACATATCAGGTGCGGGTAACAGTAGGTAGCGTGGAGTAGCGCTAGTGGCCTGTGACAGCACCATCTGGTAATATCTGAAGAGGGAGTAAGCGTTTTCAGAAACGTAATTTAAGCATAGCAGAATGAAATAACGCAATGCGTCCCTGCCTATCGGAAAATACTTATCTGGCCCTGAAGATGTGTGCAACGACTCGGAACCAAAGTTTTGAGGTGTTCATGCACAAGAGAATAAAGACGGGACTGAAGCGCATCCGAGATGGACGCCAATCGATGACGAAAAATGAAACTAACGCTCGCTTGTGCATATCTGGCGCAATCAAGAGCTTACCAATTCGGGGCAGGTGTTGGGGTTTTACGTCGTACTTGTCTCTCTCAAATCTCTAAGCACACATGTCCTGTTCAACTCCACTGCTTCGACTACCTAGCTTCGAGTCGGCAACCCCAGACTTGGCTACCAGTGGATTTAACGAGCCAAGAAGTGCCACGCTATACGCCATATCATCCAGATGATCAACTCTTCGCCGGGATAGATGTGAAAGTTGTCGCGTGATACTATTATGAGGTAATACGCTGCGACAACAAATTTTCGTATCCAGTACAGATAGGAGATATCATAGTCCGCGGTGGAGTCTCCGATCCGCTTGATGAGTTTGTCAAAACGCGTGTTGACATAGGTGCAGATTCGCACAAGCTAAATATGCAAGAGGTGTGCATAGTTTCAAACTAGATGGTAGAGAATCAGGTGGACGAAATAGGTCGGCGAAGTTTGAAATAAATTTTCATTTCTCGAAGAACCACTCGTTAATCGCAAAGAGTTGTTACTAGACGATACCAGTGTCTCGTATAAATGAAGTTATGGCTTGTGTATTTCTGAGAGTAGTGAGGTCGATTATGCCATTTATGCATTTGAAGATGTTCGAAGATGGTACTCTAATTTAGCTCTGTTTGGATATGGCTAAGCCTTTTCCTTCGCTGTCATGTGAGGTTAATTCCATGCTGCTGTGAATTTGAAGTAGAAATAAAGTTATGGCGCAAGATGCGCGCCGGCGGGCTTGACTTCGCTGACGTCATGTTTCGGTTTGATAGATTTCAGAGATCGCCACAATCTTTATTATGTATAATGATGAGTATTCTTGAACAAATGTGATGCAAAATCAAGTCATTATGTGACAGATCACCTGTTTACGATGATGCGCATGGACTGCCAAGCTGGCAAAAACTAGAGCAAATTCTCGAATTTACTACTTCTCTAACCAATTCAGTGAACCTCCTCCCGCTGCTCTTATTTTTCATTAGATAGGTCTGCATTTCCGACTGCATGCGGATTCCAGAAAATCGCATTGGGATCGACAGTCTTCTTGATACTAATCAGCTTGTTGTATGTGGTAGAGCCAAAATAGAGCTTTGCAGCCTCCGTAGGAGTCAACTCTGGATCCAAATAGTTTGGGTACGCGAGAAAATTGCCATTTGGCTGCGCGCTCGTAAGGGCAGTATTCAATCCATTAACAAACTTGATGATTTCAGGCGAGAAGGGGGGAAGGGAGTTTGGTGTAGAGGCTACGTTCTATGGTGGCGTTAGTCATTGCTTCATTATCGTGATAATATGGGCCTACTTGGAAAACCCATAATGAGTCTCGATGAGAGTATGCCGCAGACTGAGATGTTGGTACGTTGATCTGGCTGTCTTTTCCTCCATATAGGGATATGAACGTGTTCCAGGGATTTTTCGCGGTCAGTCCCTCATTTATGACGTATACAAAAAAGTTTTTCAAAGCGTTTCTGGTAAGCGGCTTAGCTTCCCTTGTAACAACAGACTTAGAATAGAATGTTTGGTGATTGTTATAACCAGTCAAAGGCTCAACGAGAGATTCGCCCTCCGCGATGTCTTCCAAGGCATTCAGCCAGGTCATGTTCTGAACTGTGCTACTGTCAGGTTTCGGCATTCCATGTAAAATTGCCGGGAAAACGGAGCTGTTAAAATGGTCATAGTCACCAAAATACCATCCACGGACAGTAAATTGGCCGAACACGTTCATGTAAATTTCGAGGGTGATATTTCGGTCCGTGTGAGAAGAGGACAAGGCGAAGGTCTGGAGCTTCAGGATGATATCAGCCGCCGTATCCGCTGACTCCAATGCCGACGTAAAGTTGGCTGAAAAGCTGACTATCTGTGCCGGAGCGGGCTGAGTCTGAAGATAAAATGTTGTTATAATGCCAAAACTATCTGCGGCTCCGCGCAAAGCATAGTAAATGCTGGGGTAGTCTGTTGGTGTGGCATGGATTTGTCTTCCATCTGATAAAACAACGTCCAAGGCTATGATGGTATCAAGTGCAAGACCTGAACATGACATCAGTAAGGTAATCATCTATACAATAGATATGTTTATATGTGTGTGGGGAGGAGGCGGGAAGCGATTTAGGTTCCTTTGTTTCAACTGCTCATAGTGAGGGCTCAAGAGCCTTGTTCATTTATGGAGGTAACTTACCCCAACGTCGAGAAGAATATCCGAAACCTCCATGAGTGTAATGTCCTCCTATTCCAACTCCTGGAAAAGTACCGTGAGGTAGCGCGCGCTGACCTTGGTTGAAAATTTCGACGCCTAGATTGCCGAGTCGAACACCTCCACCTACGCGTGCGATGCCAGTCACTAGAAATAGCTGTTAACTGAGTTCTCAAAGAGAACAAAGTTTGGTAATTAACAACCAAGTTGTTCCATCTTGAGGCTTACATTTGTCCAGAGAAATTGAGTTGAACTTCTGCAAATCGACCATTAAGCTTCCATTTTTTCCACCAAGAGAATAGCTACCGTATGAATGTCCTCCAGATCGTGCTTGGACTTTTATTCCAGCGGTAGAGGCGCATCTGATTGAATCGGAGACATGCTGAGGAGTAGCTGGCAAGGCAACCGCAATAGGGGTGTGCTGAAGGCGGAGGTTGTAAGCAGAAATAAGTGAACCCCAGTCCGAAGAAGAGTTGAAAAGCGTGGGAACCGCTTTTTCTGTGAGACAGTCTTGCAGTATCTGCTGCTGGCTGACAAATCTGGGTTTCCAATCAGCAGAAGAGCCAAGGACCTTTGATGCCAGAAGAAAAAATAAAACAAATGCTGACATGATGGGGAATATAACAGGCAGATCTAAGGTTTGCAAAATTATTATTAATGAATTATGAGGTATCCCATGTCTGTAAATGTACTTGGAGGAATTTACTGAGAGGTGATCAGCCCTCTTTCGCACGCCAAGACTTCCGAGGCCTCGGTCATTCACACAGAATTAATATTGCTTTCGTCATTGCGAAAGAACTGAATATGGAAAGAAATTGCAGTTTCGGATTTATTATGTAAAAAGGGGATGCATTTAGGAGTCTGAAAAACGCAAGAGCTACCGTTTTAGAAAACGCGTTGGTGAAAGATATTAAACGAGAGTGGGAGCGATGATTAAGTCAACTTTAGTGATTATAACTATGAACTACCAATTTTTCGATAGTTAGAATCCAATTTCCTTCACTTGTAAGAGATAGATAAAAAGAATTAGATTTGATCCTCAACTAAGTCCCTCTGATTGCGTCTTTTTAAATAGATTAATTGTGTGCACTGGCTTGTTTTCGCTCAGATTCAGAACTTAGTCCTCCGAATGACTTCCAATACCTTGAGTCCTTTTATTATCTTCCGTTGAACATATTACTGATAAAATGGGGCGTGCTTTTTGTAACCTCTTTAAATGACCACTCATTTTCAACTAGATCTTGGCATAAATAAGCGCAAAACCTTAAGGTGGTAATGCTACATGAAGAATACATGTCTGAAAATCATAGGAGCCTGGTGTATTGCAGGATCTATTGTAGGGACCATTGTTCTGTTTTTATTTAGCAAACAGAGCAGCAACTTTATACACATCAGGCCAATCCGGATACACATGCTTCCAAGTTTCAAGTCCAGTTTCCCTGTAAATGGTGGAGCTGAGTATATTGTGTTGGCTAAACGTTGTATCACGTGACACGGAAGATATGACGGGATATGACATTGATTCTGCGTGTAGTGCACTTTCTATGACTGGAAGAGAATGCATTTCAAGCCAGAATCCGAGTTTGGTGTGAAGCTAGACAAATAAAACACAACTCATAAGGCTGCAACACACTGTAAAGTCTCAGCTTCATAGCCGGATATCCCGGTTTGGTATGATCGATAGTGGTGCCATGTCACAAAATTGTCTTGGGCCAACCACGTATCAACGTAATCTAACATCGTTGCAGCCCTTTATGACCTATTTCATTCTGCCACGGAATGATGAGGCTGCTCTCCATGTGGAAAAATCATTTTATCTTGAGATTAGGCCGTGGGTGCGTCACCAAAGCCTCGTGGCTTCGAATACTTGTTGTGAAATTAAGCGGCATCTTGCCTATCGACGTATCAAGCTACCGTCGTTATTTTCCCTGTCTGAACATGATTCACCAATTCAAGTGTTGTGATTGGTGTCTAATGTTGTTTTGCATGGAAGATGAAATGGGAACCCAAAGTGATTAGTATTGCAACAGAAGGAACGCGATAATGCCAAGAATGTCGCGAGTGAGCAATGGAAGTTGGAGATTGGTGTTGGGTGCCCTTAGTCAGCCTCAGAGACAGCGCTAAATTTGGCATCATTCGCGCGCCGATCGCGTCATTGTTTTCAGTAAAACTCCAAGCTTCCCCACAGGCTATAGCCTATCTGTTAATCTCTCGCCCGACGACGACCCGACAACAAACCACTATGGAGACCGTGCCGTCAGAAACAACCACTAAGAAGCAGCGTAGGCGACCAGTGAATGGTACGGCGTCGATCTCTCTAATGACACATGTACGAGCTAAATCGTCCCTGCAGCTTGTGCTACTTGCCGGGCTCGTAAAGTAAGTTTCATTTCTTACATTTGTTCGTGAAACACATTCCATGGTTACGGGAAGGAACTCTGTGGGCTAGTTCCGGTTCTTCTCCAGCCAATGACTGTGTGGTTACGAACATCATGTAAGAAAAGCCAAAGATAAAGGTGATGGACAGCTAATAGTTTCAAGGTCAAATGCGATGAGCGTCAGAATGGTTGTCTCAATTGCGAACGCCTACAGTTGGACTGCGTTCAGAATGGCGCCATTTCTGCGACCATCAAGAGATCCAGTGCTTCTCTGGAGCCAATAATAGGCATCAAGCGCAAACGAACATTTCGCTCTTGTGTGACTTGTCGTGACTCCAAGGTCAAATGTTCTGGAGAACGACCGACTTGCTTAAGATGCCAACAGAGGAGAGCTAGTTGTGTTTACGACGCAGAAGCGGCAGAGCCAGCGTGGGTACAAAGTATTGCATCTCCAGGTCCCGGAGTAGATCTCCATGCAGTGATGTCGACACAGCCGACGCAAGAATCCCAGGATACATATGCATCAATATCAACAAGTATCACCGTGCCAGGCTGTCCACCTTCTCTGACATGGTACGTTGTGCTCTCCCTTGTCACTGTTCACAAGTGCGCGTTATAAAACTGCAATGTTGCTGCTGGGTTTTGTTTAATGTACTTTGAGCTCTCGCCCAGAAGAGCGGCAAAGTGTGCTTTGGATTAGTGAATATGTACTGATGTTTCCGCATAGGCTGTTCGCACAAACATTACCTGCCAAGGCGAAGCTGCATACACTACTAGACGCGTATTTTAACAACGTTCATCCCATTCGGGTATTCGCATTTGAGCATAAGCCCTCTTTCATTCGAATGCTTGACGAAGGCCAGCTTGTTGATTCCTCAGATCAGGCGTTGCTTCACATCATGTGTGCGCTGGGTGCTCGTTTTTACGCAATTGAATATAGTGAATCCTTCGCTCCTCTTTCCAAAGATCTGATCCGGACAGCTGGAAATCAGTGGGCCAAGATTGCAGAGGAGATGTTCTTTGCCGACTATAGTACAATTTCCATAACGAAACTAAAGGTCCTCATCCTATTGCACGATCAGGAAGCACGAACCGGAAACTACGCGGGGTCGTTTCTTCTTACAGGTCTTGTAATTCGCATGGCTCATGCTCTGCAACTAAATAATGAAGCATCATCAGACATCCTCTGTAAGAAAGATGGAGGCCTCAACGAGATTACAGTACGCGAGTCCCGAAGACGACTCATGTGGGCGTGCTACATGCTTGATGTCTGGGCTGGCAGTGGCGTGGACCATCTAACGATTCTAAACGAAAAAGACCTTAAAATTCAGCTTCCTTGCAACGAAAGACAGTTTCTCCTGCAGATACCCTGCGTGACAGAAAGACTAGCAGAGGGAGAAATTCTCGATTTTGTACCTGCGGAAGACATTCCCGGAAAGCCACGTGAAAACCTAGGCATGGCTGCATACTACGTTCGTATCGTTAGCATATGGCGACGAGTTTTACGGTAAGTCGCGCTCAGCACATCATTACTTTGTAGCTGGCTTCTGACCCTTTTCATAGTTTTGTTAAACATATGGATGAAGAGCAACCACCTTGGCTATCAGGGTCTGAATTTGCCATTCTTATTGAAGATATCCATTCGTGGAAGCAAAGCTTGCCGTCATGGTTAGATTTCTCTGCGGATAATATCTATATTCGGCGCGAGTCTCATCAGCTCGGCGCATTGCTCCTAATTCATTGCATGTATCACCACGTCATCTGCGACATTCATCGTATCGCTCTTCCAGAGCTCTTCAAAAACCAAGAACCCTTTGTCTTCCCACCGGAACAGCAGTCGTTTGTAGCGCACCTGCAAACAGTATGCTTCGAACATGCACAACGCATGTCTATTCTTGTCTCTACTATATTGCAGCACGGAATCAAGCACTTCGCAGACCCGATTCTGCCATCATTCGTGTACAACAGTAGTCGTATTATGCTCTATTACATTGCTAGGATATTGGATGTTTCGAAATCTGATGCTAGTACGCTTATTAACCGAACAGTAGAGCTTGTGCAGCAGAACAATCGGGCGTTGCGAGATATGTCGCTTATGTATCCATTGGCAGAACCACTATGCATAACATCTGAGCGTTGGCTTGAGACAGTACAGACAAGCCTTGCTCGAGGATACGCATCCACATATATCGCACCGCAGGATCCTTCAGAAAACGAAGTTGAACAGATAGTCGGAGCACCTGTCCCCAGCACACCAACTGCAACATCTGTCTCACAGAACACCACATTATCGATTCTACCACGATTTGGAAACCTCCTTCGAGCAGCTTCTCCAACGAACAGCCAACTTGCAACGAGCGACTACTCATTCTCAGCTTCTGCACTTGGAGGGTTTTCCAATGGTAGCCCTGCTTTACCAAATATCTCAGTGCCACATCAGGACATTGAAACAACTCTCTATACCCCTGCTACATCAAGCACACCCGAGCAGCCTGTTTTTAACCTCGACGATCTCCAGAACTTCTTCGAGTGGGAGGCGAGCAGTGGTGAGAACTCGCAGTCGACAGGATTCGAAGGGTTTGGCCCACTAGGGTGGACAAATAACTTCTCTATCATGTGAAGAAGGTACTTGCATCTTCGTGGCATAGAATTATGCACCAAATCGTATATGGTTGCTCTATGGAGCGACCGAGGAGTGGGAAATCCAAACGCATTATAGCTCCAAAGCCTTGCTTGCTGTGGAAATTTTCTAGAAATCGACCAAAAGGTGCGCAGCTTTCTGGATACAACATGCCAAATCTTGAACACCGTATGTACCAGAGACGGACTTCAAGTCGCATCGCTTCATTTACGTGACAGAGCGTTGGGAGAAAGCACGACATGGAGAGAATGTGACAATGAATTTAATCTGTGGCGCTGAATGTCATAGGTGCGATTCTCTAGAAGCAGTAGGAAACAGCATTTAAGCTCGCTTAATTCGATAGGAATATGAGGAAAAAGAGTCTAGAACCCAGAATACATTTTCTGGGCGTGCGTCGGTACCGAGAATATCCTACTTGGATCGCCTTCCGCATACCCAATCAGCACAGCTGATATTCATTGTGGTACTTAGAAACGAGTCGGTTCGCAAAACATCAGTTATCAGCTTTCGAAGACCAGTGAGGCTTAACACGACGGGTTCATCAATATAATCAATATCTTGCATATCACTTCTGTACCTGTAACTACAATAGCCCCTTCTTCCAAGGCACTTGCAAAAGTAACTATATGTGCTGTAAGACCGTATCATAGCTCCGCAATTTCCTCGTAGCCCTTCACCCGAAAATGTCCCTGAAGTGGTGAAATTTCTGGGTTGAATACGACACTACGTCTTAAACCAGGATTTGTAGGTCGATCATGAAGTTTCCATGCAACAAGCAGGTAGAACTCAAATCACGTCAAAAATACACAACACCAAATTCCAATAGACTCATTGCTACATCTGTGAAACTAACCACCAAACAGCATAAAATTGTTAAAGTGAGCTTCTTTGATCATGTCTTTGTCACGAACGACTAGGATTTCGATGTTCCTTGACAGTCAACAAATCACAGCCTCGCAAAGCCAGCTGACTCTTCCCACCAACCAATCAAAACACAGATAAAACTGATGACCGTGACGTCAACTAGCTGCATAAAGCACCCCTGCAAATCTGGGGTATCTGCAAACGGTGCACAAGAACAGCCACAAACTCGATTCAACCTCTGTACACCGCTTTCTCTTCTTCCCTCTTGCTCACAATCTTCTCCGGCAGTATATCACAACTCTGTACAACGATTTACATCACTACTCATCCAATATGTCCTGCCCAGTCATCGGAACAACAAACTCGGTCCTCCCACCAAACCACCCCTCAGTCGACCTCAACAAAGATGGCCAAAAAGTAAGCCCCCTGACTCCATCCTTCCCTCCCTCGC
Source organism: Mycocentrospora acerina (assembly GCA_022701365.1). Classification (NCBI taxonomy): domain Eukaryota; kingdom Fungi; phylum Ascomycota; class Dothideomycetes; order Pleosporales; genus Mycocentrospora; species Mycocentrospora acerina. Next base: position 753,624 of record JAKUHH010000395.1, on the reverse strand, counting down.
TTTACAGATCTTTCTATTCCCGTCCCCTACCTGTTTAATCTAAAATCCCAACTGACCCACACCTCTAGTGCCCCGTTGTAGGCGCCACAACTGACCACCACCACAACTTATTATCTCACCCGCCCATCCCAGGCGCCTCCACTACCGCAACTTCCTGCCCAGCACTGAAGTCCGCTGTTAATGAGCCCAGAGCGCAAGCCATGGACGACGCTCTCTGCCCTGTTGTTGGCACAGCTACCACTGTCCTACCGCCCGACCACCCGGATATGCTAAAAGCGAATGCGGGAGATGTGTGCCCTGTCACCAAGGCGAGTGTAGGCCACCATCAAGGAAAGGTAGTGGGGCATCCGAGTGTAGAAGGAGCAGCCCAGGGCGCGGTTTGTCCCGTCACAGGACAGGGTCACTGAGCAGGAAACAGAGGTAAACATGAACTTGGATTTCGCAATGGAATACGGTAGTTTGTTTAGGATCAGGCGTTTAGTAGGAGCAAATACAACGAATGACTTGAATCAGTCAAAGAAAGATTGAACATTTTGCAATGTAATGACTATCATTATACCTACCTAACTCTCCATTTAAATGATTCAAGTAACGGCTTATCTATAACAACGGGAGTTTTTTACCGACTTGTTCGGATTTCTCACCTGACAGGAATACATATTAAGCCACATATATTTCAGACCAAATCACAGAGCCTCCAACTTTACAATCGATAATGCATATAGGAATATAGGCAGAAGTTTAACAACTAATCATGAACGAACGATCGATATCAAATCTAACTTTGATTGACCTATCTTCACTGGACCTAGTCTTAATTGTAGACCGGCATGACCGGTACCTGGCCGATAAGCTTCTCACCGTTCGTTGGCTGAAACTTCTTCACCTTGTACCATGCATGTGCATGCTGCGACATCTCCTCAACCTCTGAGAAATCAAACGGTGGGCTTGGTAGCGCATCGTAGATACCGCGCGAGTAGTCGATACCGATGTTGTATATCTGGGCCAGATACTTTTTCTGTAATTTTAATTAGTAAACAACAGATTAGCAATGGAGGATAAAACGTGTGCATGCAAAAATTGAAATGCTTGCCTGAATCTCAGGAAATTTGACAAATTTCAGCATATTGGCAGTGTTCTTGATAGTGTGCGCCCTCTGTTGGTTGTTCATGACCCTGCTCCACAACTCCTTCGCCTGGTCATACTCATTCCTCTTGCCCTCATGCCAGTAGTGGCTCTTTCGACTGACAATGGGATCGTTAACCTGATAAGGCGCCTCGGCAGCGTCTGGTCTAAACTTGTTTGAAAAGCTGTTTGGCGCATACTGTGCGTTACCTGCGTGGTTCGCATCTGTACGCATATTGCCATCAAAGTTCAGTGTGGCGTATGACTTTGCCATGAACGGGCAGTTAACAGGTACTTGGTGCAAATTCACTCCAATACGATGGTACTGAGCATCGCGGTAGAAAAACATTCGGAACTGGAGAAGTGGGTCTGGAGAATCTTCGATACCGGGGACCATACTTCCAGGAGAGAAGGCGGCCTGCTCGACGTCGCGGTGATAGTTCTCTGGGTTTTTGTTCAGGATCAGACGACCAAACTCCTGCATAGGGAACTGCTTGCGCGGCCAGATCTTTGTAACATCAAATGGGTCAAAACCAAGTTTTTCGGGGTCCGCGTCCTGAGCTTCCATGACTTGAACCAAGGCTGTCCATTCGATTTCCTCGCCCTTCTCAATTGCTTCCCAAAGATCGCGCTTGGAGTAGTCGGGATCCTCACCACAAATTTTTGTAGCCTCTTCCTGTGTGAACTGCTTCTGTCCGTGCTTGGCAATGAAGTGGTATTTGATGTAGACAAAATTGCCTTCGGCATTGACCCACTTGAACGTGTGGCATCCGTAGCCGTGGTTGAAGCGCCAACCTTTTGGCGTTCCATGGTCACTGAAGAACATAAGACCAGCGTGATTTCCCTCTGGGACATTGCCGAGAAGATCGAAGATTCCATCATAATCAAAAAGGAAGTTCTTCGGGTTGCGGTACTGTGAGCGAATAACGTCAGGTCCCTGGATAGGATCGCGGCAGAAAAACACAGGCTAATATGATCAGTGAAAGACTAAGCAAACCCGAATGCAACTTACGAAGTTCAAGCCAACAATATCGTAGTTACCCTCCAAAGTGTAGAGTTTAATGGCAAAGCCACGAGGGTTACGAGCCTCGTCGGGAAACTCGCGTCCCGGAGTAACTGTGGAAAATCGCACAAAGGCGGGAGTCTTCTCGCCTATACTTGACAAGAAGTTGGCTTTCTGATAGAATGTCAAAACTGATCAACACTATTCGCAACTGGAGTGAGTATACCGTAAGGGCCTCCACATTCTTTGTGCACTCGAAGAAGCCAAAGGCACCAGATCCACAAGGGTGCACCATACGCTCCAAGTTCTTCGATCGATTGAAAGCTTGCTGTTTTCTATTCTGTGTCAGGCAATACACCAAGTCAAATTGTCGAGCATTTTACGTACTGGAACAGGAAAGTATCGCTGGCTAGTGGGAGACCACCAACAGTTTTGCTATGCGAACTGTGTCACAGTCAGCATCAATAATCCCTATACTTGGCTACAACATACTGATCCGGCCACGGATGTCCTTCATTGTTGGTAAAGTAGGCACCGTCGTCTTCGCGCTTTCCGCCCTGAACACATCCAGAAACTTTTGCAATGATGTCGGCAGGGCCTTCGTTGGCGCTCGCCATATGGCTCATGCGAGGAGCACGACCTTCACCGGTTATGGCTCCTTGTATAGCCATAGCTGTAGCCTGTAGCGGATGTTGAAGAGGGTCATTTTGATTCGTGTTTGCGCTGGTTGACGAAGGCATAGCTGCTTTGAGTTTCTGAGGAAGATTGGATGGAATCTCCATGAGACATCGAGAATGTCTAGGTTGTGGCGAGAGGTCTAGATAAATACTTCTTACATGAGTCTCTGAGTCTCTTTATCATTTTCTTGTCAAAGTGATGTACTTCTGACGCCTGTAAATGGAGGGGTAAATAGATAGAGCGTATGCTCATGTCAAGCTGTGTGCTTCGAGAAATCCAGCATCAATGAGTGGACGATACATTGAAATATCCTCTAGAGCGTGCTTCTGATCGGTGATATAATCCAGCAACTAGGGATCTTCTAGGTTCCTGTTCAAGTTGAATGATAACTCTCAGATAATTTGACTCGGCAACGAAGTCCGCGGCACGAACAGTATGGTAATCTTGTGTTTCCCATGTTGATATGATGCCAAAGTGACGTGTCCAATAGGCTGCGTTCCAAACATAACGCTTGGAACTCCGTGGAGCACCTTCCACGGTTCGATGACCCGCGCCAATTACAAGATACGAGTGATCGGTGTACAATTTGCCGTATGATGTGAAGACGGATTGTGACGCAAGGTTGAAAAAGACGTCAAACTGATGTCAAGAACAAAAACGTATCTATTGCAAAAGAACGATGCAGTTGTGAAGATTGCGTCACTCCATCACTCATGAGCTATTTGTTTATCCAGTTTAGAGGGACCCTATAGGTACTGAGCGCAAGATATACGCTGGGTAAAATATACGAATAGCATCACAGGATGTGTCACAATACCGGCTCATTGTACTCTTCAGTTCAATATGTCTTAATTCGAGGGGCTGTTTGGGGAGTAAAAGAACATGAGTGTGACCTGCACCCAGTAAATCCCTATCCTGGAGGAAATCTAGTCGTTCCCAGCCCAGATCATCAAAAAGCAAGAGAAGGATGGCCTACTGGCTTTTGACAAGGCCTTGAGCTCGAGCGAAAATCAAAATATCTCTGAGGACTTGGTAAGGAACTCCGTTATGGCCAAAATATCTATTCTGCCATGTCTTTCTGTTGCTGGTAACAGGCTCTGTTTCGAACAGCTCTGGCCGAAAATCTTCTAATCCAAGGAGCGTGTTCTTCACCACCACCGCCGCCAACATCTTGACGTCACCAGCAAATATGACTGAAAATATCCCCTATCACCAGACTAGAACTTACAATTATAATAGAAAATATGCAGTGGTGAACACGCTGCTGACCACCAGTCGAACCGATCCTTAATTCAATTGACCCATTTCTCAGAATCACCAAATATCACAGCGTGGATCTCCTTTTCGAAAATATTAGGGCAAAAACATTAACTAACACACTCCCTGGAATTCATCGTAGAGATGTACACAGTATTTTAGGTGGAATACACCCTAAAACGTGTCCACTGGTTGTCAAAATTGCGCTACTCGCGACCACTAACACGCCCCAGCCACCGTCACATGATGAATCTAGTGTGGTGATAGACTGTGCTGTTAAGAAGCGTAATCAAGTAAGAAACAGGAGAAACACGTGCGTCAGCAAAAGGCTAACGAGTATACAATTGCTGATAAGAGGATAGGGTGTCAGCTGATCGAATCGAATTGTAGAAAAAAGGCCTTGAATGGGTCCTGCTTGAGGTTTAGCATAAAGAGTAAGTTTCATAAATTGATACATGCTTAATCTATTCGACATCTACCTTTGGTGCAGTCGTGGCACAAGTTTTTTAATACCGATGGCTTTACGACATTTTTTCGACAAGCCAATAAGAAGCATCAGATAATGGGTCGCATGTGATGCAGTTTGTTCAGCTGATGCGACTGGGAAGAGCTGGAATAGGTGAGTTTCGACAAAAAATGCTTAGACAGGCTTTATCATGCTACAGGTAGAATTCGCGCTTACATTACAAACTATAAAATGGATGAAAAAGGTAGCGACTAGCGAACACAACTTGGATAGTCCCAGCTCGACCGGCTGATAAGGTCAAACAATTGGTGGGCAACCTTGGCGATACCTTCTGGTAATCTCACCGATGTGTCAAGATCAGAATCACGCTAAACCAGTTAGGCTTTTTCTGCCAAACTCTATGATAAATCGGATATGAAATGGACATGTAGTGGACAATTCTGCTCCGCGATTAAGCTTGATAACCTGTAATCAGACATAGAAAATAGAAATAGAAGTAGGTGATATTTCTTCCAGATGATCGCATTTCACCACCAACACAATCCTGGAATTGAGTGGCCCGAGTCACGTGATGGCATGCGTCCCCCAGGGAGAACCAATGACCTGCGGGAGCTATCTCGTTGAACTACACTCCCACATTATATTCCTGAGTCTCAGCATAGTATTTGATGATCACTTATTAATTACACATTTTGTGTGCGTAGTACAAGAATAGATGAAATCGAATGCTGTCGTTGTTTGTCCTGACTCGAAACACTAGTGTGTAGTCTCTGACCGGCCAAAGTACCCGATCGTGATTTCTGTCGCAAACTTGCCCTGCTTTCGGTCATTTCCACCACAATAATATTCTTGGTCACAATTCCTCTTCACAACGCGTAGCTAGCCTACCTTCTTGCTGTCTTTCAGAATGTTACTCTTGGAACTTCCTCCGGAGCTTTTGGACCTTATCATTGACTGCACTCTACCTCACGGGTTTGAGAGCTTTGTCCTCACATGCAAGACCATCTATGTGCGCGCGGGGTCTCATATCAGTCGGCACAACGCGTTAAAGAGAAAATGGAAGCACACAACGAACGCAGCCTCGGTACGCCGCGGAGACACTTTGAGTATTATTCATGAGATTTCTCGCGACCCAATCATTGCGGAATACATCGAATCTCTGAGCTTGTGGGATCGGCGCCTGGACGATCGGGTCCATCGAAATTTCGAAGGGAACAGTTTCCGGGAGGACGGAAACGCCATGAAAGACATCAAAGACCTGCTGTTCAACACTGAACATTTTGCAAACGCGGATAGAGAGCAATTGTGGGATCAAATAGTCAAGGAAGATTCGGCATATGACCAAGAAGGTGTAGACAAACTGTACGCATCTGTTGCATTGTTGTCACTCCTTCCCAATCTGAAGACAATACAATTGCCAGATCGATGGCACGAGGTTCGTATTGATGAGGCAGCAGAAGCTCTAGTACCGTCTATTGAGTCCCTTGTCGCAATGTCAAACTCAGGGAGGCATCTTTCAAGGCCCTTACGATCCTTGGAGACGATATTGCCATTTGTGGAAGAGGGCTACGACGTAAGAGTTGGTTTGCAATGTCTACAACCCTTGATGGCACTACAGAGCATACGGAACCTCTACGCTGTGAGTTGCGTGGCGGTTGAAGACGATTGGGGTGGCATTCCATTCCATTGGCCCAAATCTAGCCCTCAGTCACCCTTGACAAGAATCGAACTCGCTTGTTGCTGCATGGACGCTCGTGGTCTTTCTGCCTTACTGGCTAATACACCAGAACTAACAACGTTCAAATATTCTCACCAAACGAAATGGGATGGCCTTGAGCACGACTGGAATGCTGGCGAATTTGTTGAAGCCATTGCCAATTACTGCGGTGGCCGCCTGTTAGACCTCGCCCTTACAGTAGACGAACTCCATGGAGAAATCATCAACGGCTTTTCTTCGTTTATGCGTTTTACAAAATTACAAAAACTAGAGGTAGATGTGTGGCCATTCTGCGGACCTCCGTTAGAAAGTGGACAACAACTTGGCCGTAATGCCAGAACTCCAATAGGCGCAACACCTTGGACACATGTCGACATTCCCTGTCTGGGAGATATGCTTCCTGATTCCATTCAAGAGTTACAAGTCAATACCGATTTTCCTCAGCCGACGGAACAAGCGCTAATGGCACTTTTTAAGAACATCAAAGTCCGACGACAAGACAAGTTGACGCGTCTGAGGAAGACGATCATCCGGCAATACATGTCGTCTACAGCACGAGGAATTGCGGATGACCATGGTATAATATTAGAGGTATTTGATGAAGGCGTTGCGGAACCAAGACCAAGATCAATGATGCCGCAGTGGAAGCGTCAATTCGACAACCGAGTAGGAGGTATAGTCATGACGGGAGACGAATAACGTAACTCAAGAGGGCAAAATTTAAGGTGTACAATGGGAGATGTTGGTCACTTCTGTCCTCATTGAAGCGTCATATTTCTGAGCTATGCGTGAGACGACTTCTGATCAAGTCCTCATAAGTTAGAAGGAGCGCATAGATGATTTGTGCAGGGGTTTAAGAGGGGTATAAGCTGAAAACTTCAAGTGAGCAGTAATCTATGTTTTTAATCCGGAGAACCATTCGGCACTTATTCATAATAGTATAGACATATCCGTGTACTCCCTGCATATATCTCTGCTTCTCCCGGCCGCTTTTCATGTGACCGTTTGGTACATTTCATGAGTTGATTTAGATAATATCCCAGCAAATCAAATTTAATGGAGTTTAAGTCATGTTTCCTAGAAATAAAATGGCGCATACACCTTGTTTTGATTGACTCTTATTTAGTCGATGTGGTTATAATTATCGTCTACTACTATGCTCATGGAGTCCACTCTTTCTTTGATACAGCACCTCTGATCACTCTCTCAGAACCTTCGCTCGCTCTCGACCTTCTCCAGAATCGGCCGCAACAATGTGTCAACGCTAAGACCAGAACCTGTCCCATGTCCCGCAGGTGGATCGATATTCCACTCAGGAATCAGCCGGCACCCTCCCAACGAAGTTTCCAGCACACTTCCACAGGGGTAATCTTTACTTTGTAACAATTCCAGCATGTTCTTAGCCACAATCTCAGGAGTAAGCGCTTCCTCCTCCTTACACGAGTACTGCTTCTGCTTTTCTGAATCCAGCAGTGGTGTCCAGACCAGGCCCGGACATATAGTGGTGACTTTGACGCCAGTAATGGGCTCGGTGTCTTTCAGCGACTTGACAAACCCCACAATTGCGTGCTTTGTCGCAACGTAGAGGGGCGCGGACAAATAACCCATGATACCTGCAATAGAAGACTGCCGTCATGTTAGTTTTTCGACTCCCACTTGTTGTTCAAATAGGCGCTCGCCTATCATGTGTAACTACACAAATCTCCATGCTGGAATGATGGGTACGTACGATGATGCAAACTGACGCTCTTTTTCCTCTCCCCAAACTCTTCCTAATCGCCATTCGCGTCAGCTTGATGGGGTGTTCCACATTGATAGCGACCTGCTTGTATCCACCGTCATCCTCGGGGTCCTCCCAGAAATTTGAGAAAGGAGGATCAAACACCCCGGCACAAATACCATATGCGTCGGGTACATCCTTCCACCGCTTTTCACATTCGTCGAAGAGTTTAGCAAGATCGGACCACTTTGTGACGTCGGTTTGGACGTAAAGTATGTTTTCTCTCCTTTTAGCATAGTTGTGGTAGTCGGAAGTTGTTTTGATATCTGCAACGAGGACTCGTGCGCCGAGCTCGTACGATTGCTTAGTCAGAGCTAAACCGATACCTGTCCATGTCAGACATCGAAGGCATTAGTATCGCGTTACATCACTGTACCTGATGCGCCACCTGTGATCAGTATGATCTTGCCTTTGAGAGGCTGATCGATGCACTGCATTTTGAGATGTCTGCGTAGAAAACGTGGTTGAGCAGGCTATAGTTCAAAGTAAGGATAAACTCGACACGAAGTCAGCACCAAGGTTAGAGAATGAATAGCTTGACAAAGACGGAAGCCCAGCGGATGTTCTATCTTATATATCTTAGCGCACTTTATTGGACTATTGTATCGGCACATTTAGCACATGCTGTGTACCCTAAAGAGGGGCAATACGAAAAAATAAAGCACATTCCTTCCAGCCTCAAAATCTAAGCGCATAACATACAAATTGAAGGTTGTATTGAATTCAGAGATAAATTATTTAGAGGTGGGGTAAGCAGGACAAGCTAAGTATGGCGCAGACTTTGTATGTATGAGCAGTTTGCTTCAAAGGTGGTGCAATTGGGTGGGTACGACATTCCACTAAACCTTCGTAAAATGATCTTCCACCGCCTTTCCTCTTTCGATGACACACACTTCTATGCTAGCAGTGACCACCAAACCATCCACATCAGACAGATAATCCTTGTATTTTTTCACGACATCCAGATAAAACGAGTCCTTGTACGCTCCCTCGAATTCCTCGTAACATCTCACCCAGAAATCTGCCATACCATCGTATGAAAGTATGGATTGACTGAGCAGTAACTTCGATGCACAAATTGTGTGGAACTTTGCCGTATTAATCTTAACTTGCCACGAGATGTTTCTATCGCGACATTAAGACGGAGGCCGCAGATACTCAAGAATGGTGGGGATTAAACCCAAACGTACTTGGCTACTCCATGACGCTGCAGCTGAAATCTCATTGATGGAACGTGATTGTTTGCCCAATGGTTATGGAATTCAGATTCGGAGAGCTTAGGGCTGCGTTTTGCAAGGTTTGCGACGTCGACGATTGTGGCGAGGACGCGGACATTGGATTATTGTAGCGCGGCTTCTAAGTCCTTCAGAGGTTATTCTTGGATGTCGGCGAGAGAGAGGAGCGCGCGCCTTTGCGCCCAAAGCGATGCGCAGTTTCGAAGCCAATGCCTGAGGCTGCGCTGGTAATTGCGATGACAATATTATTTTTAGACATTGTGGAGGCTTTCATTGATAGAAAATGTGTGTTGACGAGAGTGAGACAGGAATTACGACGTTGGGACATGAGAAATACAATGAAGCATCATGTCTTTCAACCCATATATGCTGCGGAAGACTAGAAGTACACACAGTGGCATTGTGAGCTGTGAATATGCATTAAAATACCACTCTGATGACTACAACACCCCAAATCATCCCAAAGAGAAAAAAATTCATAGAAGCACCACAAAGCCTCCATTTAAACTCGAAACAACCGAACCAACAGCTTCCTCACATTTGCAACAGCGTTAGACAATATTCACCGACCCAGCAAGAAAGAAAACAAAAAAACAAAATCTAAAAAAATGAAGGGCCGAACCGGAGTCGAACCGGTGACTTCGGGAAGACGGCTTTGGTTGGCTGCAGTCCTACACTGTTTACTTGTTAGATATTGTTGATGAGATGGAATGGATGGATGAACTAACCTCTACCACTGAGTTACCGGCCCATTGTATTGTTTTGATGACGTTATCATCAATTTTATACAACATAATCATATAAAAAATGTAGGTGAGGGTCGTTTCCAAGTAAAATGGTTCTGGAGGCAGAAAGTGGGGAAGTGGGGTAGACGGTGATTTAGCGCTTCGAGGTACAACTCTCGCTAATATTACTTTTGCTATGCTCACATCAGGAGAGGGAAGTTCTTAACGTGTACACTAAAGTACTAATTCAATCATGATATTACCAGCTAGTAGTGTGAGACTTTTCGCTTCATTCTCTAACTTATACTTTTATGAAAACATACGCTATGTACATGAAATGAAGTCATCAGTCGTTACATGTTATCAACCTTCCACTCCTTGTTAAACGCTCTCCCAATCACCATCCTTCGCACCTCGCTCGTCCCCGCGCCAATCTCATATAACTTTGCGTCTCGCAATATTCTCCCCACTGGCATCTCATTCATGTATCCCATTCCGCCTAGTAACTGAACTGCATCGGCGGCGACCTCACTCGCGCGCTCCGCCGCGTAAAGAATCGCGCCTGCGCAGTCTTGTGTGAGGATCAGTGGGTCGGCATGCGACTCGTCGATGGCTCTTGCTACGCTGTATGTGAAGGCTTGGCTAGCGCGGAACTTGGTGTACATGTCTGCGAGCTTCCCCTGGACGAGTTGGTTGTGGGCGATGGGTGTGTTGAATTGTTTGCGCTGGTGGGTGTAGGGTAAGGCGACATCGAGAGAGGCTTGCATCAGCCCAAGGGGACCGGCAGAGAGTACGAGACGCTCAAGATCGAGGCCTTCCATAAGGACCCTTACGCCGCGGTTGATGGAGCCGAGGATGTTTTCCTCGGGAACAAAGACGTCCTCGAAGACAATTTCGCCTGTGTTTGAACCACGCATGCCAAACTTATCGAGCTTGTTGGCCACCGAGAAGCCTTTGGTGGAGGTGTCGACGATGAAGGCGGTGATGCCCTTAGAGTGGGCAGTGGGGTCGGTTTTGGCATAGACGACCATTGTGTGGGCATCAGGACCCTGAAGAGATAGTCAGTACCATTATGGATTTGAATAAATGTTTAGTCGCAAGACTTACGTTTGTGATCCACATCTTTGTGCCGTTGAGCAGATATCCGCCGTCGACCTTCTTGGCCGTCGTCTTCATGCTGACCACATCCGAGCCAGCAGAGTGTTCCGACATGGCTAGAGCGCCAATCTGCTCTCCACTGATGAGACTGGGGAGGTACTTTTTCTTCTGGGCTTCTGAGCCATTAAGCTGCAACTGGTTGATGCATAGCTGAGAGTGTGCCGCATATGATAGTCCAATGCTACCTATATCAGCACACATTAGTCTCCATCTCTCCACCAAAGCAAGAGGGAACACATACCGCTTGCCCGACTCAACTCCTCCAGAATAATGCAATGTGCCTGGTAGCCCATGGCCAGCCCGCCAAACTCCTCATCCGCCGTCACGCCCAAAAAACCCGCTTCGCCAAACTTCCTCCACATGTCGTTGGGGAACGCATTGTCCTTGTCTGTGCGGGCTGCGACTTCCTCTGGGATCTCTCTCCGGGCAAATTCCTGTACACTCGCCCGCAGCTCATCAAGATCCGCCTGTGTGGGTGGCGCAAACCCGCTGGGGTGCTTGGTGTGCGCGTACCGCCGGCCTGCAATGAAGAGGGCACGCGGGTGTTTGACTGCAGTGGTTTGGCGCAGGGAGCGTGTCACGAGACGGGTGGTGAGAAACGACATGCTGAATATGTGTCTATGTGTGTGTGATGATACTGTAAGAGAAAAAATTCAGCAGCAAACGGGCGAAATTAATTATGTCGTCTTCAAGTAGGTATGGCATGGGCGGCGCGCGGCTCGGATTCTGTCGGCTGAAGCCGGCCGAGGCGCTCTACGCAGCTTCCAATTGCGGAGAAGACCACGTGACGCGGAAGTCCGTGTGGAGAACCGTGTCTTGCCGGTCGAGATGCTTTGACTTTGCCAGTTGCTCAAGAGATGACGATGATAACAAGGAAAGAATTGAGCTAAAGTTTTTTGCGAATGAAGAAAGATGTGATGACTTGTTTCTTTTAGACGAAAAGGCTAGTTTATTTCATTTCCAAATCGAACCTCTATCCCTCGTCCAATCCGTCCTTGTTACTTTAACGCCCCTTCGTCTTGAGGAATAGGTCTGTAATGAACAGCCTCAAAGATCTCTCTCAATCTCATTCCGCACTATCATTTCTACGTCTGTATCTCAGAATCCATAAACATTCACCCTAAAAATGTCGCCACGAATTCTGCAACCTCCTTGGGCTTCTCCACCATGGGTAAATGTCCCGCCCCGCCGATGACCTTCAACTCAACCCCCTTCCCTAGTTTTTCCGCCATGTTCTCCTTCATAGTCTTTGGCAGCACGCCGTCCTGCGCACCCACCAAGAACGCACCCTTGCCTTCAAACCCAGCCATCTTGTCTCTTATATCATACGCATGTAACGCCTCAACGCTCCGGCTGAAGCCTTCCAGAGAGTTCTTCTGCACTATTTCCTTGACATGCTGGAGTTTGGGGGCGAGAGAGGGGTCGTCATAGGATGCTGGCACAAACCATCGGCGGGTCGTGACTTCTGCTAGTTTTTCCCCGACAATCGCCTCATGTGGGGGGAGGGGGGACGTCGCGCCCTCGGCCTCGCACACAGCAACACGGTCAATCCAGGCCTGTGCGTTGGAGGACGGGGCGAAGGCATTAGTGTCACAGGCGATGAAAGCAGAGATCCTGTCTGGGTGGTTGAGCGCGGTGGAAAGGGCTGTTGCGCCACCAAGGGAGACTCCGATCACAGAGGCGGTCTTTACACGCAGGGCGTCGAGCAGGGAGATGACGTCTTTGGTGAGTACATCAATTGTTATTGGGGAGGTGGAAGAAGAAGGGAGATCGTTACGGCCCCGTGTGTTGTAACGCAGGATGCGATATTTGTCTGTGGCTTTGAGGAATTCCTCGACAAAATCGTCCCAGATGGTATAGTCGACGAGGATGCTGTTAGACAGCACGAGCAAAGGTGCGTCAGGGGACGTGTTTCCCTCGAGGCGGTAAGAGAGCTGCACACCATCTGGGGTGGTGACGAAGCTCTGGATCACTGGTCGCTTCTCTGGGGATCCATTGATGGGGTATGTTCGCGTCAGGCCGTCAGTGGATGTGGCAGGGTTTGCGTCTGGGGAAGCAAGAGAGGCGAGATCGCGCTGAGCGGCGCCAAAAGTATAATACCAGTCGTAGAGTCTCCTATTGCGATTCTTCACGACGGAACTGTAGATTTTGTCGCACCAAGGCGTTGTCGTTGCAGCGATGATTTCAGGGCTGCCATTGAGTCCGTTTTCCGGCGCATATTCATGAAGAGCAAGAAACTCCTTCTGCTTTGCGTACCCACTCTCCAAATCAAGATAGCTCGTCTGGAAGCGGCGCGAGCGTCTCCATCCAGCGACCTTCATGAGCAGGGGCACGTGCTCCTCTTCGTACCATCGGCGCAGTTCATCCTCGACGCCGTCGCCGTCCTGCAGATTGAAGCTGACGGCGATCAAGACAGTGGCGCGCCCATCGTTCTCCACCTTTTGCAGGTCCTTGAAGTCGTCGCCTTTCCACTCCTTGAGCAGGTCGTAGCTCCTGCGGTCCACGTGAATCTGCTTCATCGTGTCCCTCTCGCGCTGGCTCTGCGCAGGTGCGCTGCGCAGCCGCGTGTACTCTTCTCGCGTCAGCCACTCGAGCTCGTCAAAGTCGTAGATGGCCATCCATTCTGGCTGCTCCTTGGTGCCGGGCTGGCCGCCAAGATCCGAGGCGCGATACCGGAAGCCATTGTTGCAAAAAGGCAGGCGCAGGCGATTGGGACCGTGTTCATTCTGGTACCTGCGGGGGAGGGTGAGGGCGTGTTTCGAGGACGACAGGATGCGGCTGAGGATGTCAACCTACCAGTCGTGGAACTGTGATTCTGGCAGCCCCTCTTTGGGCTGCATCGTCACATACAAAATGCCGGGCGTTGCTTTGGAAGCCATGGCGGGGTTAGGAATGTGGGGTAGTTGGAGTGTGTACAGTTGGAGTGTTCTATTGTCAAAGCACAAGTTGAAGCTGACTATTGACCAAGAACAGACTGGAGAACTTGAACGATGAATACTTCCTCCAACCACGTTTAGACAGCCCTGGTGGTAGCAAGGGCCGCCTCACCGAAGACATCTGCCGTGCCACACTAATGCACGGGAGCACCCTGTTGGTGGATCCTTGATGGATCAGCACTTTGCCCCTCCTGTTCCGAGGTTCGGGACGTGGAGAGATATGACCAAATCCCCGAAAAAATGACGATTCGGGAAAGCTGTTCGTAAACAATTGTACGAATTGGCTGGATTCTAACCTGTCCGTCTACCTAATCATACCAAATAGCATTCATTCCAAATCCCTTTTCTCCAATTTCCAGCCTCGCAACCCTCGCAAGATGCTCCTTGTGCCACCTGTAGATTTCTACTCCACCCTTCTCATCGTCTGTCAACGCAAGCCACTCATCACTCCATGGACACGGCGCTACGGCATTTGAGTGTCCGCCAGACGTGGGCGTGGGGTTGAGACAGATCTGTCGCTCAATGGCACCAGAGGGAGCGATCTTGAAGGCGGCAATGTAACCCGTAAGGGAAAAGGAGTTTGAACGCGAAGTTGCGAAGAGATATTCCGAGGATTGTGTGAGGAAACAGACGTCGGAGCGATACATTGTGTCAGCGTTGGGAATGTCTTTGGTCGCATTAGCTGCTTGCTGTTATGATGCTGGATGCATGATTGGGGACTTACCAGGTGGGATCAAAGGATACGTTTTGTGCGTGTAAATCGACAACTTGGTGATCGGATCAATCACGTACTCGCATAGCCTGTTCCCGCCCTCCATTAGGGCATACAAATACTGTCCACTAGGATGCATCTCCACCCATCGTGGATGGTCTTTTGGTGCAGGTGCTTCAGTATATCCTACTGTCTCCAGTCTGCCGTCGTCGTCAATCTTTTTGTGACACCATACGCGATTCGCCCACATGTCCGCACTATACAGATACGTTTCTGTCGGATCAAAGACCATGCCGTGGATGGCCGTCTTGTCGCAGTATTCGTAGTTCTGAATATTCTCCTTCATGCGACCCGCCTCGTCGACAGAGAAGATGTTTCCATAGCCAGCATGGTCGTAGAAGGGGTTGCAGTACACAGCGTACGGGGGCTTCTTTGAAGGCAAGAGGAAGATGGCACGTGTCTTGGTGTCGGCGTCATTTGCTCTGGCTGTTGCGGCGCGTTAATATCTACTACTTCAAGCAGCATAGAGTATGCATACGGTGACCACCTATGGGAAAACTTCCAGTGTGTACAATCTCAGTTGGACTCTTGACTTCATGAGAACTCCATTTCTTCATTGATGCGCCATAGATTTGCTTGCGCTTATGCTGCGTCCAGCGCATTAGCTGTGTTTTGACTCAATTGGACCAGATTCAAGCAAGCATACATCAAAGGCCATCCAGCTAATCGGCTCATCCTCTGGAATTTCCGTCTTCTTCACCAACTCCAGCTCCAGCGTCTCCTCATCGAATGAGACTGTGATGATTACGCCTGGAGGAGTCCATGTCCCAATCATGAGATGGTGCTTGACCATGTTGGCGATGCTTCTCTTGGAGGTGACTGGGATTTGGTGTCTTGGGAACAGCAGACGCGTTCGATGTGTACTTGCAAGTCTAAACAGTCTTGCAGAAAGCATCGCCCTCCACTTCCAAGACTCGGACCATTCCTCGACGCCGCGCCAGATTTCCGGAGCCTAGGCCAAAGGCGGGGCTCAAGATTCTTGTAAGGGTAGAGGAAGAGTGCCGGGTAAGGCTTCATCCACGCCCCACGTTGCTCATTGGCCAATGGCGCTAGAAGATTGCGGGGCAGACCATAGTTAACGTCGCCCACCAAAGGTCGCCGCCAGCTAGGAGCCGACTGAGATGCCGCCATCGCGATTCGCAAGAGCACATGGTCCGATGCGCCGGCTAGAGTCGCGGTGATTTTCAACGGCTACCGTTCGGTTGGTCGAGGGCTGAGGGGTTTAAATGCCATGACGCCCCCCAGAGCTGTGACAGACTCCAACATACAAACCACACTTCCTCAGATTCTTGCGCAGATAGCCATTTCTACCACATCTTCCTTTGCCCATCACAACAGCCATGTCTACCGCACCAGAACACCAGGAGGGTGGAAAGCACCGCTTCGACCCCAACTTCACCGATGCTGTCATCAATGCCATTGGACCCAACACACCTGAGAGGACGCGCTTTGTCATGAGCTCCATGATCAGACATCTGCACGACTTCATCCGCGAGGTTGAGCTGACTAACGATGAGTGGTTTGAGGGAGTCCGATTCGTCAACTCGATTGGCAAGACAACGACAAACGTGAGGAACGAGGCCCACCGTATTTCTGACGTCCTGGGTGTTGAATCGTGAGTACCTCGATAGCCCAAGTCAAGTGACTTCAGACCTAACAAGTATAGTCTTGTCGATGAAATTGCCCACAAGCACATCAACGAGTCGGGTGAGGCGCCCACCTCGAGCACAATTCTCGGCCCCTTCTGGTCGCCCCACTCACCCTTCCGCGCTCTGGGCGATTCTATTGTCACAAACCCCCACGAGCTCGGCCAGCTCACACTCATGCACGGCGTCGTGCGTGACCTCGACACCAAGAAGGGTATTCCCGGTGCCGTCATCGACATCTGGCAAGCGAGTGCCAACGGCAAGTACGACTTCCAGGACCCCGACAACCAGGCGCCAAACAACCTGCGCGGAAAGTTCACCACAAATGAAAAGGGCGAGTACTGGTACTACTGCTACAAGCCCACCGCCTACTCGCTGCCCACCGATGGTAAGTCATTTCCTGAATCGGTATAGTCAGTAGCATCTACTAATAATACTCCAGGTGCAACCGGCACACTCTTCAAGGCTCTAGACCGCCACCCCTTCCGCCCCGCCCACATTCATCTCATGGTTTCCGCCGATAACTTCAAACCCCTCATCACACAGCTCTACCCCCGCGACGACCAGTGGGTCGTCAACGACACCGTCTTCGCCGTCAAGGACGATCTGCTACTCGACTTCCAGCCCGCAAAGGACGACAAGTCGAAGCTCGACCTGGAGTACAACGTCACGCTTGCGCCAACAGGCAAGCAGACCTCTCGTCTGGACGGCATTCCAAGGCTGCCCAACGTGTTTGACGAGCAGAGCAGGTTGTAGATGATGAGTTTTCTTGTATATATATGGCGTTTGGGGAATGTGTAGATATCCTGGATGGGGTATGCGAAAAGGCATGAAGACGGACTACGACATTTTGAAGCGTATTTTGAAACTTAGCAATAAATATCAAAAATCCCCTTAAAAATTGCATCGCAATCCCTATTTGACATTTTGACTGAGAATCGGGGAAATATAATCTCCCGACCAGACACAGCACAACAGCTATATAAACCCCTCGCCTCTCCCCCTTAATTCTGCTCTCTTTCCTCATGCCCATCTTCCGCCTTCGCTCCTCAAAAAATTTCCATTCTCTCCAACGCGCACAATACCCCCACTACAACCACAACCACACCAAACCTTTCACTACCTCCCCTCACCTCGCCATGCGCGTCCCCTACGCCCCCACAACCCCCCAAACCCCCGCCGCCGAACCAGTCTACACACGCATCGCCGCACGCCGCCACCCCCGGCCTCTCATCCCACTGGACCTCGCCCTGTTGCACAACCCCGCCGTAGCAGACGGTTGGTCCTCCTTCCTAGGCGCGATCCGTACGCAAACGACACTACCGCCAACCCTCCAGGAGCTAGCTATTTCACGCGTCGCGGTGCTCAACTCTGCGGTGCATGAGTGGGATGTGCATGCTGCTCTTGCGCTGAAAGCAGGAGTTAGCAAGGATGTGATGAAGACGGTGTTTTCTGCGCCGTCGACGAGGGGTTTGCCTGATGAGGAGGCGGAGAGGGTGTTGGCGGGGTTGAGTGGGGAGGAGAAGGCTGTGGTGCTGTATACGGACGCGATGACGGTTGGGGTGACGGTTTCGGATGGGTTGGTGGAGGGGGTGAAGAAGGTGCTAGGGGATACGGGGACGGTGGAGCTAACGGCAACGGTGGCAGCGTATAATTGCGTGAGCAGGTTTCTAGTGGCATTGGATGTTGGGGAGTGTAACGCGAGGGGGATGAAGGGTGTGGATGATCTTTGAAGTCTGGACTATTGCTCTCTTTGTCTATTCGAACCTGCAAGATGTTTGTCCAAAATGAACAACTTCCTCATTTTGTTCCACGTCTTTTCTAACCCATCTTATACAACCTTCTCACTATAATAAATTGCCTCATCCCTCTTTACCTCTTCCACCGGCATCTCCCCTTCCTCCAAACTCTCCAGATCAACATACCACCGACACGTAAGCGCAAACTGCAGCTTCCCTTGATGCTCCACCGCATGCTCCTAATACTTCTGCAACGCCGCAAAGTGTTGTTTGAGCCTGTTGGTTTTTGCTTACACAAAAGAAGAGACAGGATGGAGAAGTAGGCGAAGATTACGGTGTTTGGAGAACAACAATGTAGAAAACGGAAGTCAGTACAGCAGCGAGGAAATAACGTAAGAGAGTGTGTTGCAATGTGCACAGTGAGTGATCAAGTGCGTGACAATAGGTGATAGAAAATCGAGAAAATTCATGGGGCAATCTACTTCCACATCTGAGACGGCCATCTGCGAAAGAGCCGCGTGGTCTCATGGCGGGTGGTGAAGTGAATATGGGTGGTGCTGGACAGCACGGCCAACGGTTGCGACATTAGCAGATGCCTGAACTACAAGCGACTATTGTGAATTTAAAGCGACCGTAGAGTCACAGAGGGGCATTGGTTCATGGATTGTTCGACGGCTGATGGACCCTGGAGAACACTGATCAAGTTCGATGCTGTTGGCGTTGTTGTTGGCGCTGTTGTTGCCAATCTGCCACCGAGTCAGTTGCCGGCTTACGAATCATGCAAACTCGAATCAGACACTAGCCTCGGCTTCTTCAACGCCTCCTGGGGAAACTTCCCCACGTTTGAACCGGCTGAAGTACCGAGAAATGTGCGAGCCTCGATGCCCGGCATCACGGATGGGTACTAGTGCTGCTGCTAAATCCTGGCAACCGGGTGGCCGGAGTCTCTTCTCCTGCTCCTAGACATTGTAACCAAAAAGTACAACAAAGGACGCGTGAGTGTGTCCGCAGTGTCACCAGAGAGCACAACCACTGACCATGCGACACAGAAACCAGTCGCAATGCCTTTCCACCCGCCCTCATGGGTGCCGCAGCTTCCTGCCGAGCCGAACAGCTCCATCTCTATCGGTGACTTTATGCTCGATGAGCAGTACGGTCGGTGTGCACACGCAAATTCGAGGAGCCCCTTCACTTGCGGTGTGACGGGCAAGACATACTCGAGTACCGAGGTAAAGCAGCGCGTTGACTTCCTCGCGCGTGGACTGGCCAAGGAGCTCGGTTTCGAGGTCAACAAGGGCTCGGAATGGGATAAGGTCATCGCTGTCTTCTCCCTAAACACGGCAAGTGCAATCCACCACGACGTGCGCGCTGTGTGCTAACGCGTGACAGCTGGACACGCTTCCTCTCGCATGGGCGACGCACCGTCTAGGCGGCATCCAGACGCCTGCCAATGCTGCATACAGCGCCGCCGAGCTCGAGTATCAGTTGAAGAACTCGAAAGCGAAGGCTCTCTTCACTTGTGTGCCGTTGCTCGATATTGCGCGCGAGGCTGCCAGCAAATGTGGCATTCCTGCGAACCGCATCTACATACTGGAAGTACCTGAGCACTTTACCGATGGCAAAAGCGCTCCAAGTGGCATGAAGACGGTCAACGACTTCATTCGTGAAGGTGCTAAGCTGCAAAGCCTGGAACCATTGAATTGGGCACCTGGGCATGGCGCAGAGCGGACTGCCTTCCTTTGCTACTCCAGTGGTACCTCGGGACTGCCGGTAGGTTCAGTGTATCTGCAGTAGCTATCAGCTATTGACAATATCCACAGAAAGGCGTCATGATCTCCCACAAAAATGTCATTGCAAACACGCGTAAGCTATAACATAGGCCCTCTTCAACAACGAGCTGACACCGCACAGTACAAACGGCCACATACGAGGGACCCTACAGGAGCACCCTCGGAAAGAAGGGGGAAGTGTACAATGAGAATGCTCTTGGCCTGCTTCCCATGTCCCACATTTACAGTCTAGTCGTCATCTGCCATTCCTCCGTCTATCGCGGAGACGGTGTCATTGTCCTTCCTAAATTTGACTTTGCCATCACGCTACAGGCTATCCAAGACCACAAGATCAACACACTTTTCCTGGTATGTGATGAGCTGTCAGTGCTAGGTTGTATACTGACATACACAAGGTGCCGCCTATTATTATCATGATGACCAAGAACCAAAATCTGCTCGCAAAGTACGATCTCAGCTCTGTGTGGTCGATATTCACAGGTGCAGCTCCGCTTGGTGAAGAGACGGCTGAAGATTTGCAAAAGATTTTCCCGACGTGGAAGATTCGTCAAGGCTACGGTATGAACAAACCACACTTCTTCCTTACAGACACTAACTCTAATGTAAGGCCTTACCGAGACTTGCACCGTTGTGTGTTCAAGCTCTCCCGACGATATCTGGTTTGGCTCATCTGGTGCTCTTCTCCCTGGTATTGAGATCAAGCTTCTCACACCAGAAGGTAAGGAAGTTACTGAGTACAACACACCTGGCGAGCTGTGTGTCAAGTCTCCTGCTGTTGTGCTCGGATACTTGAACAATGACAAAGCGAACGCGGAGACATTCATAAACGGATACATGCACACCGGTGACGAGGCGATTGTCAAGAAGTCGGCAGCCGGAAACGAACACATTTTCATCGTCGACCGAATTAAGGAACTCATCAAAGTCATGGTATTTATTGATCTTGTCCTCTCCTGGCTCGAACTAACTGGTTCAGGGACACCAAGTTGCCCCGGCAGAACTCGAAGCTCACCTTCTCACGCACCCGGCGGTCAATGACTGCGCAGTCATTCAGGTACCAGATGAAAAAGCCGGCGAGGTGCCAAAAGCCTTTATTGTCAAGTCACCGTCGGTTGGAATTGAGGAGAGTGATCGTGTGCTTGCCCGCCAGATTCAGAAGCACGTTGAGGATCACAAGGCGCGGTACAAGTGGATTTCTGGTGGCATCGAATTTATAGGTAAGTCTAGTATTTTTTATCCCCGAAAAAATTCAATCCTAAATACTGATCGAATTTAAGACGTCATCCCGAAAAGTCCCTCGGGCAAGATCCTGCGACGATTATTGAGAGACAAGGAGAAGGAGAGCAGGAGGAAGGCTGGAGCCAAATTGTAGGATATTGGGTAAACACGTTTATTAGAAGCTGTAATGTATTGCTGTACACTTGGAACCGAGATCTTGTATTAGAGCTTGTGGTGACATCGAATTTTCAAGACGCATTCATTGCTGCAGTGAAGTAACTGTGTTGCTGACTGTTCCAAGCACACTGACGACATGCGTAATCGATAAGCGGTGTGGGGTCGCCATTTGCCCCTCACAACACAGACGCGAAGGAAAAAGTTCTTGATGGAAGGTGCAATCGAGCATTTCTAAGCAACACAACTAAGCAACACATAAATCTCAGGAGCGCCTCCCGCTGCCCTGATCGCTTGCACACGCTCTACGCACCAGAAGATATAGCAGCAAATAAAATGGCCGCGCCAACCCCAAATCAGCAGCATCAGGAAGACGATATCGACTATCATGACGAGGACAACATGCTCGAAGCCGACGAGGCAGAGGAAATTGTAGAGGATGACGGAGACGTTCCCATGGACTCGGATGACGAGGGCGATGAGGGCGCTGAAATGGAGATTCAACTGCAAAACGACTCGATTGCGCATTTCGACGAGCACAAAGACAGCATCTTCTGCATAGCACAGCACCCCGTACACTTGGACATTATCGCGACTGGCGGCGGTGACGACAAGGGCTACATTATTGATGTCTCCTCTGCGCCTACTGCACAAGCAAGCAATGATGGACAGCCACAAGAAAGAGAAGGGCTGAAGAGCTTGTTCACACTGGACGGGCACAAAGACTCTATCAACGCCGTCACATTCACCCAGCCCAAGGGTCAGTTTGTAGCTACAGCAGGCCTGGATGGGAAGTTACGCGCCTGGCAGGGCGTCCCAGACGGAAAGAAGTGGAAGTTCCTGGCCGAAGCACAAGAGGTCGAGGAAATCAACTGGCTCATCCCAAACCCCTCGCCTGAACACCCCAATGTAGTTGCTCTCGGTGCGAACGATGGATCAGTTTGGGTCTACCAACTGAGTACAGACAAGGGCACGGAACTACAAGTCCTGCAAGCCTACTACTCCCACACTGAGAGCTGCACAGCGGGAACATGGTCTTCCGACGGCGCACTCTTGGCTACCATTTCCGAGGACTCGAGTCTCTACGTCTGGGACGTGTTCGGCGACGCTGCATCGCAGGGTCTCACATCGACTTCCGACTCACAGGCCGTGATTGGTCTCACCGGAGTCGACGAGCGCTTCCGCGTCGAAGGCGGTCTCTACTCCATTGGCATTCCCCCATCGGGCGCATTCGTCGCAGTTGGCGGTCCTGAAGGTCAGATCCGAATCGTTGGTCTTCCTCGCCTTTCTGCACCTGCACAAGCATCGACCTCCTCTGGTGGCGGAGGCGCGAAGAACAAATCTAGCGGTGGCAAGCAGGTTACTGCCAAGGGCAGTGCCTCATCATCCGGCCAGACAGGCCAGATCCTTGCCAGTCTCCAGGCTGGAAGCGACAATGTCGAATGTCTCGACTTCTCTTCTCCACCACTCACACTCATGGCTGCCGGAAACGTCGACGGTTCCATTACGCTTTTCGACACTGCACACCGCTTTGCTGTTCGCAGAAGGATAGAGGAAGCTCACGCAGATGAAGATTCGCCACAGGCTGTTGTCAAGATTGATTTTGTCAAGAAGGATGGCCCTGGCGGGTGGCTGCTCACAAGCGCTGGATATGATGGTGTGCTCAGGCGCTGGGACACAAGAGGCGGAACAGCGGCTGCTGGGAGGGGGCTTGTGGGCGAGTGGAAGGGTCACCAGGGTGGAGGAGAGGGCGGAGGAATCATGAGCTTCGTACAGGGTAACGGCGAGGCGGTCATCACAGCTGGTGACGATCATGTTGCACTTGTTTTCCAGACACCATTGTAGACGTGCCAGATGGCAAAGGGAGGTAAAAGGTCATGTAGAGGCGTTGTCCCATGCGAGTGATTTCCTGTTTTGCATATCCACGTTAATTCAATACATTTCACGAAACAACAAACTCTGTCCAAGTGTATCCTAGTTTTCAATCAAATGACCAACTTTTCACAACGCAGTGACAACTTTGACAGACATGCAAAGAGCAAAACGTCCTTTACAACGTTAAAGTGAACACGTCGTCACCTCCCCAAAACATTCACAGCACGCCCCACAAACAATATTCCACAGATCGACGCACCGCCAGCTATGCAACCAATATACACGTACATGACAATCTCGCGTAGTACAAAGGAACAGCCGATGTACCCAAACAACAGCCCCCCATACAATACACGGTGCGCGTCTCCAAGACAAAAAGCAAAACCCTCACATACCTCAAAACGTCGATATCACGCCACCTCCATCCAACCAACCTCCTCTGAAACAATGAACAGCAAACAATCCCCGTATACCTACGCCCCTTGAGTCCCAAACAAACTCATCCAGCCATCCGTTTTGTCGGCATCGGCGCCGACGTTCCCCTCCCCCCCCCCTCCTGCAGTACAGCCGAGCCGCACGCAAAATCACTTAGTTATTCCCGTGCACGCCGTCGCCACCGGCACGTACCACGCAGCACCTACAACTCGAATGCACGTGCCTGCGCGATTCGCCCCTCCACCACAGCTAGGCAGGTTCAGCAGTGTGACACATACTGCGCTGCGTCATATCCTTTGAGGCATCTACCTAGCGGGGTGGACTACACAGGTACAGTAGATAGGTGGCATGAGTACAAGCTCACCTACATTGAGATACCTACACTCCGTATGACGGTGGTGTATGCAATGTCTGGCTGCTAGGCCTGGGGTGAGACTAGCAGCAGTAAGCACACTCGGTCTAGATCCAGACGCGGGGGGCTACTACTTTTTTGCGTGAAAATCCGCCCGTTTATGTGGCAACGGGGATGGGTGGTGGCATGGATGTATGCAGGTGCCAGGTGCAGGTGCAGGTGTGGGTGTAGGCGCTGCGCATCCATGCCTGTAATAGAGTCGGTGTTGCTGCTCTGCCACACCAGGTACTCTAGTTATACGGCACAAAACGACACGACACGGAATGAAACGACGCAACAACTCTAGAACAAGATAGGAAAAGATAAGTCAAGTCAAGACATGACAGGACAAGCTCGGCAGACGCGGACAACGGAGGTCCATCCGCCCGTCATCGTCGACCCACTCGGCAATGTCGTTCGTCGCTCACGCCGGATACAACCCCGCCCGTCTCCCATGATGCGTCGCGGTGCAAATCCGGTTCTGCGCTCTCGCCCAATGTGCATATTACATGATTTTCTGGATGCAGTGATGATCCCCGGGGTGACAGTAGTGGCCACTAGCGCGATTCTTTGCAGGACGGTGCAAACGCATGCCTTGTCCTGTCTTGCGTGGTGCGATACTTTTCTTTCGCGGGGTAAAGGGCAACTTCATTTGTCTACAGAAGAGGCAGATTTTTCGTGGGCAATATACATGGGGTTCTGGGATGTTGATTGATTGTAATGCGAGTAAGGTTTGCAGATGAGAGCCGGATTGAGGGGCCGGATGTGTGGTTCCGCGATCCCCATGAGCAAATTCGTGTTTGGAAGCCGAGGGTGTTCAAAATTGGGGTTTGCTGTACAGACAGTCCAGAGGATTCCGTCAGAATACATCACGCTGAGTTATTTGGAGAATGCAAATGTACAAGATTTCATGGCTTTGGGAGGTGGAAATGAGCTAGTTAAGTTGGTTTTGTATTTTTACTGCTTCGAGGGAGGAACATCCCTAGCAGATTCTCGTGTCCTCTTAAAATCATGAATCAGGTTGTTTCCGTAACTCCAAGTTCATGCAACACTTCATTGCTTCGCCGCCATACTTACGGCAGCACTACACAGCTTCAGTGTCTCAACACTACGATGGTCAAACCTCAGCTATCGTGGATATTACGCCAAGTTCCACACCAACAATTGACATAGTAAATATAGAATGCAAAAAAGAGAAGACAATGTGAAGAATACTTTTGTGAAGCAACAACGTCAAGGGTATCGTAGAATCATGATGAAGAAAACGGCAACATCGAGTGCGTGTTGGAATGAGATCGGTGACGGTAAGTGCTTTCGGGAACCTGTGATGAGGAATTACACAGCACGAAGAAAATATCAACGTTCAATGGAACTGAACCGGTTGATTCCGTTCTCACTCCTCATACTCTTGGAGCAGCTCAAGCCCACCAAACTCATCCGAGTCAGGACTTGAGCCTGGCGTACTTGCGCTATGCATAGAGTCTGCGCTGGCTTTGCGGGCAGCTCCCATGGTTGGCATAACGTCGTTCTGCGCCTGGCCGGGAAAGCGCAGTGCGGGTGAACGTAGCGAGGATGACGGGGCCTCCATGCCGAGCAAATCACCTGCACATCTCGCAAGGTATTCATCAACAGCCCAGAAGCCACATCCTGCATGGCGCAGCACCTCGTTCTTCAGACTTAGCACCTCTTCTCGCAGCATTGCTACGCTCTCTTTCAGGTGCTTATTTTTTGTAGAAAATTCTCTAGCGCGACCCTCGAGTCCGCCAATGTACTCCTTCTTCCGTTGCCTGCACTTGTGTGCTGCAACACGATTCTTCTCTAGGTGAGACTGTCGAGCGGAGGAGACCTGAAACGGGAAACCATCGGATGTGTATGCCTCGACCATCTGCGGCTGCGACTTTGGCCTTCCCCGCTTACGCTTGAGGGGCTGTGGGTTGGCGCTTGTGTCTTGTTGTTGTTGTGCGGGGTCATGACTGAGTGTTTGATTCTGGTTGGCTACAGCTTGCCTGCTAGTGCGGCGGCGCTTGGGTGAGCGTTCCTGACCGTCGTGCAAGTGTGATTGTTGCGGTTGCGGCTGGAGTGGCCAAAGTGTTTCGTTTCTCAACACTTCAATGGGAATAGATGATTCTCTATCGACTTGGTTCGGAGATTTGGGAACAACAGGCGAGCTCTCCTCGGGAGGGGTGACTTGCCCATAACGTGCGATGGATGCATGTGAGAGGAGCGATGGATGGATGGCGAATGATGGGTTGTGTGACGAGCCGGGACCGCTGAAGGTAGGCCATTTTTCCGAGTTGTGGTCCATCTGCGGGTCATTGAGAGCAACAAAGGCGTCTGTTGCCCAGTCAAAAGACGTTTGCAGAGTCTGGGTCTCCGACATGATGAATGAGTGGCCGTTGGTACCAGCAGAGTGCAATGGGGTCAAGGTGCGTGTGGTAAACGCGTGTGGCTACGGAGGTTGTGAACTGCGGATGCGTGGCAGGAGAATGTTTGCTGGGATGCTTGGGTGAGTGTGCGCAACAAGGAAGCAGTGTCCAATTGGAAAAGTGTGGGAAGAGGGAAGGGAGCTGCGGCAAAAAGTGCAGGAGCAGAAGAGCAGAGTTGGGTTCTGTGGACGGCCAGAGGTGGGCTGAAGGCAGTATTATGTGAACCAAGCGCGACTAGGGCCATTCTATGGCATTTGCAGTAGCGCCTTTTTGCAAAGATGCCAAAGCGTGATGAATTGCATCTCTCCATCTGTACATCCCCGTCCGAGCATTTAGAGCGGTTTTCCTTGGGGCGGCTCGCCGACCGTTGTAACTTACAGAGTCAAGTGCCTGGCAGCCTGTATGCTGCATTTTGTCGACCCGCCCCGCACCCTCGCCTGTCACACTTTTGCGCATGGTCCTCAAGCCAGACAGTACCGCGCCTGTGCGTGTGGTGAGTCTGTTCTCTTCGTTCACCCGTGTACGCACTGCGGATGTTGACGTTGTTGTTCCTCTCTAATGGCGGCTAGTCTCGCAATAGTGCGCCTCGCCCCACCCGCGGCCCTCTCTAATCGGGCACAAGGCAGCCACAACGTCATCGCCACTGCGGGAAGCGATGGCCAAAGGATTTTCGATCGCTCCTGTCTTTCACCCATGTACCTGCAGCGCTTGTCGCATTCCTTGCCATGAGCCGCCGCCCTCTTGTTCTAGCTGTATGCGACCGTGGAGGCAATCTGGACTCCCTCCTGGGTAGTCCACTGTTTGCAGTCTCTTCCACTCTTTCTGTGCCGTTATACTACCCTCGCGACAATCAAGCTTTACCAACTGTAACAGCCAAAGTGTCGCCTGGCATGCGGGGAATGTTAGAGAATCGCAACCTCAAGCTACAAGCACTACATCTATTCTCTTCTTTGCGCGGCCTAGACTAGCTACCTAGTGCAGATCCAGGCTTGTTGGAGATGCGTGCCGGTCGCGAAATATACAGCCAGCCAATGTCCTCCTGCAACATATTAACTCTACAATCAGAGTTTATGAGACGGAATTTACAACTAGCCCATGCCTGCAGGAAGCCTACCGATACCTAGACGTGAGGTCGAACTGAAGCCGGCTTGGATCGCTGGCTTTCCACTAGGAACGCGGATAACGAGAGGGATCAGGTATTAGCCAGACCCCAAATCCTCTATCGATGAATTGTCATCATCTGTGTCACAATTCTCTGGGGTCCACTGACCGTTGTCTGTGATTCTTCTATCCATTCATAAACAGCAGCGGCCCACCTTACCTGTGTCATCCCATGCCTCACCCCACAAGTGTGACGACTATGAGGCCGATCTTTACGCAAATGCCGATGGGAATCTCGATGTTGGCCCTTGCGTCATGCCGAAATTTACAAAAATCCCATATCACGCTTTGAAATCCCATTAGACTGACTTCCATGTTGGTCATCTCGGGCGGGAAAAGGTAAAGATTAGCGACACTGAAGCCTGTTTACGGATTCTCTGTTGCCGTGCAGGGTAAAGAAGGGCCGACGAGCGGGATGCTGGATCAGCTTCCTTCGACCATGTGAAAAATTTCGTGCAAATAGTGCCTCAATCTACAAGTGCAAAATTTAATCGGAACAGAATCAAATGTGTTCATACAATATGTGCGCGAGGATTGTAGGCTTTCGTGTATAAAAAAGACAGGCGTTCGAACGCGATCAACCCTTCTCCGAGCGTCAAACCCTTTCCCAAAATTACAGGATTTCTGTTTCTGACTCTTCTATTGGCTACATATTCAAAAAGCAACCACCAAAGGTATCTCTCGTACTCGGTTTTCCTACGTCACTTATTCTCGAGGTCAATGCACAATCGTCCCCATGTTTAGTAGCTTAAGAGAATCCTCAGGGCCAAGATGCATATGATTGCAAATTCAGAACGTTTCTCCAACTCATAAACCCACTATCAACCACGTGCATGTAATCCCACAACAACTAAGGGACACGGTAGTCGAGGATCGACGTATCATTACAGCCTTTCAAGCCATCCTGTGCATCCTCAACACCAATGGTGGGCATTTCAATATCTTCCACGCACGATGACATCCCAACGGTGCTCAGTTACACAACTCTCCACAAGATTCGCTTATAAGAAATAAATCGTCTTCATTCTACGGTTCAACCACTCGGGGTCCTTCCTTGATTTTTATTTTGAATTAAGCGAGCGTATCTTCCTGTAGTAATAATGGTGCAATCCACCGGTTTCTACAATCCGCCGGCGAAGTTGACCGGCTAGGCGATCCTACCATCCAATGACGTGTTTTATGGAAAACTATTCCGCCTCGATCAATTCCAGGTGCCCTAATTTCTGACACCATGCCATACGTCATTTCACAGCGTCGGATGTTTGGGATGGCTGGCAAAGAATCAGCCCCTGAACGTTATGCAGCCAACGGGAGCTTAAGTGAGGTGAAATTGGGTCAGAGTGGATTGATGACGTATTCTATAGTAAGCATTTCATCGGATTGTGAGAGATGTACATTGGCCTCTAACTCATAGGACTCACTAGACCTTTTCCGTGAAGTACCAGTGTGAACATCTTGGTTTGTATTGTCAAATCCCTCCTTAGTGACTGGGTCAGATTAATTTACATAACGAGTCTATCCGCAACATGGGGGGCTAATTCCAGCATGTTGTTATCTTATCACCTTATGTCGACGCGAACATGAGATTTGGTAACGGAAAATAATGCATCGCATAGGTCTACCAAGGATACCCATCACCCACGTTTACAATTGTCAAGACTCTGCATGTTGCTTTGAATATTCATCTTAAACTCTGGGCATGGAGGTGTTTCTAATTATCTAACTATTGCAGATTGTGCTGGACTGTCGAATCTGGACCACAGAGGCAAATGGGCGGTTATACAAAGTCGTCCAAACAAACAAGACTCCTACATTTAATAATAGCAGAACCACTCGTCCGGATGATAATGACGTTATGTTCAGACAGGAACGATTGGAATGTGCACATCACCGCCAGTAAGATCCTTGTAGAGAGCATTGTTTTTGGGATAATTACCAAACACACGGGAAGACGTATCCACTGCTCACTAGCCTACATTGCTGTATTGGGCACGCTTAGATGTGCGTTATCTAAATAGGGATTACAAAGGCTATTGTTACTCGACTTCCAAGTACAAGAAACGAGCTTTTAGGAAGGGAGCAATAGCACTATTGTGACAAAGTAGCTTATTTTTGTGCATGTTAGGCGGTATTGGAGAGCTTCCAGCCCGCTTTTGTGGAACGGGCCATTGAACCGAAAAGCCCTCTCAGTAACCAGTGCCCGTAGTACGCATGAAGTAAGGTGGCTACTTTTAGTTTGTTGCAAGCGAGTCTGGTGACTTCCTATGCATTTTGGCAGAGCATTCTTGAGATTTAATGCTGAAGTGCGGCCAAGTAAAGCACCCAGAGTTCCGATACCAATTTACCTACTCTTTGTAAGCGCTATCAATCTACTGTTATGTCATCGTAGTAATAACGCAAATATTATGGTTGCCACTAGCAAAGAATTTAGAGCTTGAAGTGTTGATAGTAGGGTACACTCCATTACTCATACTTTTTTGGTCAGTTCAATCTTATATGTACATGGATATAGTGTCTACTATTACACAATACTGTACTTGTAAACCTGGTGTATAGCAATCGCAATTTTGTAGGCAGGTGCGAGAATCGACGTAGCCGAGAGAATCATGAAATTAGCCACTCAGTCTGAGGAGTTAGAATATTCATCAGTCCCCTTCTTGAAAATAGGACCTTAATAGTGCTGCATCCATAACTACGAATTGTTGCACTCTAATTAGGTCCCGTCTTACAGCCTCAGGTTTTACTTTGGTCCGAACCTTCAGTCATCGATCAAATGAACCCACACAGAGATATCATTCATCGCATCCTTAGTGAGCAGAAGAAGTAAGATAACCGCGAAATACAGTGAGCGGGTGCCGTAAAATCGTTACTGCGGATCCTACCCATTCATTCAACGCCACATACTCTGCTCCTAGGCTAGCTGGGGCCAAATCAAAGAAAACGTATCATGAGATCTATAATTGTTCCAAAAAATCAGTGATGTGACTGACCTTGGATCTTTAAAGAGTCAATGGTCATAGGCCTCGATGTACTAGCCAAGGCATTACTGTTCTGGCCAGTTTGATTGCCACTAATGATCTCAGCGCTGTGCCTTCGAAACCTCGATTTGACTGAAGCAGCTGAAGAATATCACAAAGCTTAGGGACGATCACACATGACACGTAAGATGCATAAACGGGAGCGGAGTTAGGTGCGGCTTCCAAAAATATCCAAGTGTATTCATTTGTCATCTTCTTTCTCCCCATTCAAACTTAGAATTACTGAGTGAGCCTAGATTTGAGCCAATCATTAAGCACTATGCAAGTCACCCTCGTCCTACTGTCTTGCGGCCCTTCGCCATCCAAGCGCTGCATCTTCAGGAGTGAAATCCCGCGTGTAGGCATGTAGGGTACGTTCGACTTGAACGTGTCGGAGACTGGCAGTCACAGAACGGCATTGTGCAACTGCACCGAGTCAAGAGTAAAGTCCTGGTAAAGAACTAGTTGGTCTTATTGTGCAATTATATCGTTCGACAAAACATAGCAGTTGGGTATTTGTCACTAACAAGCCAAGAGTTCTGACTCTAGCACATGTATTAACTGACAGTAGGACTCGACCACTTTAAGCTTCCTATTGGTTTTCCACGTTCAGCATCTGGCAGCCAACAAAATTACCAAAGACCCACGGCAGCAGCACCGGCCAAGGCAAGCAGTGCAGACCCTTCAATACCAAACTTTGCCGCGGCTCCAGTGCTTGCAGGAGCAGCGGAACTGCTACCTGTAGCCGATGCTGAAGAACCAGAGGCCCGACTCGATGAAGCTGACAGAGCACTTCCTGAAGCTACCGAAGCGCTTGCCGATGTTACAGCAGTCTTCAATCCGGAACTAGCAGCACTTCCACTATTTGACGCCGCAGTCGTAGTCGCACTTGCCTTCAGCAAATCTTTGCCCTGGACTACCGTGGCAGGAACGAAGGAGATGTCGCTCCCTGAGAAAGTAGCGGTCTGGGTATCTTCGCCAGTCAGGTCCCCGATACATGTCATTTCGACGGCCTTGGTGTTGTAATTGCAGCTATAGCTCATGGTGAACTGTTCGGCCGACATAGTGCCTTGGTAGATGGTACCAGAGATGACTTTTACATCTACACCGTTACCCCAGCCGCAGTCTGTTGAGTCGACACCGGTAGGGCATGCCACGCGCATTTCGGTTGTAGAGGGGTTGGCGGTTTTGATCGTAGCAACAGGGTTGACGCCTTCGGCACCTGCTTGCGATTAGGAGGCGACGCGAGGAATTGTGGGTTGACGTTACACACCACCGGGGAAATAGAAGGAGACAACATCCTGTGCGATGGCTGTACTGGCAAGGAGAGAGAAGACGGCGATTGATTGACGCATATTGAAGGACGTGGCTATTTTGGATAAGATTAAAGGACTTTCAGTTGCTGTTGGGAGTTTTCAAGAATGATTATTATAGATTCAAATTCAAACGAGTGTGTTTTACGACTGAAAGAGTGAACGAATGTCGACGAGGCGTAAACTGTCGCGACCGTATCACTGAAAGGGCAATGGCTGTATTTAACCTCACTTTAGTGTGTAGTCAAGCTTTGAAAGGTAGGCCTAATCTAGTACGAACACGCTCTAGCTGACGGTTTCTGGCAGGGGCACCGATATAGCTCTCCAATCACACCTGTAAGTTTGGAAGAACCAGAACGAATTATGGTGCCTTGACTCGTGTGGCAGACTCCAGGGGTTTATCTCCAGGCAACAGTCTGCTAGTTTCCGGGATTTACAAGGCACGATGCCTTTAGCGAGCGGCTCGCCATTCCTGCGACAACGCGGTGGCTGACCGCGGTTTCATAGATAAAATGGTTTCTTGTTACTTGTGCTCCACAGAAGTGATCGTCCGTACCGAACAGTGGGCAGCGACTTAGAAGAAAGGATCGTCGCAAGGAAGCGAGATGAATTCTCCTGACTGAAATGTGGGGTTTATGCTTGTGTGTGTAGACTCCGAAGCAAACAAAGGAGAAGCGGGTGAACGGGACATCATGTCACAAAGCCCCACCTAAACTAACGCTAGCGAGATTGGAATCAGGGTCAGCATGTCATGGTATTTCTACATCTCATTTCCTTGCAGATATCAACAACCCACCTGCCACTGCTATGTTGAGCTGTTTTCTGTGTGTAGCTTGTTTTTGGTCGTACTGCATGATATCTGCCTCGTCGCCAGGTACACGACTAGCTCCAGGTCAACCCCGCTACTGAAACTCTCATTCTCATGAAACGAAAAACAAATCAAAAAGACAAAAACATAACCTCGCTTGACCGTAGCGATATTCACCAGCTCTAGCACATACACCGCCCAAATCTTGTTAGGTTTCCTTCACTCTCCTCTAGCTAATTTACGTCTCCTTTGCACGGTTGAGCACGAAGGCCTACTTGGACCCCCATGAGTAGTTTTTCCCTTGTGCTATTTGCAAACAATGCCAACGAATTACGTAGTATGTGGCTCAAAGGGCCCTACAATGCAGCCAAATATCCAAGCAACCGTTTGAGTGATAACCAAAGTCACCCGAAATGCTGGCTTGAACAGAACTAGTTGTTTTGCGGGTTCCTTGGAGGCTCACTCACTGCAGTTGATTGATATGGCATACTTGTTTTTTGGAAAGGTCGATATTGTTGTGTCTGGTTGAAGACTTGAAAGCAGTTGCTGATATGTTACTGCTCAGATCCAAGATATACCTACTCCCCATCCTGTCCAGTTTCTATTTGAAGGGTAGTGTATTTGGAGCAAGTAGTCATTTACATGCGCTGGCAATTTGTCCGGGAGTGGTACAGAGAATTAGAGGGTGTTGAGCTTGGCATTCGCTTTGAACCTCAAGGTCTGATAAATGAGTGTGGCCAATCTGAGGACTGATGCCATCATGCGTTGAGCAGTTGGAATATATGTCAGGCAATAACTTGCATATGGACAAAACTAGAAGTTGGCATAAAAACCCTTGGAAAGGCCCGAAAATCCAGGTTAGTATCTTACGCAGAAAGCCTCACCATATACTAAAGAGCCGAGATCATGTTTACTCCCGGCTCACTTATGCCCTTATTGAGGCTTCACTATTGCCATGAAACCCGCTGGCCTTGTTGTTCGCAGGCACTAGACTCTTAAGCCAATCACAATGACCGTCCGCCTGAAATAGATGGGGCAAAATATCGAAATTGACCCAGAATAGACAGGGGGCCTAATCCTGTCAGGCGCTGAGGCTTGACCGGTGAGCCAACAAACACACAATAAAGAGAAGTATACTACCACCATCATCATCTCTTCTACTCACTCATCTCCAAAGCCTCGCAAGCTCACATCTTCACGGAAATTTTTCTTATTGTTTGCTCAAGATGCCGTTCCCCTTCAATCTCCCTCGTACTGCATCCCCCCGTCTCCGTGGCCTTCAGTTCTGTCAGCTTGGTGTCGTATTCGCCACAATTGTCGCTGCTTTCTTTGCAGCTGTCATACCATCCAAGCACAAAGCATTTACTTTCTCGCTCCTCTATTCCCTGATTGCCACATCAGTCACGACTACTATCCTAGTCCGCAAGGAGCAGGCGGCTGCTACGGAAGGAACCCTGACAAAGGATAAATATGTAAAGTACCAATTGTTCAAGATTCTGGCCGCAGGTCTCTTGTATGTCGTTGGATTCATTGCATTCCTGGCTACACCGGTTGGCGAGACTTCTGGTACAAAGACTGGCAATGGTCTTTGGATCAACGGAGTGCGAGTAAACAAGTACCAGGCTTTCATCATTTGGATGAACGTTTTCAACTGGTAAGTTTACTGGTCCGAGAATTGACAGAATTTTTTGGTACTGATTTGACTCAGGCTATTTATGTGGGCCAGCTTGTTCTACTCATGCTGCATGTCTCAGGCGAAAGAAGGCGCTGTCCGTCTCGCTGGAGGAGAAGCACGTATTGGATTGGATGCGGAGTATGGTGATGAGACATCGAACGATGAAGCCATTGCTCGGGAGCTACAAGGCCAGGACCCTAACTGGCGCGTCTAGGGATACGGCTATGACAGATAGTGAGGCAGCACGCCTATCCTGATTACTGTTAAGATTTGTAGGCTCTTTCGGAGAGATTGACAAGTGATTGTGTGAAGTTGAAATAGTATGGAACATATGATTGAAGAAGATACGAACAATTCAATTATAATATACATCTCCATCCATTATCTGTGTTATCCTGTCCTATTCCTCATCATGTTTCGTTGTTTTCCATCCCAACTTTGATCCTTCCTAGGATCATTGAACATCATAACATCTTACAAGACAAGTGCAGCAAGTCCGAAGGCACCAGCAACGGCAGCGGGGACCTTGATGGCAGCAGCTGCGCCAGTGAATACAGGCAAGGTAGATGACTGGACGCCAGAACCCGATGAGCGCACGCTAGAGGTCGTGCCAACGGTAGTGCGAGTAGAAGTAGGGGTAGGAGTAGAAATAGCAGAAGTAGTAGGAGTAGGAGTTTGAGAGGGAGTGAGGTCATAGGACTAAAAAACGTTAGCCAAAACGGGGAGCGAAACAACGCATGATTCAGCCATGCACAACAAAAGCGTGTAAACTTACCGAAAGAGCCTGGCTAGTGGTTGTAGGAGCGGCTGTTCAAGTAAGTATTTGACTTTGAATCTGCAAAGACTGAAGCCTACCAGATGACACCACAGGTTTTGACGATGATACGGCAGCCGCTGAGCTTGAAGGTGCGACGTTGATTGGGAAGCCAGCACTGGCACAGAGGCCTGAAAGCACCGTCAAGACCTTCGCCTGGTCCGCTGCACTCGAGCAAGCGCCCGCGACGCATTTAGTGACAGCAGGCGTCAACTGGGCCGCCTTTGGGCATGAGCACGAGAAGTCGGTGGTACTGCAACCGATGCCAGCAATACTCTCAATGAGGCAAGGAAGCGAGCATGAAGGCAAGTCGGCAATGGTCTGCGCGGCAGCGAAGGCCGTGATGGTGGCGAGGGCGAATGTGTACTTCATTTTGAATAGTAAGACGTGTTTTGCGTGGTGAGAAGATGCAAGAGTGGTGACCGATTTGGAGCTTAGTCTTTGGAAGTGGGAAAAACCACAGAAAGTGAGCTTCACAGCTATTTATGTTACCGCCTTACATACAGAGGGTTTCGCGTCCTTTGCAGTAGCCTCGCCGGTAATGTGTCCGCTCTCGGAAATTGTTGTCCTGAACACAGATGCCTATCCCCATGGAGAGAGCCGCGTAGTATTGATAGGCTAAACAGCCAGGAGTTGTAACCCCATATTTCACAACATTGAAAAAATGTGGGAACAGCCATTAGCCATTTTGGAAGGTGTGAATCAGTATTGTTGAAACACTGGGGTACGTTTGTTGGAATTTTGATGTGATTGGTGAGGACTGCAACGTAGATCTGGGGTAGCGCGGCACGCAGATAATAACTGATGTCACTCGTATGTGAATAGCCTGGAACTAAGCCGCCTCCCTGTCTATGGCATGACAATTTTGGTGAAAAGCGTAAGAGCAACAGGGTATCACTCCCAACCCGGGATAGACGTTGGTGCGGCGATCCGTTTAGAAAAAGCGGGTTAGCACTGTTAGACCTGCCTTGAGAACCTTGTCCTTGACCCGCCTCCGCATTCTCGTCTCGTTGGCCAACATCCTTGTTTATTTGCACTAACATGTGTCGAAAGTTGATACAGGAAGGTTCCTGTAGCACTGGTGGGCATTACCTACTCGTCTTTCGTTACAGCAAACGTGGCTCGATTTTGTTTTGCCGAGTTGGGACCTACCCGGAAAATGGCTCTTTCAGGGGGGCACGAACCTGCAGGATGCAGGAACAAGGAATCCGTCGCATGTATGCTTTGAGCGACGTGCCGAGAATTGAAGACGAAGTCGAAGTGTTGATTCGTTCTTGAAGCGGAAACATGGGCACCGAGGTTGCGCCAACAAAATGAGTTCTGACACGTGCAATTGCTCCGGACTCAAGTTGTGCGATCTACATCATGCGACATTTTCGTTTCTCCGGCCGATTCAATTCCTGCAATCAAGGTTAAAGTTGAGTCCCTGCCATGTGTGGTTTCTTTTCAGGTCGTTACGAATTCAGGTGCCTGGCATTCGATTGAGCGCGATAGGCGGTTTGTCTCAGTACGCGTTCCGGGATGATCATTTAGCTTCTTCTTTTTTCAGCCATCTCCTGAATAGTTCAGGCGAACATGTGCAGCCTTTGGCGGGTTTATAACCCCTCCTTCATGCGCACACTTAGTCTCTTGAGTCGAGTCCTTGATGTTCATTGCCGAATTCCATTTCTCGTCTGGCTTTGAACTACATTGACTCAGCTTCAAATCGGTTTCCTGATTAATTCTCTCCATCACAATGTCCTGCCCTATGCTGTGAGATTTGGGCATCTGTTGTTGACCATTCGATATCAACGAACTTCGTATGAACACCTCTTTCGACTTCTTCATCTCGTTGTTCGGAATTGACTGGCGAGCATGGTTTTTGTTGAACATGCCTCGGAAAAATGAGCGACCATGTCGGTGCAGCTCAGCTGTTACAGTTTTCTTCTTTGTTTCTTGGAAACCGTTAGATGACGAGGCAAAAGCCAAGAGATAGGATATATCTTCGCTTCTACGCGTATGGTCTGTGGCAATCTTTTTGATGAGACGAGCCATAGACATTTCGATGTTAAGCTTGACAAGGTAGGCTAGGGGATGAAACATTGCGTAGCTACAACCGAATGTCAGTTGGAGTTGCATGACAGGTACCTGTGTACTAAGCCGTCAACTTTTCAGAGTTTACTTACACGAATGAATTCGGGGTACTCATAGCGCTGATAATCATGACGTCCATAAGGAGTGAGATGACAATCATACGTTGATTGAATCGAACAAGGGCATCGTACTTTTGCAGTCCATTTCGAACCAAGTTTAATTTGACAACTCGAATAAAATAACAATTTAGGAAGCCATCTATAAAGAGATACAATATTTTCTCAATACGATCCCACACATTATTGACGTGGATCCATCTGTTGAGTGCGGTTAGCTTGACTGAGAGCGAAAAACTGTAATGCAAAACCTACCTTTCACTTATTTGTAAACGTGCTGGCATCCATACACAAAATACACTGATATTGATCGCTGTGACAATGATAGCCGTGCCGATTGTAAGCTGCCGACCTCGCTCCTTATCTGGTATGATGATCCGGATTCGATTGATGATAATCTGCAGCAAGAGTTGTATTTGTATTGACCACATAAACACTGCGAATTGTCAGCTACAATTCACCTAAGTATAGAAAGAGTTTAGACCTACAGATGGATATATAAAAATAGAAGCTCGGCCGAATGACTTTGAGTAAATACAGTAAACATTGGAATCCAAGTACTACCGATGCAACTAACTCAATCCATATCATCCAAACATATGGACTGTCCCATCGTCGCTGACAGCTCTTTGTTTGCTTGGTAGCAGTATATGCGGCCAATAGGGCAAACAAATTAGCGAGGCCGAACGCAATGCTAGCTACAATTATGCTTTTTAGCGTAATAGGCTGTATGTAATAGTCGTCACGTATAAAAGGACCCCAAGCAGTGAAGCTAGTGTCTGGATTGAATTCTTCGTTCATATGCATCTGACTGAATATCGATGCTTCGTGTTGCACGTGGAGAAATATTGAAGGCGGGTGTGCGAGAAACCGGTAAGTTAATGACGGGTGACCCTAGGTGCTCAAGTGGCGCCGTGGCGTTGAGTGATCTGCATTCACCCCGCGTTTGGAGTGTCTCGTATATTCGTTCTCTTTACAAACGGTTCGTGGGGTGCGACGTGCGTCGATTTTATATATGCAGATAATTCATAAGAAAGTGGCGAACTGGCAGACCTGAGATTGTTTCGTCAATGGAGCTGATGTCATACTGTGTGTATCGGGCGTTGAGCTGAGAATGTTGAGGCTGCCAGCTGCCAGGGTAGTTGAGAGAAAAGAAAACCTGGCTGCGTAAAACAAAATCATGAGCAATACACAGTGGTTTAGATGGATGAAGATATCGTTCAAATCGGATACCAGCTCACAGGTGGTTTTAGATGAAGGATACAGCACGATCGGAGATTTGACGAAAATCAATTGCTTGTAGGGACATATAGAAAGTTTATTGAAACCTAAAGAGATGCGACATGGAGGAAAATGGAAAGAAAAGCGACATGCATCTGGCCGGTCTGAGCCTGGGTAGATGCTCCCGGAGGGATGTCCGACAGCAATGTTTGGTCTTTTGCATCATCAAGCAAACATGCTAATAATTTGTGTGGCCATTGTTCGCCACAGCCTGTCATCTCCCCTGGAATGGGTTGTGTTGTGACAAAATTATTTGCGGTGAAGGCAAAAGAATAAGCAGTGAATCACAACAAAACTCTTCCCTCACTCACAAATACTATCTGCTTGCTCGCAAGCCACATAAATCATTGGTCATACCAAAAGTCTGAACCTCCCGATTCAATGGGTGGCAGTAAATGTTGCTACGAGACATCATACAACGTTGAAATGGATGAATGGAAAAATAGAAGGATCATCACAATCACAACGTTTACGAAAACGTGAAATCAAATTTCAGAATTGTGTCAGCATTTGAAAAATTTGTGGCTTGAGAGCAGTCGCAAAGAAGTATGAGGATGAGCTAGAAGATTATATTGCACATGCGTGATTCACTGCGATATATCAATGCCCAGCGAAAGAATAGAAAATGAAGATTAATCCGCTCATTATATACAACTCTCAAATGAGATACTCTTAGCGTTCGGGAACCTCCATAAAAAATTGTAATGGTTGGAATTTGCTTGTACTGAAAACGTCAGCCAACGCTGGTATGCGATCACGTGAGTAAGCACATGAGCACTCAGCGCCTACATAGTCTCCTGTTCGTACACTCATGACAGTAAAACAAGATCCTCCTGATTGTCTCCTGGCAGAAATCCTTGCCCTCTATTTAACGTAGCCATGCAGAGTGATGCTATTTACTGTCATTATTACCTCACCTACAAATTCAACAACTACGGTAGTTCAGTCTGAATGTATACGTACACGTTAGTAAGGTAAATATAAACATGACACACTTTATTTTGTTCCTAAAGGTAAGTGAACAGTAAATTAGTTAAAAGAGTAACTGGATGAGATTTCAAGAATAATATCTTGATCAAATTTATCAGTTAACGTTCAGAAACAGAACACAATGATCAAACTAGCTAGTCAGCTAAGGTGAGATGGTCTGTACACGGCGATTTGAAACTCGTAATTAGAAAACCCAAGAAACGCCAAAAAAGATAAACTCACACAAATCTCTGTGTCAAGTGCTTACATTATCAATAAAGGTAAAGTTGCGAGAAACTCATACAAAAGCACGAAACATGATGTATTTAATTTAAATTTGAATTTTTACTTCTAAATGTAATCTAGTTAGTTATGAACCATACTTAGACGGTAAATCTTCTTCGACAGTATCATGGGCTTATAAAAACTTCCTAGCATCTAAGATACAAACCAATTAAGGCTGGTGGTATTGACAGAGGAAGCAGGACTTTGAAGGTACTCCTTGTCCAGATAGTCAAACGTAGGTTCTCTTCTTTCACCATTTCTCAAATTTTCATGAAACATTGAGAGAGCTTGAAGGGTAAGTGCAGATTTTAGCTACTTAGCGTGGCTTAATCTGCGTAGCTATCATCAAGTTTAGTCTTGCTTGATAAATATCAATGTATTTTAAAAGCTGGCTGCGTCAGGGTCTTCACAACATCAACGCAATAATGTATATTTTGACATCATTTGACTCCCAAAATCCATCAAATAACATGACAATGTCGGAAAGGTGTCAGGGGTTACTCGATTTGAGGAAGTTCGTGTTGTACTCCCTACACCACTATTATGATGTAGAAAAATCGGATTTAAAATAAATAAGTATTCGTGTCACGAAATAAATCAGTGTTGGGCGAATCATTTATCATTTTCGCTTCTAGTTTTGATTGCGCTTTTAGTTAATTCCAATTCTCTACACAAGTGTAGACGACGGTCAAAAACTTGTAGTGACATAACCTTAGTATAATGGATGAAAATTCTTCTTAGTACATTTTTCACCGGAAATTAATAAAACCAAAATGCTGATTGAAGTCAATTGATCATAATGAGTATGATTATCAGCGTGTATAAAACTTCAACTCTCCAGTTGTGCCTCAAGTCATAATGCGCCATAGGGTTCTTGGTTAATTGTAATAAGGGCTTAACATGGAGTAAACAGAAATTAGTTCGGAAAAAAATCTTCTTAGTGAGGTTTTCTTGGGTGTATTGGAAGCTGCAATAGGTGTGCAGAACCTCCATCTATTCAACAGTACTGTTGGGCGGCACAAACGCATGCGTTTCCCCTCATTTGTATGCATTCTTTCCAAATCAAGGTCGACAAGACAAACATTACGAACTCTCTTGATCTATCAAGATTTTAGACAAGTAATCGCCTATTATTGCTGCGACTTGACGTAGTGTATTCCTCACTCAATAGAACACTGCATGGCTTTGTAACATTCCGCTCTGCTGCATTTATTCCCAAAAGTCCTCGATAGTCGCTACTTCTCTTTGTAGTCTAGCAGAACGTCGCTTCTCATGAGTTTCTGATTCGTCGCACTAGGTTTCGGTGAATGTTTTTTGGTTGCAGTGATGCATGTGGCTTTCTGAGAGAAGTGGCAAACGCTTTTGAGTTGTACATCAACAAAACGGACCCGTGCGGGTATTCCGAGGTGCATGCTGACTGTTACGAACGAAGTCCGGCACATAAGTTACCCACTGCAGCAGCAAGGCAGCTTTTTGGGTTGAATCGATATTGACAACCAAAGATGTATCTAGTGTCCGGGCGTGTAGTGCACACGCGTCCTAGCGGGAAGCCTCTCCGGTCGCACATCTGGAGCATCGCTACGTCATGTAGCGTTTGATCGAAGCCTTGGACCTAGTTACTCTAAAAAGATGCCGAACTTGTAGTCTTTGCAAATTTATTGTGTAGATGTATCGTGTTTGTATAAATCGTTGATGTTCTGTTGCTGCGTCCTGGGGAAAACTGTTCAGGTAGCTGAGAGAACGCATGTGACGAGAGGCGAAGGCGGTATGTCAATACGAGGGACGACGAGCATCATTGGGGGATGAAGTTTGGATTGCATTAACGAAATTCTACGAACCAAATCAATGAAGTAGTGACATGGCCAGGCGACCTGGTAATACCGCAGTACGCGGTTGTTGATCGTTCGCTTGCGCTTGATGCCCACATGGGGGCTGGATGTCAAAAAGGTTCCTGCCTACACAGACTCAGATTCATTTTTGTGTTTCGCCATCTGGGGCGGAACATTTTGTTTTGAAAGTGGTATTGAAGAGCGGCCTATGAGCTATTTCTGAGCAGGTACTGCTGGCTAAGAAATCGTACATACTTGCTTATTGAACCCAGAGGACAGCCCCCCCTATGACTGTGAAGCGGAACTTAATTTCCTCTATACGAAAGTCCCACTGTATGCTTTCGTGGCTTGATAAGTTCACCCGGCGACGATGAGAATATGCAATATGGCGCATCAAATGTCTTTCAGGAACACAAAAGCAAACTTGAGGCTAAAGCTTAAAGTAGACTGAGATCTACGGCGAACGCTCGGTTAGTGGTCCAGCCGTTAGTTCAGCCTCGCTAGATAGTGAAAAGCAAAATCGCTCTTGGCGATGGCGTGCAACAAGAACGTGTTGCCTTTTTGTCTGCTCTACGATCATCGACTCACCCAGCCTGTGTAATTGATGATCTTGAGCTCTTGATTTTCGACATATTAAGTTGATTTCTAAACCTCAAACCCATGCGAATACTTCAGAATCATGTGTAACACGCCTTTAATTCTTCACTTAGTGGGCTGGAGTTCGTTGGCACCTTGTAGTCTCTCTACTGTTGAAGCTAGCCATCCCTGTCAAACTAACGTTGCCTCCCTGGCTTGGTAATGTTATAACGGTCGAATTTTTTGACCGTGAATCTGGTACACTAACAATTGAAATATGCTGAAAGCACATCATTAGGCGCGCGTAATCTCTCAGTCATTCCGGCACAAGACCAACTGCTCATTCATCTGGTGATATCGCCTATCCTGTTTATAGAGAACCATTTCACTAGCCTATGCTGCCACCAGGAGTGCTCATCGAGGTTGAACAACGAATGGAAACTTCCAGTGCAATAGAATGTTAAAAGTGGAAAAACATTGCTGATTCCGGAGAGATTTACACCGTGATTGTATTTCTGTATGCTCACTTTGTAAGAAGTCAAGGCAACAGAAAAAAGCTTGCATAATGCTGGAACCCTTTTTGCGGTTGTGGCTTGCCAGCAAGTCCTTAGAAAGGGTCTGTGCTAGTTAGAGCGCTTTGAAGACGGTCTCTGTGCTGCGAGGCACTATCAGATCTCCATCCATAGCATGCCGATCATCGTAATCGCTCGTAAAGCTCAATATTACCTAGGTGGTTCTACCATGGTTTCTTTTATTATGTACAGTCTCGAGGCAGGAGGCTGGGTGAAATACATATAAAAAGGCTTGATCGTCTCAATCAATTAGCAACATCAGCAACTACCATTCTCTCACTTCGCCTTCATCTAACAAACTTTACCGTTCATCCACCTCTATCCGCTTAATTCTTAATCCCTTCCAATCACCCAAATCATCAACATGCGTTCCTCATCCATCTTCGTGGGCTCTGTCCTCGCCGTCCTCAGTGTTGCAGCCCCTGTGGCTCAGGACAACACCAACATTAACAACAACGTTAATAACAACAACAACAACAACGTTAACAACAACAACAATGTGAACAACAACCCCAACAACAACAACAACGCTGGGCCCACCGTCACTGTTATCACCACAGTTGTTTCTGGAGGCAACGGTCTTCCTACCAACGTTATCCCGACCCTTCTCCCCACGGAAGTTGTCCCGACTCTTCCTACCAACGTCATTCCAACTCTTCTTCCCACCGATGTCCTCCCGACTTCGATCGTGCTCCCAAGCATCCTTCCCACGGACATCCTCCCAAGCATTCTTCCTACGAACATCCTCCCAAGCATTCTTCCTACAGATATTCTTCCTAGCATCCTTCCCACGAACATCCTTCCTTCGATTCTTCCTACAGCTGTCCTCCCCTCAGGCATCATTCCCCCCATCATCAGCGCTGTAGTCCCCGTCATCAGCGCCGTGGTTCCCATCGTCAGTGCTGTGGTCCCCATCGTCAGTGCTGTGGTCCCCATCGTCAGTGCTGTGGTTCCCATCGTTAGCGCTGTGGTTCCCATCGTTAGCGCTATCAACCCCGTGAACCCTATCATCAGTGCTGTGGTGCCCATCGTCAGTGCTATTGTACCCGTCATCCCCGGTCTTCCCCGTGTCACCGGTGGTGCCACACTGGAGGACA
Organism: Mycocentrospora acerina; assembly: GCA_022701365.1. NCBI lineage: Eukaryota > Fungi > Ascomycota > Dothideomycetes > Pleosporales > Mycocentrospora > Mycocentrospora acerina. Next base: position 709,492 of record JAKUHH010000395.1, on the reverse strand, counting down.
TCACCGCCAGGATCGGAGATCTTAGCTCTTAGGAATCATTCTAGCACAAGAAAGTTTGTTATCACAGGAGGATTGATACGCGTTATTTGGTCATGAAATCCAGAATCCTCTGGATAGGTTCTTCGTTATGAAGATGTACAAAGACGTTGTGGGATGATTGTTGGTTTGGAGTTTCTTTTCTGTAGAGCTACGCGCTCTTTAATATTATAGTTGCTGTCATTTAAAATATCATTTTTCATCTGTCATTGTAAACACAGTCTTGAACTGCTCAAATCTCAAGTTTTCCTTATGTATTCTACATCATCGAATTAATAATATCGTCTTCACACAAATGTAATTCAAATTACATCTGTTGATAAAAAGTGATAACAATTCGACTTATAATTAATTATCAAACTTATAGATGATGTTTCATTCTTACTTGTCTGTCCTAAAAAACTGATGCTTTCATACTTGTCTTGCCGTAGCTGTCCTGTATACTGGCTAACCACTTTTGCTTTGAATTCTCATAATCGGCACTGCCTTCCTCTAGAGATATTCTGTATGGTTCGCCAACGTATAGAGGAGACATTGCACGATAAACAATCGAATTTGGAACCGCCTCCAAGTCACCATTTTTTGCCATATCTCTCCAGAAATCAAGTATGTTGATCAAGTTGAGCGGTCCATGCACCACAGAGTTCCTATGCCCTTCAACCTGGCGGCACCATTGTGGTGAATAATGAATCTTGTGGCTGTTGAACGTCAATGCTGAAAATCGAAATAAGGTTGTATCAGTTTGGCAGAAATCTCGTGTATGGATTCCTTTGGGTAGCGGCTTCTCTTCTGGCTTCTCCGTCGCTACGAGCGGATTGTTGAGTGAGATCTCTTTTTGGAAGACCCAGTTTCGTTTGTCGACAAGCGCAATACCTCGTTCGTTCTCAAACGTCTTCTCTACGCCTACAACCAACATCTCACCTCCGTTTTTCAATTTCTTCGGCTCGGCAGTCAAAAGCTTCGTCGTCTCGCATACCTCCTGTCCGACTCTTAGTAACGCGCTGGGGTCTTGCGCCCATGTCAATTCCCCACCTGCCCACATGCGTCGTGTGAATGGGCTTAGTGGATTGACGGTCCGGTCTGTGCCGTCCAAGCCAAGTTCGGATTCGATGATACTAGGTGTGAAGTAAACGAGATGGTAGCCAGGTGGCACTGGTGTCCCAACGGGTGGTAAGTCGTTCGAAGTGGTCGTTCGATTCAGTGTGATTGAGAGTAGGTTGAGTTGGTTCGCATCGATCAACTGCTTACGGACTGAGACCGGCTTTTCAGTACCGAAGCGCTCAAACATCTCTGTGCATGCTTCGGATGCCGAGGTGTGCAGACGACTCGTTGCAGAGAAGAGGCGACGGGCTATGTAGGTCATAGCAACGGATGATGACGAATGGATTAGAAGAATCAATCGAAGCCACGTAGAAAGAGAAAGTAAGAAAGGTCACTTTTTGAGAAAGTCATGCATGTTGAAGTTCGGCAACTCGATGATGCTTTGGAGCATGCGGCATAGCCGATATCGATAAGGATGCACCGGCTTGAGGAGCCTCCTAAAGATGTATACCAAATCCCACTCTTGACAATAGTTGAAAGTACAGCTCAGCATCAGATCGGGTTTGACAATTTGAGGGATGTAATGCTTGCTCTGAAGCTGTCAATTGCATTGAGTGTTCTGGCATTTTGTCGTTTTCAGCGTCTCTTGTGAACCATGGCGTTGATCAGATCACGGTTCGAAGAGGATTAGGAAAGGGCAAAAAGGCCGGCGATGTCGTTGCTGGACTACCTTTTTCGTCTCTCCATTTACTCGAGCCTTGGTTGCAAGTTTTCTAACGTTCGATTGTGCCAAGACGCCAAGAAAGAGTGTTGCGTTGGGTCAGGTAGCCGACTTCGGGTTCCTCGTCGACACACAACCGTCATGGCCGAGGGACCACCACGAAAGCGCGCAAGGCTAGCCTGTGTGACATGTAACGCGCGACGCGTGAAATGCGATGTTACCGATCGACGGCCCTGTAGTAATTGTGCGGCAGCAGGGGATATCGTGTGCGAGACGCGTGAGTCAAAGCGCGGGAAGCACCCCAGAAAACCCAGGGCGAGAACTGGGGAGCGCGATGCGAAGTGAGTATGTTCGTACGCATTACACACGAGGCATCGCCGCATTTCTGGCAGAACCGTGAGCCGCATGTCTTTACCTGAAGGCTTTAAATCACCCAAAGATTCTTGAGACACACCTCCCAGACGTCTTTGTGGACGAAAAGCGAGATGTCACGGAATAGGCCCAGTGAAGCACAACAGCTACTTTGCATGAGACCACACAACCTTGCAAGCGTTTCGAATGGCGTGCTAACTATCTACAGCTCTCAGAATGTGTCGGTGACTCCAGAACGTCACGCAGACGAAGTCGCGGCATCTCACGTTCTGGCTTCATTATCATCCAACTTTCACAGCCCCACCGTAGAATCTCACAATACCGCACATACGAACCAATACTCCTTTAATACCCCTACAGGGCAAGCCGAGCCACATTGCGTTCTACAAAAGACAGAGACGCCACGCTCAGAGGACGATGGCGCCGTTTACATGGGTGAATCTAGTTCCCTAAGATATGTAACCGACGTACAAACTCCAGTTTCGAAGCCCAATCGCCCTCGGCTGCGCCACGATGTACCAAATGCCGTTAAAGCAGATGCTCAGGTTCCTGAGTGGGAGGCTGAGCGACGACGCACAAGAATGATAGCACTAAAGGCCGAGGGTACGTTTTCTTTTCCGCCCTCTGCTGTCCGTGTGGAGCTCCTTGAAGCGTATTTCAGATGGTTTCATCCATACTTTGCTATCCTAAATGAGCCGGATTTTTGGGTCTCTCATCAGCAAAGCAGCGTATCGCCGCTTCTGCTCCAGGCTATGCTCTTCATAGGCGTCATACACTGCGAGGAATCCACACTTACCACACTTGGATGGGGGAATCGCCATCGAGCGAAATGGCTCTTCTACATTAGAGCTAAAGACATATACGACGCTACATATGAAACAAATAAGACGACTGTCATCCAAGCACTCTTCTTGATGAGCTTTTGGCGCGCAGGTGCTCTTCTTGAAAAAGATGCTCGCCACTGGCTTGGTACAGCTATTGGCCTCGCTCAAACCAGGGCTCTCCATCGGTCATCATCTGAAACCGAAGAACAGCTGGCAAAGCTCAAAAGACGCTTATGGTGGGCAATCTATGTCCGCGAACGTCAATGCGGATCTGCCCTTGGCCTACCCAATCGTATTCGAGATGCGGATTGCGATGTTGAGCCCCTTTCAGCTTCAGATTTTGCGTCGGCATACAGCCCATCGATATCAGTAGAGGAAACTCGTTGCTGCATAGCATACTCCATCGGCATTATGCAACTTGCGATATTCATAGGAAAAGTCGTCGATGCAGGGTACCTACCAAACCACACGTCACGTTCCATCGATAGAGCCAATATCCGTGATCAACTGTACAGGTGGAAACAAGACCTCCCGTCTATCATGCATCTCGGTGATCAACAGAGTTTCCAGACCAGTATGCTCCATCTTGCATACAATAACCTGCTTATTTTGCTCTATCGCACTAATTTTCTCACTAACGAAGAAAATGTGAACTCGAGTACTGAAAATGGTGGAAATATTGCGCTTCAGGCTGCGGCGCGCAACTCCCGTATAGTAGAAGACATGTTGCCCAGTGGCAACATCGGACACGCACAAATGCACGTCATCACAAATCTCTTCAACACGCTCTGCATACATGTAGCGCATCTCAGGAATTCCACAGGCATTAATAGGACATTGGCTGAACACCGGGCAAAACTATGCCTGTTGGGCTTGCAGGAGCTGCAGAAGACGTGGGAAGTGACAAATTGGGTGTTGCAGATGTTTTTCCAATATTTAGATCGCTCAACAGCGGCACGTCTAGAGATGGAGGCCGACGATGTGGGTATTGCGAGTGCTGTAGGCCAAGGCACGAGCGTCATTTCCCAATCAACCTCAACACCGCAGCACATATCACAAGGCCACACAGATGCTGATGTGGAGTTAACAGGTGTGCAGGAGGACACTAATTCTACTGACGTAGTCCAGACGCCTTGGTCCTGGACGACAGATGAAGCAAACCAATATCTTTTCTCGCAGATCGAGACCGACTTTGCGTTTGGAGAAGGCGGCCTGCTTTGGAATCCGGGCGAGGTGCTCAACAGCGGCTCATTGACGGATTTTGGATATATGGGTCTAGGTGGAGCGGAATGAGTCCAAGCCAACTGATGAGATATCTGCTATGATAATTATTCTCGAAGGAAATCTCAGTCTATTTTTAATCTTATAATATCCATCATGCACGCAAATCGTCAGTCATACATACTCGTAGTAGAGAAAACTCTCACGCCCACTTTCCGAGAACACTCATGAGCACCATTCCCGAGATCAGTGCCAACATCGCACATATCGACCTGACCAAGCCCGCATTAGCCAATCGTCCTGACAACCAGTCCCTTGCCAACATCTCCACGATGCCCACCCACGCCAAAATTCCAGCAGAAAATGCATCAAGTGTTCCAATAGCTATTATAGTAGACGGGTCATTGCCGTTAAACTGATTTAGTACACCGATGCCAATACCCATACCGATGGGTGTGATGAGCGAAAAGAGACCAGCCATAAGGCACTTCTGAAGTGTAGTCGCTGCGGCTGTAGGGAGCTCAGCAATGCAGGTCCCAAGAGCTATCCCTTCAAACATCTGATGAAAGAGAATGACGATGAAAAGAGTGACGAAGAAGGTGTCGCCAGCAACTACCAGTGTGATACCGATAACTGTTTGTTTATCAGATATCGGATCGACAAACCATAACAAGGTACAACTTACGGATTGAGTGGAATATGATACCGGCCTCAAGGTTCCAGACATTTATTTTTTCTTCCATGGGCGAAGGGCCACGCATCACACCGTGGCTATGCCCATGGCTGTGTTCAATCTCGTGTTCCAGGGAAGTCGAAGCTGAGGTCTCGGATTTATTAGCGTCCACGACAGGCCGGCTCTCTGAATCGTTATTAACAATTTTCTTCTGACGCCATTGAACAAATCTTGCGCCGAGATAATCCATCAAAAATGACAAAAACAACCCAGCCATGAAGATGGCTGCTGTCGTGCCCTCATACTTCAATTCACCCAGGCAACCGTTGCCAAACATAAGTTCTGCATGAGTGAAAAGATGGATAAAAGCGGTCGAGAGAACGATGCCTGTTCCAAACTGTTTCAAGATGACGAAGATGATGTTATCTTGGGACAGAATATTGAAGCGCGTGGTGATGATAGGGGTAAAAACCCCAATGGCGCTTGTGACGAGGATGACAAAAAGAAGACCAACCCGCAGCGGAATGTTGTAGTCACGGTCTGTCGCATCGCAATTCAGTTCCTCACTCTCGTTACCGCCAGTACAATGCCTGGTTAGTGTTAGAAAGCCATCAATCAAGAAAACTGCTGATTAGAACTACTCACTCGACACCAGCGTGGAAATGGCAATGCTCTTCGGATTCAGCTGGGTCTTCTGTTACTGTTTCTTCAGAACTCTCAGCATCGGTAAGGATTTCGACGTCTTCCCCGGCGTCATCCACGCAGAATCTTGCACAACGTTAGCTTTGTGTAAAGGAGATGTTGCGCAGATACTAACGTGTCAGTACCATGCGTATGGCAGTCAGTATACTGTGCTTGGAATTCTTCGGTTCTGGTCGGCCCAGAAACTTGGTATTCTTCGGTGCCAGCCATACACCAGCTGCCATCTGTTAGCACTGGCGCTTATATGAGAGATCCATAGTTCGACAAACGCACTTGACAGTGCCATGAGCATGGCAATCGGATACAGCGGTGATTGCTGGTTTCGCCGACACGCCAGAGAGCGCGGTTGTGATGGTCACAGTCACAGTCTGTGCTGCACTTGTTGCTCCTCCTGTTGTTGCTGCTATTGCTGCCGTCGAAGATGTTACGGCTGTCGAAGTCGACCCTGGAATCGGAGCTGTAACAGTCACAACTTGCGCAGCAATAGAGCTAGCAAAGATCAAAACAGCGGTCAAAGCTGCTGAACGCACAGACGGAGCCATGGTTATGAATTGACAAATGAACGAGTTGGGGGTGAAAGCTGTCGAGATCAAACCAGCACAACAGCTTGATATATCAGCCGAGAAATATACGCCAAATCCTCCCGCCACCAGTCGAGGGACAATAAAGTACCGCCATGAACATCACCGCCATTCTGCAGAATTCTCTTTTCGCAGTCAAAGGTGGTCCTTGCTTGGCGTGGAGTACCTTGTTGTCCGCTTGACCTTGGCACATATTCCACTCCGCCCACTCTTTCACTCGATCGTCAAATCAAGGGTTGAGAATATCAACAGCTAGCGTCAGCGGCTTCTAAACCTAGAAGGTGACCAGATGCCAAGGGAATTACGCTTGGCGTGAAGGAGAAGGTAACATGGCGTGTGGGGGACAAGCTTGTCCGTCATACTCCAGCACCGGCAAGACGTGGAGGATGCCGATATATGCATTGTTAATTTCGTATGGGCCGAGGCTTCTTAAGTGAATCGATTATTGTCCATGTCGAGATGAGTATTGTAGTATCTCACTGTGCTACAGATGTTCCCCACGCGAAGATCTCCATACGTGACAAGATTTCGATATGATATAACCTCACATTATTCATTATGACACGTTTTATGTGAAGGTACTGCATAAATTTGCATTCTCCTGCAACCAGGCCACCGACTTGCACAAACTCAGGTATCTTTACCGACGCCTCATCTCTTAGAGGCAAAATTCTTTTACCGTTGAAGAACCATCAAGGTGCTCGAGGCAGTACCCAAATGGAGCCTCTTGCGGAAAAGAGCGGAGAAAACCCACTTCGAGGCCTAAAGTACTGAATCTTCCGAGCTCAACGCGTGAAATGTGCGTGAGCCAAGAGAATCGATCGCTGTTACGTCGGCCTAGCTTACAGTTGGACTCGACAAACTGGTCTGAACTTGCGGCATGAGGCGCTCTGCCTCCATACTTGGCATGGAAAAAAAATAAGGCGACTTCGGTGGACGAGTACCGAGAAGAAAAGTGGCCAAGGGTAGGAGGAGGCTCTTGCATTTTGTATAAAAAGGCTACACGCCATCTGCAGGAAACTGTATCCAGCAACCCGGACGCCTCATTGAACAGCAGTTCACATAATCTCCACAAGTCAAGTCCCAGACTTCCAATCCTGCAAAAATGGTTGCTCGTATCTCTACTCTTCTGCTTCTTGGGGCTTCTGCTGCCTTTGCAAGTCCTCTCGCTCCTCGTCAAGCAACAGTCACTGTCACCGAGATTGCTGCAGCTCCTGCCGCTTCGGCCTGGAACGCTGGAGCTGTCAACGAATACACCATCCACAGGTCCTGTAATGCTACCCAGAACGCATATATCAGGAAGGGGCTGAACGAGGCTGTCACAATCTGTCGCCAGGCTCGCGACCACATTCTCCGCTGGGGTAACTCTTCAGAGATCTACCAGAAGTACTTTGGTGAAGCGGCGACCGGTGAGGCCATTGGCTGGTACACCAAGATTGTCGATGGCGACAAGGCTAATGTCCTTTTCCGTTGTGACAATCCTGATGGTAACTGCAACATTCAGGGTATGTATACATTCCTACTTCCCTAGACGTACAAAGTGACTGACTTTATACAGGCTGGGCTGGCCACTGGCGTGGATCCAACGCAACTTCTGAAACTGTCATCTGCGACCGTTCCTACGATCTTCGCCGTCCTCTTGAAGGCATGTGCATGCACGGCTACACCGTTGCGACTGGTGCCACCAACTTCTACTGGGCTTCCGATCTCCTCCATCGTCTCCTCCACGTTCCCAGCGTAGGTGAGGGTGTTGTAGAACACTACGGCGAGCACACTTACCCCGGTGCTCTCGAGCTTGCCCAGGAGAACTCGACATACGCTGCCAGGAACAGTGATAGCCTGCAATATTTTGCTCTCGAGGTTTACGCCCACGACATTGCTATCCCTGGAGAGGGTTGCCCTGGCCGCTTCACCGTTACCGTCACCCCTTCAGCAACGGCATCCGCAACTGCTTCTGCGTCTGGCACATCTACGCCCAGCTCGGCCATCGCGGTTGTTAGCTCTGCTGCCAGCTCCATTGCCTCTGTCGCCAGTTCTGCCGCTGCCGCTGCCACCTCTGCTGTTGCCGAGGCTTGCACGCCCCACAACGACCACTGGCACTGCCCTCCTGGTAAGTCTATCGACTCTACCTTTTTCTTTTGACAGAAGCTGACTTTTCCAAAGGTGTCCCTGAGCCCACCAGCCCTCCTTCTTAAAGCGGTGCATCTTCATGACCTGTTTCAGAGTATGAAATTTCACGACCCCTCCACGATCATGATCAATAATGTCTTAGTTGTGTTTTGATAGATTAATGATATCCATGTTCATTCATTGCTTCAAGTGTTTTTCATCCACTTTTCTTTTATGGCTGCCACTTCTTCGACAACGACAAATCTAATTGACGTTGAATTAAAACATGCCAAATTATCCTGTCGTCAGGAGCCAAGCACAAAAACTAAATAAATCCTCTCTGATTGGAAACACTGACTCAAACCACAAGTAATTTCTCTTCAAATCTTTGCTTAGTCTTCACACCTCTTATCGCTTTTCCAGTGCGCTTCTCTCTTCCTCCAGCGCTATTCATCCGGTGAGCAATTTTTAAGCATGCTGCCCCAACCCCCAACGGTGAAGAGCCATGTAAACACAAAAACAGCATAAACAGATAGCATTTATTCTTTGAAGAGAAGCACAAGCCGGAAGTTGATCCAAAACTACCAGAAATGTACAATTCAATTTCCCCAACCCATCCTCTCTCAAACAATGATAATCCCCAAATGCCCCAAACAGCAGCACATCCTCTCTACAATCAAAAAATAGAAATAACAACAACACAATCTTCACAATTCCCCGTCCCCTCCCCTCTCCACAAATCCGCCCTCCCAAACCCCTTGGTCCCTAAGCCCTTGCCTCCTTCCCGCCAATCTCCCCACTCTCCCTAACCCACCTCTCTCCACCCCCCTCCTCCCTAGTCCTAATAGTCTTCCTCTGCACATCCGGCTCAGCCGCATACTTCTTCAGCGTCTCCAAATCCACCACTCTCAACGCGCCAATATGCGTGCTCTCCAGCTTCATCCTCGGCACATCCTTGATGCCACTATCAAGAGCCTGCTTCCACCTATTTGCGCCAATGCACCACCGCTGGCCGGCATCGACGCCCTGGATGCGCAGATCGACGCCGCGCGAGGCGGCGAAGTCGAGGAAGCCGGCCGTGAGGGTCGCGGCAATGGGGGAGTCTTCGCTGCATTGTCCGGATTTGAGAGACGTGTCTTGGATGTAGGCGGGCTGGGAGCGCGACGACGTGTGTTGGCTGAGGGGTTTGGAGAAGACTGTGCGAGGGTAAGCATTTGTGTATGTATGTATATATGTATACACACTCGCAGAATTGAACAAACACTCTTGTATCGGTGTCCATATTGTACGGATGGAAAAAAAAGAGGAGGGGGGGGGGAGGGGAAGAAGTACTTACCATTCTTCTCCGTCACGTCAATCTTGCCTTGCTGGTTCTTTCCCGACATCTTTTTTCTTTTCTTTTGCGTAGATGTATTATTCAATCTTTGCTTTCTGCTCGATGGTTCTTCGAGCAGGCAGGTTCTGAGAGTATTCCCGGGTTTGTATCGTCTCAATGTCTTTTTTAATAATTTCCTAATCCAATCCTATCCTCTCCTATCCTAATCTATCCAGTAGAATAGTAAAAATAATAAATAAAATATTTTATAGTATAATATTGAGATCACAAAGTCAACACAAACAATCGAGACCCCCAAGACAGCAAGAAGGGATATCTAAAGTACAAGTAATCCTCCCCCCTCTTTCCCAACCCCATCTACATATTCCTTTTTTCCCCATACCCCCAAAAACTCCGATTGCGCAAATAGTAATGATGTCTGCATTACCCGTCCCCCATCATGTCGTCCTTTAGTCTTGACGTCAGCGATCTCAGCTTCCTCGATCGGGAAGAACGTCACGAGACGAGGGCGTTTTTTTTTGAGACGCACACGCCAAAATAAAAGCTGGCGGTAATTTTTTTTCATGGTAGAGAAGGTGGCAGGTTGATTGCAAGTGTATGCTTCTGTACGCATTGTAGGGGGAGGAGACGTTTGGTATCTAGAGGAGGAGGCTGGTATGTGTTTTTGTTGATGGATGGATTGGTTTCCGACGGGATGAGGAGCTTGTCCTAATGGGGAAGAAGAATCTAGGGGATTGTAGTTTACTGGGTTGAAGCTAGTGTTATGTTTTGTATTATAATCTATCGCGTTCATTTTCCATGCAAATCTTGTACCTATCAAGTACCTTTTGTATTTCTACATGTCCAATCTTCTCCATTGATTTTTCTCTACAATGTGTTTGACCTCTTCATATGCTCCTCCTTCTTCTTCTCTGTCCTGCCCCCGTCCTTCTCACTCTCGTCTTCGTATTCATCTCATCTCATCCCATCTCCCAGCCCCCGCCCCCCTTCTTGGCACACCACGTTTGTTCCAGGTCGGCCCTTCCACTCGCCGATCCGCCGACTTGAATCACGAAACGTTAATTCCACAAACCTTGACAGTAAATGCGATCGATCTACATAAGACCCTGCGTCATGGCACGAGTACGAGTCGCATGGTGGAGGTGACGTGCTATCACGACTCACAAGGAAGGGGGTTATGATGCTTTAGGTGAAGAGATTATGGTATGAGGATGTATCTTATTTTCTATATGATAGTGTTGTGATTGTCATCGCTGCTCGTTATATGATGTCCATCTACTCACGTCTATGTCAGTGATGGGGGACCATATCATACCATGCCACGCTACTGGGTCGTCAAAGGAAAGACAGGACAAACATGACCTTATCCTACAGAGTTGCCGTCATGTCTATGTGATGATGCCAGGCCGACACGCCTTCATGCTCACCCTTGCAGCTTCTCTCGAATCTCTGCAATTACAGTCTTGATTCGGGGTTCTTTGATCCTCTCTTCCGCAATCTTGACTGCGTCACCCAGCTGTAAAATGTCCCTTCCGGCCTCGCAAAAGTCTGGACCAAGACACAGTAATGTGCCTGTGGCCACAAGTGCACGATATACAGCCTCAGAGTCAGTCGCGGTTGTGAGGATCTTGGAAAGATCGTCTAGTAGCGACAGTGCCCGATCTGCATTGCTCTCCGATATGAGCAGGACCGAGTAGTTGATGTACAAGGTAGTCAGCGCGATAATCAGGTTACGGTTCGAAGACTTGATAAAAGGTGCCACTAGAGGGTGAATCTGATCAAACTCTGTGCTGGCAAGCAGACGGCCTTTGTCGGTTTGTAGCAGATTGCTGAGACATCGAATAGCCATCATGGTGTTGTTGGGGGGAGACGAGTCAGCGAATACCCCAGACTCTGCAAGAGCAGAGAGCAGATTTTGCTCAGGCGACACCAGATACGTTGCTGGCCCATCAAAGACAAGAACGAGACGAAGGAGATCAAGGGCGGGTAGGCGCTTGTCTGCTGGCCACTGAGTTCCTGCCTTGATAAGCAGGTCAACACCAGTCACGTCCACACCCTTGCCGTTGCCCTTCTCTAGGGCAGAGACAGTTGTGCTTAGCTGCTCGATATCTGAGGGGTTCAATGAAATGCCCTTCTGTCCGTTGTCTACCAAGGCCTGGTTGAATTCTTGGAGCTTCTTGAAAATGACTTTATGGTTACCAGTGGCAATGGGAAGGTAGTCCTTTTGTGGAAGAAGTCGTGCGGCTGGTGGTGCAGGGGTCGGTTGCTGATGTGATGAAACCTGGTCGCCATCGCCAGGGCGATATCGCGAGTCTGTGCCCCAGGGGTCGGCTCCCTGAGTACTCCCTTGACCCAAGGTTGCACCCTGCGTGTTTTGCACAATAAAGTTTGCAACCTCATCTAGGTAGGAGAGCGGTAGCTCGTTATCTTCGATAAACTTGCGCGCGGCTTCGTAGTGGTTCTGGTTAAGGTTGTACGGCAGCTTGAGCGGCGGTTTGCCATCCTCGATATCGACATCGAATACATAGTCGTATTCTTTCCCCTTGAATGAGACTTTTCGACCGCCGCTTCCAGCCGAGTCGACTACAGTGCCCACTTTGACCCACTGGCTGGCTGCTGTGGACCATGAATATGCGTCGACATTGCCATTCGCCTCCAATATCATCTGGACCTGGCCTTCTTTGGTGCCAGACTTTTGCGTCAAGAACCCAGGACCGGGCAATTTCTCCTTGTTGATCTCTGGCATGGCCTGCTGCGGTATCGACGATCCCTTGACATCGTCGTTAAATTGCTCAATGGCTGCGGGGGCAGCATATCGCTCTTGGTCGCGAGTAAAGATGCGGATGAGATTATCGCTGGTTCCCGATGCAATGTCGCCATTTTCGGGGCACACAGCAACGGTCCAGACGGAGAGGGCAGGGTGTGTTATTGTTTGTACGCACAGGTTGTTCTCCCATACGCGCAATGTCCTGTCTTCGCCTCCACTCACCAGTCCGCCGTTGGGGAGGAGTGCGAGGGAGTAGACAAAGTTCTCGTGGCCGTGGAGTTCAGCGATTTGTCGACCGTTGGTGGTCCATAGTCGGATGACTGCATCGTTGCCGGCGGAGGCGAAATGGGCGCCAGAGGGGTGGTTTGCAGGTAGTCGACACAGTGCGCGCACAATGTCGGGGGCTTGTATTGTGTGGACGAGCTGTCCGGTGGTGCGGTAGACGCGGATCTTCTTGTCTGCAGAGCCCGTTATGACGGTGTTGCTGTCGTATGCCAGCACTGCCCAGACGGCGGCTTCGTGCCCCTTCAGGACGGTGGACTGGCCCCACTTGCCGACCTCCCATATGCGAGCCTCAGCGTCCCAGCTGCCGCTGACTAGGTAGCGTCCATCCTGGCTGACATCGAGGGTGCACACGTTGTGGCCGTGGCCTATGAGCAGCGCCTCGGCATTGTCTTCGAGGCTCTTGGTGGGCTGGCGCACGTCGATGATCTGGTCGTGGCCGCTGGAGACGACGAGGCCTTCGGGGTACGCAGCCGAGGGCTGGATGAGGGTAACGGCGTTGACGAAGCCCTGGCCGTGCGTCTTGATGGTGCTGTCGTACGCGGGCGGGGTCGTCGACTGTCGCGTCCACAGGCGGACCGTTGAGTCGCGCGCACCCGAGATGAGCGTGGTGGGCGAGGGGAATGCTACGCTGCGGACCTGGAGGGGGTGTGAGTGGGGGGTGTGAGTGATTGGGTGGGTGAGTGAGCTTGGGGGTGAGTGAGTGGTGTGGGTGAGCTTGGGGGGACAGGGCAGGGCAGGTCATGACAGGGCAGAACAGAACAGAACAGAATAGAAGAGCAAAACAAGACGGGGCAGCATACATTGTCTTCGTGGCCGCGCAGAGTGGCCGACAGCTTAAAGTCGCCCATGGCTGGATGCTGCGGGGCTGCTCGGGGGGCGGCGGTGGGGGGACGGCGAGAGGGCGGCGGCACTTGGGGAGAGAGACAGTGTCGCGTGCATCAACGGCCGCTGGTCTCGGCGGCTGCAATGGACAATGGGCACTGGACAATGGACAGTCTGTTTGCGGGTGTGCGGGCGGGCAACGGGGTTTGTTGTTGCAGAGCCGCCTCGCCGTCACGACGTACGTCAACATAGTGTGGGGCCTCTGCGGCAGCCACCCCGGTCGCTAGCCATGGCCATGGTCGCTGTCGCTATTGCTGTCGCTGCCACTGCCCGTTGTGTTGGCTCAACACGACGGCAAAACATGGCCGTGGCTGCTGAGACTGGTGGCATGGACTCTGCCACGCTCAACCCCTCCGCCCGTCTCTACACCAGTCTCACGGTAGGCATGGCTTCTTGTTTCCGGCCCATTGCGCGGCCCAACCACTGCCCTTGCACAGGCTGTGCATCTCGTTGGAGAGAGCCGTTGTAGGTGCCATGTATAGCCAGGTGCCATGTATAGCCAGGTGCCATGTATAACCAGGTGCCATGTATAACCAGGTGCCATGTATAATCAGATACCATGAACAATTAGGTACCATGAGTAATTAGGTACCATGAACAACTAGACACCATGAACAACCAGGTACCTAGGAACCATGCACATCTAGGTACCCAGCAACCATGCAGTCTCTGGGCTCGCATCCGACGACACGAGGCGAGAGAGACGAGACGAGACGGGGCCATGTCTTCCGTCTTCACTAGGCCAAGCCCAGACGTTTCTGTCTTTTCAAGCCATGGGCCAATGCCATTCGTAGAGCAGCCATGGTTGCATAGTTGCCACGCGTCGGCGCGAGAAATTGCATTTGCTGGCACTTGCTGCCGTCTGCTGGCATGTACTCCAGAGTCAAGACGCAAATTTCTCAACAGGACGCAGGCATGCAGCCGTGTTCCTCGCCGTGCACATGCTTTGGCCGCCGTCTGGAAGCATCGAGCACCCGGCGCACACCTGGAACAATGAGCCCATGGGCGCGTTGTTCCTGCAAATGATTTGGCCCGGCCCAGAGCGGCCTCTCTCTCGCGCACAATCGCACCGCTGGACGTCGGTTCGTTGGTGGTGCAACAGCATCTGTTGCAGACCCAGCGCGCAGCCTCCCCACACAACGGGATCCTCCCGCCCCACCCATCATCCATCATCCATCATCCATCATCTGCTCCACGACCATGGCCATCGCGGAGCACGGCGCTTGCTTTTCGCCGACCGTCACGCGTCCAAGAGAGCCATTCATGCGAAAAGCAAATCAATGCGTCGAGCACACCCAGTAGCCGTGTTCCTCATGCTCATTTGATTCAGCCGCGTACTGCGTGTCTTGAGGGAGCGGCGCTTATCCTACCATCAGCTCCAGCTCCAGCTCCCGCCCCAGCTGCATCTGCCTCTGCATCACTGCATGCGGTGGGCGCGGTCGTCTGGTCGTCAGTTTGCTGCAGCCACCGCGGCGTTGGAGTCTCGCCTGGTGGCGCCCAGCCCTGGGTCTCTCGGAACACTTGCATGCATACCCTGGTCTGGACCGTGAATGCAGTATCCGCGACACTACAGCCATGAAATTTGGCCATGCCTGTGACGGGGTGTGGCATGTAAGTTTGGATGATTGGGCCGATGACGGCAGCGTAGTGTGCTTCTGAATCGCTCAGCGGGTGGGTCTGCCCATGTTTCCTGCTGGACTGATAGGCCAGACTGCCTGACTCGTCGAGGCCTTTGTTGTTGACTTTGCTACCAACTAACCGTTCAGCCCTATCGAGGCCGAGCTACTGATCGAGACCCCTACTAGTCTTGGCTGTGTATACCGCATCTCAATTACGCTTAGCCACTATGCCATAGCTTGGCCTACAAAACGACACGCCTCCCTCTGCATACTTCACCTACACTGATCAACGCCCCCACGCCTCGTACGCCCATCACAAACTCCTACGTACCTCTTGCACACACCCTGGCACAAGACGACTCGCTGCTTCCCGCCGTCGTCAACGTCGTGACTGATAAAATAGTGCGGTCCTGCTCTCCACTCTCCGCAAACACTTCTACCACTCAACTTCCATTTACTTGTCCAATCGCCGCGACCATCATACCCCTTTCACAATGGACGCCCCAATGCTTGAGCTTAGGTCTGCACTGGCATCGTAAGTCACACCTTTCCTAACATTGTCTTGTGCTAAGTCTTGTCAGACTTTTCGAGTCCGGTAAATACTCAGATCTGACCATTGTCTGTGGGGGGAAAAGATACCCGGTGCACCGAGCACTTCTTGCAACCCGATCAACATTCTTCGAGGGAGCATGTCGCAATTCCTTTCGCGAGGCAGACACTGGAATCATCGACCTGACTGAAGATGATCCATCAGCTGTTGAGCACATGATACATTGTGAGTGTATTTTGTTTCTCCCAACATTAGGCTATGCTAACGGCTCTCCTTCCAGACTTCTACCACTTGGACTATCTAAGCAAGCCACTATCTCGCCGTTTTTCGCAGCGATCCTCTCGACCTAGTTCGCCACAGTCATCGCACTTCCCAAGACGCCGGGGGACGAAGAAACTCAATCTTGCCCTTTTAGAAGACCCACTGCTTGCGTCTGTAGCTGGTTTCAACAGCTCCATGCCTCTCACTCCTCCTGCAGACGAAATTACGTTCCAGTCTCTTGACTCATCAATCAAGACACCTCGCACTCCCATTACCGATCACTTCGCTGAGGACGACCTCGAAACCGTCTACTCGGAGTGTGAGCCTGATGCGGAGAAGGCGCACCTTGTCACGCACGCCAAAGTGTACGCCATCGCTGAGAAGTACGTATGACCTCTCTTTTTTTTATTTTCCAGATTTTTGGGTCATATGCACCTGCCCTGCATACTCTTCTTCTGCGCCTGCGTCGCGTCGCGCAGGTTAGGGCGGCGCAAAAATGCCGACAAACACCGCGATGTGCGTCACCAACATGGCCAGAGCGCCTGCCAGAAGACTCGATATTTACGCCCTTTGTCTGGTGTACCATTCAGAGTCCAATCATTTTCATTGCCAAGATGGCATTCGCCTCTGTATTCGACGCAGACCGCGTCAGCCTGCAGCCACATCTTAAACTGCACCATTCAATCGATCGGCACACTGTGAACATGATCGCTAACGGCCATACAGGTACGATATTGCTGGACTAAAAGTGCTGTCGCAAAGCAAGTTTGCCCAACAGCTCCAACTGCACGTGGACAGCTCAGAATTCCCAGAAGCATGCCAAGAGGCATACGAATCAACCTTTCATACAGATCGAGGTCTGCGCGACGTTATCATCCAAGCCTTCCGCGCCAACCCTAACCTGTCATTGCGCCCAGATGTCGAGATGACGATTAGGGAAACGCCTGGTCTGGCTTTTGAGCTCTTCCGCATGGCCAGTGGGCTTCCTGTAGCATCTTGAGGCAACTCATTAAAGAAGTCTTTGCATCTGCATTGACAGCACGAAGCAAGTCATGATACAATGTATCGGAGCACAACCGGTCCCAATTACGATATTCATTTGCCTCATTCTGGTCTCAGCCACAATTCCAAAAGCAGGAGTTGAACGCCAACGGTTGGATTGCGATGTTGCCTTGGTTGTTTACCAGACATGGACGTCACATTTGCTAGCACTTTGCAACACCGTGATGCAAAAAGTCGCTGACGTTTCGAGCGACATACACGTCTCACCACGCGTTGCACAGACGACGACGGCGACGACGACGACGACGACGACGACAACAGTTGCAAGTGCAGGTGAGCCAGGGTGTCGTCAGCATCTTGACGAACCAGGCAGGCCTATCACGTTGTGATGGAGGGGACGCTGTATGTTTCAGCGTGCGGGGTGAAAGTTCAAGAAATTAGCCTAACATGAAATTCTTGTCACATATTATTCTATTCTTCCTATTTATCAGCTTTCTATGTTTATACTTCTTCTTGCTCATCTTGCCCGACCAAAAAATTCCGATTTCTGCCAGACAGACTCGCAACATAGGCTGGTAGGTATAATCGATCATCACGCCTAACATGCTTGTTCCCCCCCCCCACTAACTGACCGACCGGCCCGCCTGCCCGCCCGCCATCTCACCAACTCTATACACTCTAGTACAAAACCCCACGAGCAAAAAAACAAACCCTACCCATTTATCCTTTACCCCATTGCCACACCATCCACTCTCTCTTTCAAACAAACAAACAAACAAACTATCAAGCCGCCCCGTCCTCCTCCTCATCTCCACAATGCACGCACGCACACACGCACGCACGTATGTACACATGTATGCACGTATGCATGTATGCACCTCCCCCCTCCCCTCCCCTGCATGCGCAATCCAATCTCCCCGGAAACAAAATCCTATCGCACCGTACCGTACCATACCACACCATACCGTACGATGTTGTATTGTGTCATGTCACGTCACGTCGTAGTGTAGCATAGTATAGTATAGTATAGTGTATCCTCCACGTGGAAGGAAGGAAGAAAGAAAGAAAAGAAAAGAAAAAAGCCCCATGTGAAAATTAATACTTTATTCTACTTTGCTTTACTTTCCTTTGCAATTCTTTTCTTTCCTTTCCTCCAATAACGTTGGATAGGATTGGGTTAGGTTAGATAAGCTGTGCTGAGCTGAGCTCAGCTATGATGCGATATGATATGATGCGATGCGATATGATATGATAAGCTCGACTATTCCTTCCTTGATCTTAACTTTTTTCTTTTCCCCGTCTACCCTACTTTGCGTGATACTTGATTACTGCTTTACATTACTTATTCGATTGTATGTATGTAAGTATATGCAATCTTTTAGGTGAAATGGCCACTTTTTTTTTTTAAATATCGTGAATGAATGAATGACTGATTGAATAAATACATAAATAAGAAGAGAGTAAAATAAATAGCAGGAAGAGTTTTGTAGAGAGATCCATGTTTGGGTTTAGTTTGATCCAGTGAATTCGAAGGTGAGAGGGGGAGGGGAGGGAATAGAATAACTCAAAGCTATTAAGCGTGTGGGAGGTCTACGGATAATTCTTCTTCTTCTTCTTCTTCTTCTTCTTCTTCTTCTTCTTCTTCTTCTTCTTCTTCTTCTTCTTCTTCTTCTTCTTCTTCTTCTTCTTCTTCATCTCTCATGACAACAGAGAAGGAGAAGGAGGAGTAGAAAGAGAGCAAGGGATGAACTAAATGAACTGAATGAAATAAAAAAAACCACTGGAAAATGAACAGTTTTCTTTACATGTGTAGTATAATGCTAAGCTACACTACAGGACATAAAATACGTACATATAGTTCCGTGATAATAATACTGATAATATCCTCCTTTTGGCAATGAGATCGACAACAACACACCAACAACTACCACCACCACCACCACCACCACCCAAGAGGGGATTTGAGGAAACACCTCCCGAAAAAACCAAAAGACAACAATAATAACAACAACAACTCATTATTTGATCGTCAATCTCCACTCAAGCAAATTCCTCCCTCACCACCCACCATTTCATCCCTTCATCCCGTCCTTCAGCCCACCATCATACCCACCCTTGCCAATCCTGAACCCAAAACTGATTGCCACGGCGCAGAACATTCCCAGGCAGAGCATCGTCGGTCCCCATTTATCATGGTACACGACGGCCCTCCTGCTCCTGATCATCTTGACGCGCCAAAGGTATAGTCCAGCGCTGTAGATAAGCGCCAGGCACGCAATAACGGTGAATGCCCACGCAGCCGCGAATGCAAGGCCGTCGCCGAAATTGAGTAGCGTGGCAGCAATAGAGCCGATAAGGATAGAGAACTCGAGCCAGGCGAGGAATGTGCGCTCGGTTGCGAGCTGGACTTTTGGCTCGACACGGACAGGGACGTGGATACCTGTGGTGTGTTAGTAAGGGGGGGATTGAAAATGTGACAGTAGAGGAGAGAAAACTTACGCTTGCCCTTGGGAGCCTTGAATCGCTTGACCTCGCCGGCTTGCTTCCATGTCGGCACGCCGAGAGAGAAACCGCCGTCGCCCACAGCGGTAGGAGTAGGCTTGGGTACAATTGCGACAAAGGCATTGACCAGCGCAGTGCTCACAGCCACCGCCTGACGCTCAACCCATTTGCGAGCATAACGGAAGCCTCCTACTCGTCTCGCCTCCTCAAATTGATCCTCATCCTCGTCCTCGCTATCGGAATCATAGATGGGGTAATCGTCGTTGCGGTCGCGTCCAGCGGCCACACGCTCTTCGATATCAAGCGTGTTAGGATCGTTTGGATTGGTAATGGTACCGTAAGCACGAGTGCGCGCAATCTCATTCTGCTCCATCACATCGCGAGCTTCACGAAGCCTTTTAAGATGGTCATCATCTTGATTACCGTTTGCAGGCGGAAGCCCCATCACGGCGTCGTCGTCCTCGCTGTCATCGTCGTCGTCAAGGTTGCCGCTCGTGCTGATGTCGTTGCTCGCACCCGGACGCTCGATACCGAACTTGTGGCTGACTGGCTTACGGATATCCACATCCATCTGCGGGTACCAGTACGGAATCAGATGGATTCTGGTAGGGTTCAGCGTGGCGGTACCGTGGATGTACTTTGAGAACTTGGGCACGGCTTCGACAAGATGCGATGAGGTCAGATCACGAATCCACTGAGGCGGCTCGCCTCCAGCCTGGGTCTGGAGCTTGACCTCGAGCACGGCATATGGAAACATCTCCTTGTCTTCCTCTGGGAGTTGCTTAAACGGCCAGTCAACGCCAATGTCTGTACGTCGCCAGTTGTTGCCTGCACGTTTCTTGCCGTCCAGATTGTCCTCGCGGGTCATGGTGAGCTCGGTATCGAGAGAAATACGCACTCGCGCGTCACCAGGAAGCTGGAAAGCTGTGCGGTGGTAAAAGGAGCGCGTAACGGGGACGAGCTTGCGGGTGAGGACGCGGTACTGGATCTCTCTGGCGAGCTGCTCGTCAGAGGCAATATCCTTTTCAGGCCTCTTCTGCTCTCTGCGCTCCTTCTCGAAGATCTTCTCGGGCACTAGCTCGCCGCGCATGTAGGCATTGACGTTCTTCTCCTTGAGCTTGAAACGCGCCTTGACCGACTCTTCGCCAGTCCAGTCCTCACGATGCGTCTTGCGCTCGATGAAGATGGTGTCGCTGGACATGCCGCCATACCAACGCAGACGGATAGCCTCTGCGCCTTCGGTCTTCTTCAGACGGCCCTGGTACAGCTCCCAGGTTTCTGTGTTGTCGTAGTAGATGGATGTGATGGCACTGTCCTCCTCGTTGAACTCCTTGTTGGGGTTGAAGACCAGGACAGGCAGATGCTTGAGGACGATGAGCTTCAGCTCGACAATGTTGTCGGGGTGGACCCAGTACTTTGTTGTCTGACGCACAAAGTTTTGCTGCTTGCCGCCGGCGGATGAGTCGCCCTTGACGGGGTTGCCGCGGGTGCGAACAATGTCGTACAGGCGCGACAGCTTCACGACGTACGAGTCGTAGTTGTCCTGGAAGAAGGGCTTGTGCTTGAGGCGGGCGGCAAAGGCAGGCTTCAGCCCCCAGCTTGTGTTCTTGTCGTGCTTCTTGATGATCTTCTGGAAGCCCGTGTAGTTGAGCTGGGTGAACTTGGCCAGGTCGTGGACGTCGGCGATGATGTCGCTGAGATCCTCCTCGAGCAGCTCAAAGTCGTCGTCGAAGGCGTCGGCGTCACCGCCCGTCTGCTGCTGGGCGCGCACGACGGCATCATTGACCTCCTTGTCCGAGGCGGCGATGCGGCGGATAATCTCCTCGCTCTTGACGCGCTGGAATGTGTAGACCTTGTCGAGCTCCTTCTCGAGCTGGCGGATAAAAGCCTGCTCCGTGTCGTCATCCCACACACGGTGGGCGCGCAGCGACTCCTTGAGGCCCTCGTAGTCGATGTAGTAGAACAGCCATTGCTTGTTGAGCGACTGCTTGAGCTGCTGTCCGAACCTGCGGCGACGCGTTAGTTAGTGCCCGGCGCTGACGTGCTGGCCCGCGCGTGCATGCGGCGATTGGGCAGCGGGCGCGAGCAGTGCTGGGGGTCGACGAACCTCATGTTGGGCCAAGAGACGCGCGAGTTGAGCAGAGGGGAGAGAAGGTGCAGTGGGAATGCAGGCGCGGCGTCGTGCAGGCCAGGAAAGATGAGATGACGCCCAAACGAGAGAGCTCTCTGCAGCAGCCCGTCTGGCAGCCGGCAGGGTTTGTGATGCGCGAACCTCGTCGTCGATCGAGTGCCAAGGTCCAAACAGAAGGCCCGGCGCGCGCACGTGTAGCTGGGGTTGCCGTGCTGGGCGGAGCCACGGCTGTTCCTGTTCGCTCAACAGAAACACAATCCGAGCAAAGCAAACAAGCTAGGAAAAAACATGTTGCTGCCCTGATCCGCTGCCCATTGGCGAATCGGAGCATTGATGACGTTGACCGCCCAGAAGGAGCCCCAAACAACAAACACCTCTTCTACAGGCCCTTCCTAGCATCTACCCTGCTTTTGGCACTCGTCCAATCTCTCTGTCCGCCCATCCGTCACAGCCCCAGACAATTTGTTCTGTCCTTGCGCCAAAGAAGAAGAAGAAGAAGCACCACCACCACCACCACCACCAGCAACACAGCACCACCATGCATCTTATCTCTCAACATGTCGCCCCCCAAACACACCTACACTTCCCCCTTCTCCCATCCTCCCACACACATGCTCCCCCTACCACACATGATCCCTACACCGTCTCCCCCACACCGTCTCCCTCAAGCCCTCTCTCACGCAACGCCCAACTTAGCATCCATCTCTGCAGCGATAAGCGCTAAAACGTCAGCTTTCCCAGTCCTGCCAACACGACTCGCTGCGCGGATGGGATAGCGCCCCGAGTCGAGCGGCTCCTCAGCCTTACGTGTGCTAAGAAAGCCGGGTGGATCCCTTTTCTTATCAACGTCTCGTCGCATTAACACGCGCGAAAAAAAAATCTAGAACTTCTCGCGTTCCGAGTGGATGGGTAAGTAGGCGGGAGGGCATGTGGACTAAGATAACAGTTCCGGAGAAGATGTATGATATTTACAGATAAAACACATTCACACACACACACACACACTCTCTCTCTCTCTCTCTTTCTCTCCTTCTCTCTTGAATTTCTCTCCTGACTTTCTCTACTCAACCCCCAAACAAATCCATGTCTCCACCACAACTACCCCCCGCCTCTCTACTATCCCTCCCCCCCGAACTCCGCCAGCAAATCTACTCCCACCTCTTCACCCACCCGAGCGGACTCGTCGCCCACAGTGCCGCCTTCCCCAGTCCACACACGCGCCTCCTCCCCCTCGACAGCACCTCCTACCTCCGCCTCTCCTCCAATCAACTCCGCTTCGTAAACCGCCAACTTCACTGCGAAACGCGGGGCCTAGAGATTCGCTACAACGCACTCACCTTTGCTGATACGTGGCGGTACGACACGGGTGCCGTGGCGGGGGTTGAACACTTTGAGCGGTTCGTGGGGGGTTGTGCAAAAGAGTGGCTGGAGAGGGTGAGGCGTGTGGAGATTAGGGATAGGAAGGGGTTTGAGGCGTGTTGGGCGAGTGAGGTGGTGAGGTGGGGAGAGGTGTTGGGGAAGGTGAGGGCGTTTTGTGGCGAGTATCCAAAGGCGGTGGTCGTGGTGCGGTTGGCATGGGGGAATGGGGTGTTGATGGACGAGTATGTCGACTGTGTGCAGGCGCTGGCGTGGGCGGTGAGGGGAACGTCGTCATTAGAGGGTGTGGAGACAAAAGGGGGCGTGAAGGCGAGGGAGTTGGCGAGGAGGTTTTCCTTCAAGTGTCCTGGGAATTTGAGGTTTAGCTGCACGTCGCAGTTTGAGGAGGAGTGGGCGAGGAGGGGACTGGTGAGGTGTTTGGAAGGAGAGGATGTTGAGAGAGAAGTGGAAGTGCTGAGGGGGATGCACGAAGAGGGGGTTTGAGCGGTGAGAGGAGGTTGTAGTTGGAACAAAGAAAGATGATTGTGTGAGACAAGAAGATACATGATCTTGTATTGTGTAACAATAGCTACATACTGTGCAAAGGTCCACCGTGTCAAAAGCACTTTTCGACCAGTCCACATTGCTAAAATGACCGACAAAGGGAACAACAACACCTAGAAACGAAAAATAAGAAACTCCGCCCAGCGCCGTTGCAAGTGAGCCTTGCTCGTGGGTATCGTATGGTGTAAGGACGTGTGGTCGTAAAGGACAGTACGCTTGCTTGCCGAGGCTGGAAGTGGTACCATACTGGCCACGACCACAAAGGCAAGACGTAATAGGAGGTGTACAGTTTAACTGGAGAGACAGCCATGTCTCGAATCAGTGAGTTTAGCAGCATCTCACACAACTAGTGACACTCGAATCAAGCATCTGGATTCCTCAAGGGGTGCGCATTGTCAGTGGGAAACGTATTCGCAGGGCTGACGTGCTGACTCGACTCGGGTGAGTTGTTATTTGAAGAATCAGGCGTAAGTGAATGGCCGCGATGGACAATGTACAAGTCCTCGAAGCTGCCCAAGATCAAATGCTTCCACTTGGCCATGGTCGGCAACCCAACATTAGCGACGGAAATCTTGGGTGGCAACCTCTCTGCAAGCTTCTCTCGCTCTTCAGGCAGCAGCAGGTCTTCGTTTGAAATGTCCAGACGGCTATTTCCACGAGGAATGGGCTTCCGCGTGACACGCATGAATGGCAGTGATGGGTCTGCAACAGAGGACTATGTTAGTGTGTGGGGACAAGGCGAGGGGTGTGGGCCTGTGGTGGACTCACTGTTGTCGAGCTCTGCGCAGAGGTCGCGCTCCGTGGTGACATCTAGGCCTTTTGCGCCGGAGCGGTACTTGTACACCAAGATGGATTTCTCGCTATTCTGGTCGAGGTCGAACAGGGTGCTTGCTTTGCTGGATGCGGTGCCAGAGGTTGAGGTTGATTTGAAGGTACCCATGATGTCTGCCGATGTACCAAAGTGGAGACGGTAGAATGGTGAGGCTTAGCTTGGTTGTAGGGCTGGCGGTCAAGAATTGGGCGGGTGCAAGTTCAGGGTGTGGATCAGGGCGTGTTTGCGGGTTGCAGGTTTACACAAGGCAGGTCGTAGAAAGGGCGGCTTTGTATAGGGATGGACACGCCAGTCGGGTGATTTGGGGGAAGCTGATGGAAGGGCAGGTGGAGTGATGGGCCCGGGTCGATGAAGAGCGCACTCGGCAGCGTTACAAAGCGTGCTGCGCCTCATGAGACGAGTGGATGGGAAGCTGAAGGCAGGGCACACAGACGTCAGTGCCGGGCTATGGCAGTCTGATTGGCGGTGACTGCGGCGGTGCCATGCTTAGGCGAGCCCTGGTCCTGTTACGAGCATCTTCGCAAGGTTGCACAGAGTGTGACTGCAAAGGTTTGTCTGGCGTTGCCCTGCTGGCCTTCTTTGTTGCCACAGGGCAAAGTTCCGCGGTTCTGAGCAGCCCACGCAATCTTTCGAGCCAGACACGGGGCCGTGGCTCGGTGTCGAGCACAAAGCCCTCTGCTCCCACTTGGAAGCCTGTACCAGTAATCGCCCCCAGGTGACTCTCACGAAACTTTGCCCTGCACTTTGTCCGTTTGCCTGTCCGGCCGTCACAAGGAGGCGTCATCTGGATGGGAGCCCTTGATACAGCTGCGTTGCAGATCTCGGAACACCATGGCCTTTCTTGTTTGGGGATAAGCCAACGCTGCCTGCTCCTGTTCAGGCAGGATGCGACGCAGGTTGCCTGCAACGAGCCTGGCGTCGGTGGTCCTCGAGGGCAAGTGATGTGCTACCCCAGGCTTTGGACATGGCCGCGGGACGAGCTGGTCTCCTCGCCCCGTTGGATAATGGCGCACCGTTCCTGCGTCCTCCGAGCATATCCTCTGCATGACCGCCTTGGAGGATGAACGGTCAAGCCATTTAAAGCTCGCAAGGCGCCCAGGAGGCTGAGCAACAAGCATAAGCCTCCACACGCTCGATTTACCCGCTGCGAGCAAATCACACGTAGGTTGGTCCCCCCCACTCGCGGAAGTATCAGCCACACCCGCACCCGCACCCCGACCAGGCCTCAGCTGCCGCTCCGTCATGAGGCCTGCTGTGGCCTTATGTAGTGTTGCTGCTGCCCGTGCTGCCTCTCTCGACTGCTCCAGCAAACCCACCAACTGCACCACACAGCAAGCTAATCATCCGTCAAGATGCTGCAGCCACCCACTCAATCGCACTCTCGCCCGCTAAGCGTTCGAACAACAGTATCTACGGCCACGGCCATGGACAGGTCGGGCGAGACGTGGAGAACGGCCGTAACCAGAGAGAATTGCTGGGATGACCTGATCTTGACACTAGGTACGTATTTGCCATTTTCGTATCGCCACTGCATTTACGACGCCGCGACGCGACGCGATGCGCCAGTGCGCGATCAAGGGTCCAATGGCCAACACTCGAGCCTCGTCGCAAAGGCTGTAAAATCAACATCTTGCCTTGCACATACATGCCCCCTTTTTCTCGTATTCATGGGGCTTTGCAAAGGGCGCTCAAGACCCCAACATGCCTGTTAACGAGCTCAACACACCATGAAACCGGCACTGACTTGCTTTGGCAGATGGCGGCGGTATACGAGGCTACTCCAGCCTTCTCATCATCCAGCGCCTCATGCACGAAATCGCCGAATGCGAACAACGAATCCAGACACAAGAAGGCCCAGTGGCGGGGAGTGAACGCCGTGTGTTCAACGAAGACGAGCTTCTGCCATGTCACTACTTTGACTACATGTACGGCACCAGCACGGGCGGCCTCATAGCAGTCATGCTAGCCCGGCTACGCATGACAGTACCGCAGTGCCTCGACATCTACCGCCAAGTGGGACAGGAGCTTTTCGGACACCGGAGAAACATTCTCCCTCTCGCAACAAAGTACCATCACAAACCACTGGAGAAGGCTGTTCGGAACATTGTTAGACAATACTGCAAGCACCACCAAGCCTGCGATGGCAAGGATATGCACCCGTGGTACCCCGACGAGGAGACGGGCACATCTCCAATGTCTGACAGCTCCATGGATTCGTCGACTTGGTCAGGCACAAGCAGTACCGTGAAGCCGGTGGAAAGGATATGCCAGTCGTAAGTTTGAATCCCCTCTACTAGTCATCGGGGTATTTCACTGACTCAAACACACAGTATCTGCCTCACTGCTACACACTCTGGTCAAATCAACGAAGCCCATCTCCTCCGCTCATATCCTCACAAGTACAAGTCTGACACGCCCTCGTGGGTGACCCCCTACAACGAAGGCGCCGACCAGCTCAGGATCTGGGAAGTGACTAGGGCAACGTCCGCAGCGCCTTTCTACTTCGACATGCTGACAGCGGAGCTGGGAGAACACGGCTTGATGAGTTTCAAAGACGGTGGGATTCGCGAAAACAATCCATCGTATGCGGCATACAGCGAGCACGTATCGCTGAAAGGAGATGAAAGCACACCAGCACTGCTTCTTTCCATCGGTACCGGACGTCCAGACACAAAAAACGACGGCTTCGCTGCAGTCTGGCCAGGCCCTCTTGGCAAGCTGCCTCTGCTGCAAAAGTGGAGCGAGAAGTTTGCTGTTTTCAAGAACGTCCTGATCAAGTACACCGAAGGTGAAGCACGACATCGATACATGATGGCCATTGCAAAAGGCGAGCATCGATGGTACAAACGCCTCAATGTCGACAAAGGACTCCAAGGCCTCAAACTCGACAACTGGGAGAATGGAGAATGGACCAATCTAAAAACAAAGGAGACGAAGGTTGTCAACGGTGGCAAAACTCTTTCTACAATGGAGTCCGCCACTGATATTTACTTGAACCGCGACAACAGAGCAGTACTGGACAAAGTCACAGAATATGCACCGCCGAAACTGGTGCTCCAGCAAGTCGCCGAGCGTCTTGTGCGGCATAGACGATGGCGAGAAGCCACCAAGGCGGATGACCCCAAAAGGTGGCAGACACACATGGGTCAATGGCTTACGGGCGAACTCAAACCAGAGGACTCGATGGTCCGTCCCGCTCAATGAGTTAGCGCGATCGCATTCTCAGGCCATCTACACATCCGTGCTTCTCGAAAGTAATTTCCACAAGCAGTCGTCACGGAGGATCATTCTTCACTGCACATTACATTGATATCTTTACACTTTACTGCTCTCCAGGAGCTCTTTGTACTTGTTACGCCCTTTGATCTGTCAGGATGGTCTCCAGGCCTGGCCATCATCATATCCTCACATGGCGTTGACGCATATATTCCACCAAATCCTTTTTTTTTCTCAGCATGGCGCCACATCATAGCATGGAGTTCTCGAGCGATATCCCAAGTGCTTTTCTGTCCCCCCCCCCCTTCCTTTCACATCAGATTGCAGGGAATCATCCCATCTGTAGCTTGCTTTCCAACCCACACTTTGCATTTTCTGTGTATTTTGTCAGCGGCGCAAAAGGAGCGCGGCGCGCGAGATACCACCTTGTTTTTTTTCTTCTTCTTCCGCTGCTGGGTGTTAAAATCGTACGTACTGTAATGTAGTCTAGTCTGGCATCTGAAATGTACAATTACAAAAGGCTCGCTCATACTTTGCATGTCCAAGGTGATTTTAATTGATCGATCGATTGGTTGATAGATTGATTGATTGTACCCATGCTGGCACACCCCCCCCCCCCCCCCCCCCCCCCCCTC
>JAKUHH010000395.1:454929-681107 GCA_022701365.1 Mycocentrospora acerina | reverse complement strand
GGCCCCCCCCCCCCCCCCCGTCTTTATCCATTTTCCTCCCCAAACTACCTTTTACCAACCATGCCAGCTAGTGTCTGCTTTCCCACTCATGAGACTGGGATATATCTATATCTCTCTATCTCTACATCTCTCTTTACATAGCCCAAAATTAACAAAATCGCAAATAGTCATAAAGTCGTGTATTATCTAGGTATATGCGTAGGCGTTACAAATCTTTTTTTTCGTGGATGGGGGGAACAACGTATCCTGCTGCTTTCCTCGTGGCCCTTCCCCCCCTCCCCTCCTTTCGATTCAAGAGAGCACCACCATCTGCAGAACCACCTCATTTTTTTTTCTTCATTTCCTTCTTACTTTCTTCATGGAGCGTAGCTATCGCCCTGCTCATCTTCTACATGCACGACACCGCCTTGTATCCAGCCTTCGTCTTCATTTTGTACGACGACTTGCTCCGGGCCAAAATTACGATTACAATCATGATTGTTGATTTGGGTATTGTCGGTGCTGGGATTCCTGTTATATCTTTCTCTTCTTCTTCCCCTCTCACTCTCACTCTCCCTTGCTCTCTCCCTTTCCTTCCTCCCGCTCTGGCCTTTTCTCTGTTGCTGCTGCTGCTGCTTCTCTCCTTCCTCTTCCTCCTCATCCTCGTCCAGCGACCCTGCCCGCCCTCGCTCGCTACTCCGCCTAAGTCTTGTTAAGAACTCCATATCCTCGATTAGAACGTCCGCTTGGCCGATGAGATTGTAGGTTTGTGAGAGGAGGTCTCGGGAAGGTGTGGATGGCTGGGAGTGGGTGAGTGAGGGGGTGGACGTCAGGGTCGAGGATAGCGAGGGGGGTGAGGAGAGAGATATGGTGGCGGAGAAGAGCTGGTTCCAGAGACGTGTCGAGGTGGGTGTCCAAGGCGAGGAGAGAGGGGAGAGGGAGAGGGAGGAGCGGGACGGATGGAGGGGGAGGGGCGCTCGGGTGGGCGGGAGTGGTAGTGGTATTGTTGGTGGCGGCAGTGGTGGTGGTAGTGATGGTGGTGGTGGCGGTGGTGGAAATGATGGCGGCGGCGGTGGTGGTGGTCGGGCTGGGGTTTTTGTGATGTCTTGAAATGGCGGGTTTGTGATGTCTTGAAATGAAGGTTTTGTAATAGCGTGAAATGACCGTTGTGGTGTTCGTTGGTGGACTGCAGCGATTGGTTGGACTACTTCGTGGGCACCCGCAGATTGCTGCTGTTGTTGCTGTTTTTGTTGTATTTCCTGATCGTTGGTAGGCTCTGTTTGAGACGGTGGTTGATCTTGCTGGGCTCCAGGCGGATCGTAGGGTCGGGGGTAGTGGAAGCGTGGGACGCGACCTGACATTTGGAAGGTAGATTGTCGTTTTCAGAAATTGAAGTAGATGTGAGAATACGAAATAAATTATGCCAGCTTTGTTTTGGAAAGAAAGGAGAGTGGGAAAGGGGCATACATTAGACACCAAACATTAAACTCTTAGAAAATGCAGAGAAAATCATCGGCGACGAAAGTATGGGTTCAGAATTTTGAACTGTGTCATCGTAACCATGCGATAGGGTTGATTGTATGTATAATGCATTCTGTCTCGTGTTTAGCACGTTCAATTCATGGAACTTTTCCTATTGGGTGCAGAAGAGAGTCTTTTGCAAAAGTAAAGTTTGGCACTGGCAAGCCTCGCTTCCACACGCGCAGACCGTACCCTTACCTCAATACAAATCCAATGTCGCGTAAGTCTTACAATGCTGAGCTGACTATTTCTAATTGAAGCGAAACAGCCTTCCTCCGACTCGATCCCACTCATCATCCCACCTGTTGCCACTTTCCTTCAGCGCACCATTTTTCAGCGTATTCAGCAGTCCGTCCGTCCCTCCGAACAAGCCAACCAGCTGTTCGGTCAGTTGTTGCGAGCTACCAAATCCCTTGCCGTTCACGTTTTCCTGTACGAGCTCTGGCCATGCTTCGAATTTCCCCCAACCTACGACGGGAAGCCCTGCGCCGAACATATCTACGACCTTCATCGGTAGATCAACGCCAGAAGACGAGGTGTGCAAGGATACGCCGAGGTCCGCGGAGGCGAGAAGTAACGCATAGTCCTCAGTTGTCAGCCACGCGGTTTGTATAACGACATTACCAAGTTTATTCGCTTGGTTAAGATCGCGGACTTTGGACAGGTAGTAATCTTTTTGAGGCCCTTTGCCGGTGATGATGGCGAGAATGCGTGGTAGATGTGTCTTTGAATCCACTTGAGTGGAGTAGGCGCTTAGCGCATCGAGCAGAAGAGCAAAGTCTTCGTCTGCGGTCCAGGATGTGGAGCTTACGATGAGTTTCCATGGTGTTTTAGAGGATGACGATAGATCTTGCGCGTATTGTGCTGTTTCTGGGAGACGAGAGAGAAATTCCAGGCGTTCTTGTGGGCTGATGGGACGGAAAATAGACGCTGGCCGGTCATGGAGGGGTTGTGCTATTACCTTGTATTCGTCCTTGAGCACGCGGGCCATGGCGTCGGTGACGGTAATGTGATGATGTGCTGCTTTCGCAAAGACCTTTTCATACCACGCGGAAATCTTGACAAGCGGGTGAGTATCGCCAAGTTTGAGTGCTAAGATCGAGTAGCCAAAGTTATGCCAGTCAATGACAAGGTCAGTGTTTCGGAGAAAACAGACGACGGTTGCAATGGCAAGCGTAGGTATCGATGGTGGGTTTTGGACTAGCATCCATCTTCCTGGCTTTGAACGATAGCCCAGTGCTATGTATAACGATCTGGCCTGCCAGAGGGCTTTGAGGGGTGCCAGGATAGGGAACAGGAGTTTGCTGCTGGAACGCAGAAAAGAGGGAGCCGGGACCAATGGAATGATCTTGATTAGCGAATTAGAGACAATGTCCGGATGTATCTCTGATTCTATGCTGACTCTTAGATGCAGTCTTCGATCTAGAAATAGTAGAACCTACCCTGGTATCCGATCAGGAAGACTCTACCCCCGTGCTTGGCAATGCTCAGTGCGTGGTACTGCATTCGAGGTGATCGTCCAATGTCTCCCAGTACAACCACCTGGACTGTTTTGCCCTGCTTGAACTGCAAGGGATCGCTTCCGTCGCTCATCTTCACCTTCATTTCCTTGCCCTCTCCATCCACAAACTTGAGTGGCTTGTCTTGGTAAGGGTCATATTGAGAGGGCAACGTCAGAAGCACAAGAGTGAAGACAGTCGACAGGACGACGAAGACACCCAGGGCAAGCTCAAAGCCATGATTGAACTTGTCGGTGAAGATTTCTTCGCCAAACATGGTTCGTGTGTGTTGGCGAGGTTGAGGGTGTGGGCTGGTTGACGATCACGTTGCGCCGCGTAGGCACTAGCCACAAGAGTAGGTGGCGGATGGTGGCACCGAAACGGCAGGTGCGGGTGGTCCATCAATGCAGGCGCAAGACCCCTGAACGGTACGGATACGATGGTGTAAACGCGCTCAAAGAAACAAAGACGCCCTCGTTGCCTCATCGTCACCCCAATAAACCTAAAATCTGCCTTTCACTCGCCCGCGTATTTTTGCCCTTGTGTCAACAATCTCGCTGGAATTGGGTGCAGGCAACCCAGAGAAACGGCGCACCTGCCTATTGCGTGCATAGAGACGAGGCATAGCGGACCTCCGGGCGCGGCTCTATTTGCAACGATAGTAGATGGCGTCTACGTATGCCCTGCCCGCAGCGTCCTCGTCGCGCTCACACAGCCATGGACGGCCACGGTCGCTATATCTCCCTGACGCTTCTCCCATACGCAACGGCCAGTTGTCTCCAGTAGAAGAGCAGAAGCTCGTTGCCGCAGGCCACCAGCACCACACATCGGCGGCCATGAACGGACACGGGCACAGCAACGGGAACAGCCAGCTGCACGGCGCAGTGCGCTCGCCCTTTGCAGAATACAATGGACACGCTCATGACCATCACGACCACAATCACAATCATGCCCACAAACACTCGCTTTCAAACGACTCGACATACTCTCTCAACTCCTACTCCAACGGGAGGACAAGAGGTGGACCTCGAGGAGACTCGGACGTCTTGCGTACCCCGGCGCGCAAGCACCCGTCAACAGACAAGGCCGTCTTCTCTCCCATACACGAGAATCCGCCCGCGCTGTCTCCCCCGTCCTCGTAGGGATTCCCCAGGCGCGCGCCCTCCAAGTGTCGACTAACTCGATATCAGATCATGGTTGCAATTGCCTGAAGCCCTCACTGCGCTCCTCATACCTCTCCCATTCCTCCTCGCATCACTAGCATATCCAAGTGTCACCAGCGGGACACAAAAGCTCCCCCCGACCCTCTCGGAAGCCGTTGCCCAGAGTGCACCTGCAATCGACACACAGTATATTGCAAACGACTCACAACTTTTTCATGCTCTTGCACTATCGTCTGCGACATTGACGCTCATTGGCCTGATATCAAGAGTGAGCTCAGGCGTAGACCAGCCATTGGATAAGCGGAAGGCAGGAAACTCCCGTGGCACAGGCGAACTGCTGCGGGATGTGAGCACACCTTTGCGCATCTGCAAGACTGTAGTTGGCATCCTTTTACCATTTTTTGCGACGATGCAACTGGGAGGAGCCAAGACAGCACTGTTTCTTCTGGCTGCGACTAGCGCAGGGCTTGGAGCTCTCGATCAGAAGCCAGGGAAGCACACCTATTGGGACGACTTGAAGCGGACACTTCGAACTCGAAAAAGCTCGTGTGCCGTGCTGCTTCTTGCAATGCTTCCAGACATTATCACTTCTGGATATGCAGGGGGCCACTTGCTTGGCAATTGTGCCTTGTTGGTTTCAATATTTTTGTTTCCGCCGCCTTTGCCTACGGCTGGTTTCTCTCTCATCACAGGGCAACAACGCCAAGATCAATATGGTATGCAAAGATCAGCTCGAATGTCTCTCCCAAAGCCTTTCTCGCCATTGATAAGTACTCCTGAAGACACCTTCCTCACTATCGTCTCTGGTCTACTCCTCGTGCTGGTTACAATCACGTATTCCACTTTCTCGTCTATTTCACTTCGTCCAACGCAACACACATTTATGTTCTCCGCGTTGTCAGTTATATCGGCAGTGGCGCTTGTGAACTTCTCGCTCCCAGCGTCGTTGCGGAGCCAGAAGAAGGTAGGGATGGTTCTAGGTTGTTCCTTCCTCGCTGCATTCGGTGCATGGGAGTACTCGAACATAGCGCTAGCCTGGGCATACTTCCCTGCGAGTTGTTTCCTGTTCGTTATGGCACAGTACTTCGATACGGGTGCGGCTGTGGCGCACGCGTCTCACTCCCATGATCATTCGCATACCGACCATGATCACTCTCATGACCATCACGATCATCATCTTCATGGCAATCACTCAAGGCTATCGGCTTTTCTTATCGCGCAAGCTACACCAGGTTCCATCATCCACAGTATTCTCATTGAGAAGGACTCCCGCCGCATCGCCTATTTTGGAGTGTGGGTTTACAACTTGAGCACCATACTATATGCTTTTGCTGACACAACATAGGCTCAACTTAAGTTTCATGATGGTTCAATTCTTCTACGGTTTCGTTAGTGGCTCTCTGGGTCTGCTTACAGACAGTATTCATATGCTGTTCGACTGTGCTGGTCTTGCTGTGGGATTGGCTGCAGCAGTGATGAGTAAGTGGCGACCGAATGCTCGATATCCATATGGATATGGCAAGATCGACACACTATCTGGTTTTGCAAATGGCGTGTTTCTTCTGTAAGTTTTTCGGATGCAGATTGAAGGATTCTGCTAACTTTGGTCAGACTCGTCAGCGTAGAGATCATATTTGATGCCTTTGAGCGATTGTGTGAGGGTCACGAGCTGCAACGACTAAATGAACTTCTCATTGTTAGCATTCTCGGTTTCCTGGTGAACATTGTGGGCCTCACGGCCTTTGGGCATGCTCACCACGGTCACGGGCATGATCATGGCCAGTAAGATTATCCTTGCCCAATAAGCTGTAGACTAGACTGACATCAACAGCGATCACGGAGATCATGGCCATTCACACGACAACGAAAATATGCAGGGCATTTTCCTGCATATCCTCGCAGACGCACTTGGATCTGTCGCCGTCATCATCTCTACCCTACTCACCAAGTACTACGGCTGGTCTGGCTGGGATCCTATTGCGTCATCTATGATAGCCATTCTAATATTCTTGTCCGCAATCCCACTAGTAAAAAGCGCAGGTATACGGCTCATGCTATCTCTGCCTGCTGATGTAGAATACGGTGTTCGCAACACACTCGGAGAGCTCGGCTCGCTTAGAGGGGTGGTTGGGTATGCAGTTCCAAAGTTTTGGCTTGAAGACGAGGGTGCGGCGCACGCCGATGTTCACGCAAAAGAAGATGATCACAAGCACGAGAACGGAGGATGTGACCATGGGCATGACCACGGACACGACCATGGACACAGCCATAATCACGGGCATAAGCACGACCATGGCCATTCACACAACCACAATCATTCTCAGGATCATACCCATGATCACAAGCATGATCACGGCCATGCTCACGATCACCATGATCACGACCATGACCACAGCCACGCACCCCGCCCACAAAAGATTCTCGGTGTCATCCATATCATTGCATCTCGTGGCGCGGACCTGGAGGATGTACGGGAGCGTACAATACAATTCCTGAAAGGAAAAAACATGGAGCTTGTCGTCCATGTGGAGAGGGAGGGAGACGGGCGATGCTGGTGTGGTGGTGGGGCAAAGATGAATTGATTAGCGCATGATTTGTAGCATGAAAGGCGTTTGGTATACAGGAAGTGAATGTACAATATTCGTGTCTCGAGTTGGATGTTTGAAAGATATGGACCTGGTATTTTAGAGAAGCGGGGCGTGTTAATGATATTTTCAATGTGTTCATACTTTCGGTTTTGTTCTCTCATCATCCAGTGATAAAGTGTGTCTCATGTATATTGTATCTGTAAGGCAAATCAAGCAATGCTTGTGAAGGTGATGACCCATATTCCAAACCCATTACCGCCAGATCTTCTAGAGACATGTGTTGATGAATGCCGCTATTGACTAATTGTTAAGTATCCAGTAATATTTCATAAACACATGTATCATCTCTAATATCACACTACATCACCTCCTTACTTATTCCACACAATTTTATTGAAAAAATTAGAAGGGGATCCATATAAATACTCTTTCTACTAATTTTACACTTTTAACTTTCTTTCTCTATCTGTTCAACTAATGCTCGGCCACTTACTATCTTTAAAAAAAAAGGGTCCAATACCCTCTTACCCAAATATCAAATACAAGAACTGCTACAAGCAACTTTTTCGTAACCCTCGTCTCTCTTCCTTTTTACGTCCTCTTTCATTTTCAAAAGAAAACTGTCATGATTGACCAGTGTTCACTACTCTTCTATTTTGTCTAAAAACTTGAAATAATTAGATTATGCCGGTATGCTTCTCTCTTCTCCTTCCCAGAAAAGAGGCTAGGGGGATTTCTAAGCTCTCACTTCACGACTTCCTCCTCCTTCTGCTGTTATCTCCTTGAGGAAAGAAAAGAAAAACTAGGCCACCATGTCCTGCTTTCCTCTCCCCCCCCCCCCCCCCCCCCTTTTTTTTCTGTTTCTTCTCTGCGATACCGCGGATAAAGAAAGTATCCATATACACAACATATGAGAAAAGAAAGGAGGTAAAAAAACAAAAAAAGTATAATTAGTAACAACACTTTACATTTTCGCCCCAGCAGTTTTCGTCAAATGAATCTTCTCAAAAGACCATGTGCTTCAAATGTCTTTTAGGATTTTTTTTAAGTTAAAAAAAAGAGAGGAAGTGTGTGTTCATGGGAGTTGTGGCTGTGGGGGTCGGTGTTCATGCTATTGGATGCCATGGTACATATGGAGGGGAAAATTCTGGTTGAGAAACTGTGTATTTATTGTTGCCGTCTCTGTCTAACACAATGCAATAAAAAAATATCTCTGAAGTCGTGATGAGGGTCACTTATGATAATGGATGGAGCAAGAGAAGAAGTAGATCTGAGATGCGGACAGAGATGAGAGCTGTGAGTAAAATATGGGTAAAATGTTGTGAAAAAATCATTCTGTTCAAATCATCTAAAGAACAAACTTATTTTACTGATAAAATATACTGAGCATCAATGCAAACGCATCGGCACTCTGACATGACGAACTCAAATAAACCCAACGTAATTCACAGTCATGAAAAGATCCACCCTAGAGGTGGACCCCTATTTGCCCATACTCTGCAAGTACGATTCCCATCCATCTTCCAGTAACGCCTTGTCCTTCCTCAGAACCTCCTTCTCGTTGCCCTCCATCCAGACTCGCAACCTCTCCCGAATGACCTTGTCCTCCGCTCCAAGAATCCTAACGGCCAACAACGCCGCATTAGTCGAGTTGTTGATACCGACCGTAGCTACCGGCTCGCCTCGTGGCATTTGTGTCATGCTGACCAGACTGTCCCATCCGTCCATGTGCGTTGCCTTGACAGGGAGTCCAATGACAGGCAGCGTAGTCCAGGACGCGCACATACCAGGAAGGTGCGCGGCACCACCTGCAGCACCAATGATGACACGGAGAGATGTATCAGATGCGGCTTTTGAGAATTCACGCAGCCAGTCGGGAGTACGATGTGCCGAGGTGATGCGCGTTGTGAAGGGGATTTGGAGCTTCTCAAGGATTTGGAGACCGGCTTTGAGAACAGGCAGATCGGAGTCAGAGCCCATAATGACAGCAACAAGAGGCTTCTCTTTGGATTCTAGTCGGGGACCGAGGGGCTTGCCTTTCTGTTTATCAACGAAGTCGATGAGAGGCTGAATTTCGCGCTCGGCAGCTGCGAGGGTGGGTGCTGTGATGGTAAGATGACCCATTTTGCGTCCTGGGCGCGCGTCACCTTTGCCGTAGAGGTGAACAGAAGCTGTTGTAGTTGCTAGAGCTTCGTTTGCAACCTTGACATGAGAGTCTGGAGTCTGTCCACCAAGGATGTTAAGCATGATTGCGGGTTCCCGAAGTCGCAGGCCCGATTGAGGGATGGGTATGTCGAGAATCGCACGCAGATGTGCATCATACTGTGAGATTGGACAGGCCTCGATGGTGTAGTGACCTGAGTTATGGGGCCGAGGTGCAATCTCGTTGATCAACAGGCTGTCGTCCTTGAGAAGGAACATCTCGACGCCAAAAACACCCTTGCCCTCGAATGCCCCAATGGCCTTCTTCGCGAGATCTTGTGCTTTCTGTGTTATCTTATCAGAAACATTCCGCGGTGGTGCGTATGTAAGCTTGCAGATGCTGTCTTCGTGCACTGTCTCAACAGTTGGGAAAGTGAGCACACCGTCCTTCGTCTTGACCACCATGACTGCGAGTTCCATCTTGAATTCGGCCCATCGCTCCGCATACAAAGGTCGGTTGCCCAGTACCTTTGATGCACCGTCGAAATCCTGTTCACCGTTGACCACGTAATTGCCCTTGCCGTCATACGCCTCCGTCTTGCTCTTTAGCATAAAAGGATATCCGTACGCAGCCCCCACCTCTTTCAGTCCCTCAATACCTTTACCTTCGAGGTCTATGCTGTCTGCAACATCGACATCATGCTCCTTCAAGTATAGCTTTTGTGCGTACTTGTCTTTGATAATTCGCAGTGTCTTCCAGCTCGGCTCAACCACAACTTGTCCAGCTACCTCCTCCAACATGTAGGTATCGACATGCTCGATTTCTACCGTGACGACATCTGATGACTGGGCCAGTTTTTTCACTGCTGCCGCGTCCTTGAATGACCCCTCAATATGGCCGTCGTGTGCAGATATTTGCTTTGCTGGTGATGCTGCTGCGTCCAGGATGTTGACTTGAACGTTTAGGCGATTGGCGGCTTCAATAAGCATGCGGCCAAGCTGACCGCCGCCCAAGACACCAACTTTCCTGCTGTCGGCCATTTTGAAGATACTGATTGCAATAGTCAGGTGCGATGAACACAATTGATGGTTGTGACTGCTTTCAGTCTAAAGGTGGGGAGAGAGGGCAGCTCATGATTGGTCAATTTAGGAGGGGAGGGAAAAATCAGTCTACGAGAACCACCGAGTATCAAACGGAAACCGGAATCGAACATTATTCGTCGATTTGCTCAAAACTCTGATATGATAAACCTTCCTCCTCACTTCTTCTAATACCAACACTCGAAGACAAGTAATGCCATTTTGCACATCGTTCACGTCACAACTAGCACGATTCAATGCTAGAGCACATATTTTGCTTTAGTCAAATTGGCACGTGTAATTCATGAGTTGACCTCATGAGCTCGGAAGAGCTCATTGGTATGTTTCCATTGCCTAAATGGATATTGAGTATCTTTTTGTGCACTCGTAAAGAGCCCATGCCAGTCATGATACACGCCTCGTAAGTGAATTCCCATGACCATGACCACGCCGACAACCCAAAGAAATCGCTCCACCTCAAGCAATCGCTTAGACCTTGAAA
Organism: Mycocentrospora acerina; assembly: GCA_022701365.1. Taxonomy (NCBI): domain Eukaryota; kingdom Fungi; phylum Ascomycota; class Dothideomycetes; order Pleosporales; genus Mycocentrospora; species Mycocentrospora acerina. The sequence goes on along the minus strand of JAKUHH010000395.1, from coordinate 670,633 downwards.
CCACGGGACCTTCTGCGTCCACGAGCGCGCTCGAACTTGCGGCCCTTGCTCTCGACGTAGGGCTTCTTGTGGGAGTGGGGACCGAAGCCGAAGTGCTTGACCGACTCGCGGGAGTTCTTGGGGCCACGGAGGAGGAGGGTGTTGGCACCGGTGGGGGAACGGGTGGCAACCTCATCGATGGTGAGAGCCTCGCCACCAGCCTTCTCGATGCGGGCACGGGCAGACGCAGTGAAGCGCATGGCCGCGATGGAGAGCTTGGGGAACTCTGCAAATTGTTAGTTACAGTAGGGTATTTCTGAAAACTTTACCACATACCGAGGAGACGGATGTCATCGGTGACAGTGCCGACAATGACGATGGTCTTGCCCTCGTGGGCCTTAGCAGACTGCTTGCTGGCAGCAGTCGCAATGATCTTCGACAAGCTGACGGCTATCGGGGGTTAGTCTACTTGTCTGGCGAGACTCGTGCGGGTGCGGTTGTCTTACGAGGGCGGTTGATCTTGGACATCATGAGGCGTCGGAGAACCGTCTTGTTGAAGGGGGCATCGGTGCGGCCTGAAATTCACTGTCAGCCAAAACCAAAAAAACCGCGCACACTTGCGATTAGAGTACTTACGAGCCAGGAACTTGTACAGACGCACCAACAGCTTCACGTAAGGGTTGGTGGACTTAGGGACCTCTGTATACTCGTCAACCTCCGCGCTCTCGAGAGTTCATGTTTGCGTCCAAAGGACAGCTAGGCGCCCGCGCATTGCTGCGCAGACTCGACGGGGTTCACATACTGCGGTGCCCGTCTCGAACATGGTGGCGGTCGAGATCAATTCCCATCTTGACTGATTTGACGTGTGGTGTTGTCGGGGCTGTGGGTTAGTACAATCGATGCGAAGTTCTGGTGATCCTCGCGAATTTCGTTCTGTGGGCGGCGGTCTTAGCGCGACTTGGCGACCCTCACCGCTTTGGGCAGAATCGGGACAGACCTAGTGCAAATTTTGGAGGCAGAGTTTTGGGGAACTAGACTACATCTTTAGTCTGTGCTGCAGGTAGTTGAGCGAGACATTTTATAGTCTCTTATCAACTCAGTTCACTGTTTAGCTGGAGATGGCGCGGTACAACGCTTACCCTTTCATTATCATCCACATCGCAAGAGGCTCAAACAAGGGACCAACAAAGTATTACAACTTTTGAAAAAATGTCCATTAATATTACGTAGTTTGAAAATGTATTAATCGCAGCTTTCTCCGCAAGCGGGCACCGCAAAGTCTATGTATAATCACATGTATTCCTTCGTATTCCCTTCGTTGCTCCCTGACATGCTATCGAAATCTGAAACGGAACCGAGCAAAGGAAGATATAAAGGTCCCAGGTCACAGCCCCGTGAAAACAAGCCCCCAGGGCGTGGAAACAACCCGCTTGTCTATGCTCTCGAACACCTGAAATACGTAGAACCCCGTCTCACTCCAAACCCGCACCAAAAAGTGGATAAAAAAACAAGAAAGAAGAACCAAACGTGACAAACATATCCTCAAGACGAGGCAAAGTGGGACAGCCGCGAACCCGGTAGTAGAATCAGAAGATTTGCACTTCTGGGTTGAGAGAAGCCCAATCATTCAATCGATTAGTAACCCTTCTCGCCAATGATGTGACCAACTCCGTTGTAGATTTTAGCGGTGGAATCAGGAGCATATCGAGGGCCAAGAGAGCCAAAGATCATGAACATGGATATGATCACGGCGCCAAAGACCATAATCTTGCGAAGCGCTGGGCGGTTCTGGCCAAACTCTGCCCACTTCATGCCGCCCTGTCCGAGGTACTCCTTGAGTTTGTCTCCGCCAAGCTTGTAGTATACTAGACCACCGAGCGCAATGCTGTAACCGAAAGCCTGGAGAAGGGTGACGGGGTCTTGGAACAGGAACATGGAGGCAAAGACAAGAAGAATATCCTTCAGTACACCGGAAAGAGTGAGCACAAGCGACGATGTCTTTCCAATCTAGGAGGATGTTAGTTTGTGCAAATAGAAAGTAAAAGCAATCGTGACATACCAAGAAAACGACAGAAACGTTGAGCATAAAAGCAACAGACGCGTTGGCCAATAGAGTGAAACCACCGACGCGGTTGATGTCCACCATGGTCAAGGTCGGGAACTCAGTGAAGAGCAGAACCATACCGTTCATGATGGCACATGCAGGAGCGTAGTAGTAAAGAGAGACGAGTGGGTCCATCTTGAAGTCGGGGGAGCTGAGGATTCGCTGGACCATGACCAAGCGGACAGCCTCGAAGACGATGCCGCCGACTTGGAAGAGGAAACCAACCATGACGAACTGGATCTCACCAAACGATGCAATGACAACGCCGATGACAATGAAAGAAACGTTTCCGAGAGTCTTCAGGTTCACGGGAGCAATTCCGAGACTCCAGGTTGAGATCAGGACAGCAACGGGTGTGGTAGCCTAGAAGAGTTAGTGGTTATTTAGGGGCTCGATCAATCCGCACATACCTTGAGCATCTGGATGAAAGACACGCTCAAATACAGGTATGCCTGGTTACCGCAAATCAAACTCAGACTGAAGAAGAGGCCAATGGGAACGATCGCGCGCAAGTATACACGGCCGGTCATGGGCACCTTCTTTCTTGAGTCGAGGATGGATGTGAAGCGGGCGAGGAACTGCGTCATGATGGTCGCAAAGATCAAGTGCCATGTTGTGAGGAAGATGGGGAAATCTGCAAGGCTATGAGCAAGTGTTGAGGTGACCGCAGGGAGTTGGACATACGGAATTTAGCCGTGTCCAAGATGTACTTGTTGAAGACGATTGTGCTGGAGCTGAGTGTGATCCATGTCCTGCGCGGCGGTCAGCGAGAGTTGTGCAGCGTACGATTGTGCCTGGACATACGCAATGTAGACGGCAGGGTGAAATGAGGCTGCCTCAGCCGCTGGCGATTTAAGGGCGTCAGGGTTGACGGTGGGCAGTACTGGCTGCGAAGCATCGCGAGTAGTGTCCACGGAGGAGCGGACCTTCTCGTCTGCAGACATGGCTGGGCGAGGCGAGGCGACTTAACGAGAGACTGTAAAGGGACGTCGTTGACGTGGGCGGGTGGGCGGAAAGTGGAGCGCTGAAGGAGAGACAGTCGCGGCGAGGGAGTTGTCAACTCGTCAGCGAAGATGGGAGGATTGACGCGGGTGCTGACTGATGGCCGGGGTGTTACAGGGGAGCAGCAGGAGAGACACAACGTAGCACAGGCAGTACTGGAGTGTCGTATCTGGCGCACGGGAGGGAGTGAACAGATAAAAGAAGTCTGAGAAATGTTGGGAGCCGTAGGGTCGACCAGAGGACAGGCTGCGCTAAGGCGAGGGGCGGAGCGGAAGTTAGCACTCCAGGCCGTCACAGGGGTTCTCGAAGACGCTATCACTGGGCAACGGCGGCGGACGTGCGCCTTGCAAAACGCAACAGATGAGGATGAACGGGAGCTGCGCGCTTTTCGCAGGGTGAAACCGATCTGCTGTGGACCCGTTGTGTGTACGCGCAAGCTCCAAACGCAGTCGGCCCTCTATTGTGCACTTGTGAATAGCAACCGCCTTCTCCATCATCGGACGCGTACATCTGCAGCCCATGCGGCGAAATGACCCGCCACCGAAATACCTGGCAGAGAAAGAGCCTTTCAACCACTGCACCGCTCTCCATCTGCTGCAGACGGCGTCTCTGCAGATCAGGTGATTGCAGGAGCGGCAGTTGATGGGATTGTCTTTGTTGGGCGGAGTGCTGGGGGTCCATGCATGTCGTTGTCTCGAAAAAAACCTACACAGTGTCGATTACACAGTCGCACTAGCTACTACGGTGCACCAGCATGATGCGTCGTTGATCTGGGTGTTGCAGGCCTCGCAGATAGAAGACGTCAAGCCTCACTTGCGCCCGATTAGGCGATTTCTGATGCTCGCACAGAGGCCCGCCACCGGAGGGCATGAGAGTCGGCAGCAACCAAGCAGCCTTGGACACAGGCAGGCAGCCTATGTCCCTCGAACGCCGAAACATTTGCAGAGTCACAGTGGCCAACCAGTGCTCCCACGCTGCACGCCCACTGATTTGATCGTCTGGCCCCACACACTCCCCCTTTTCGCCGTTGCCGCATCGAGCTCCCCAGTCGATATTGCGCGAACCCTGTACTGCTAGCAATGTCAACATCCTTGGCACGCTTGTCTATCGCGAACTATTAATCCCTCCACCACGCTCCAGACTCTCTGGCCATCGCTGTCATAACCGAACCACTACTCGCCTGCTTGCCGAGTACATGTTAAACTACGCCCGCCAGACATTGAAAAGAGTTCCTAGTTTCCAAGAACTGTTGCAGGGAAAGATGGGCTCAACCAAAGAGGAAATGTACGCTCACCGCCTGCCCGCCTTCACCGTATGAAGTTGGAACTGACAGTTGCACAGTTCTGTCGATGTGCTTGTCATTGGTGCTGGACCGACTGGTCTGGGAGCAGCAAAGCGCCTCAATCAGATTGTATGCTTGGGGATTCGCAACTTGTGGAGGGGCAACAGCTAAACAACTTCAGGATGGCCCCTCATGGCTGATTGTCGACTCGAATGAGACGCCTGGCGGTTTGGCTTCGACAGATGTCACCCCAGAAGGCTTCGTGAGTAGACTCCCTCGCCATTGACTTGGTGTTCACGTCCTAACCACGCTGCAGCTTTACGATGTTGGTGGCCATGTCATCTTCTCCCACTACAAGTACTTCGACGACTGCATCGACGAGGCCCTCCCCAACGAGGATGACTGGTACACCCACCAGCGTATCTCATACGTTCGCTGCAAAAGCCAATGGGTTCCTTATCCCTTCCAGAACAATCTTTCCGTGTTGGGCAAGGAAGACCAGGCAAAGTGTGTCGACGGACTGATTGACGCTGCACTGGAGGCACGCGTGGCCAACACAAAGCCCAAGGACTTTGACGAGTGGATCCTGCGACAGATGGGCGTCGGCATTGCTGATCTGTTTATGAGACCATACAACTACAAGGTTTGGGCTGTGCCCACGACCAAGATGCAGTGCCAGTGGCTTGGTGAGCGTGTCGCCGCTCCCAATGTCAAGGGTGTCATCAACAACATCATCCTAAACAAGGTTGCAGGAAACTGGGGTCCAAACGCAACCTTCCGTTTCCCCGCTCGAGATGGCACAGGAGGCATCTGGATTGCTGTCGCAAAGACTCTACCCGAGTCAAACACGCGATACGGCGAAAGCAGCACAGTGACCAAGGTCGATGCGGACAAGAAGCAAGTAAGCCTCAAGGACGGCACTGTGGTCAACTACAACAAGCTTGTCAACACCATGGCTGTCGATGCTCTTGTTGAGTCAATGGGCGACAAGGAGCTTATTGACCTCAGCAAGGGTCTTTACTACTCTAGCACCCATGTGATTGGTGTGGGTATCCGTGGTGAGCGTCCTGAGCGCATTGGTGACAAGTGCTGGCTGTACTTCCCCGAGGATGACTGCCCCTTCTACCGCGCTACGGTCTTCTCCAACTACTCGCCATACAACCAGCCGCAAAAGGATGTGAAGTTGGCCACGCAGCAGCTCGCCGACGGCTCGAAGCCCAGCTCCACTGAGCCTAAGGACGGTCCTTACTGGTCGATTATGCTCGAGGTCTCTGAATCTGGCATGAAGCCTGTTGACGGCAAGAACCTGTTGAGAGACTCGATCCAGGGCCTCATCAACACAGAGATGATCAATGCTGATGACGAGATTGTTTCCACCTACGTCCGCCGCTTCGACCATGGCTACCCTACTCCTTCCCTTGAGCGTGAGGGTGTTCTGACCAAGCTCCTTCCTGCTCTCCAGGCCAAGGATATTTGGTCGCGTGGCCGATTTGGTTCATGGCGTTACGAGGTCGGCAACCAGGATCACTCGTTCATGTTGGGTGTGGAAGCCGTAGACAACATTGTCAACGGCGCCGTCGAGCTTACCCTCAACCATCCTGACTTTGTCAACGGGCGCAAGAACGAGGAGCGTCGCCTCCAAGACGGTGCGCAGGTCTTTGCCAAGTCGAAGAAGGCTCTCGACTGAGGATATACACGGATGGGATGTTGACGAGCATGTAACGAATCTGGGAGCACATTTACAGGATACCACGCATGAGGAGCGAAAGTCACGAACGGGGGGTCTGGGAAGGGTGCATTCGGGGTTCCGGATCAGGAATTGGAGTTTTTACACATGCGTTGCATGGATACTTTTGAAGAAGATGGAAAGCATTTCACCAACTGATCTTCTCTTTTTTAGGGGAGATTGTTGGTGGAGCTTGCAAATGCTAGCAAGGCATCTTGCTGGTATCGTATCCTCTTGTCGCGCAAATCTTTGCCACATAGAAATAGATATCTTTTGTCTTGTCAACAGAAAACCGCTCATTTGCATATATGTGTATATGTAATTCTCCCGTTTGCACACTCTACTTGATTCCAGCTAGTCTACACACTGATTGTTGTATGTTGGTTTGTAGGTTACACATACCTAGCATCTCACTACCACTCCTCTCCTTCTTCTTCCTCTTCTTCTCTCTCTCTCCCCCCCCCCCACCCATCCCAATCGGTCCTTCCCACAACATTCACACGACGTCACCGTTTCCTCTACTCACCTTCCTAGTCCGTTTACATGTAACACCGCACCGCACTACACCGCGCCATCCCAAGCCTTACTTGCTTGCTTGCTCGCTTGCATATGAAACACGGGCCGAATGGGCAGGCGCATGGTATCGCATTATCTTATGTCCTATCATATCGTATCAAAATTATATCAAAGTATATCGCTTGGTATTGTCACATTATCATGTCTTGGCTTTGAAAGGTGGTTAGTTATGTTTGTTTGTGTATGGGAGGGAAGTGGAAGGAAGGGGATTTTTTTCAACGCATTGCATTGCATTGTGGAATGTAGGGATGGATGGCGTGTTACATGTTTTACGATTTACAGTGGGGGTTGAGGGTTGTGGAGTGGAGATGAGATGAGATGAGATGAGGGAGATGAGGCTCTTGGATGGGGTAGGGGGTGGAGATGCAGATCTCTGATAGATGGCCATTATGTCATTTCCCGGGAGATTAGGTGTCGATTTTATCAGCGGTAGGATACTTTGAGGGTGGTGGGGCTTTTTTTTTGGAGTGTGTACTGTCTTCTAGGTAGGTTTCTATCTGGTAATCTTTCTTTCTTTCTTTCTTTTTGGACAAGGCCTTCAGGCTTGGAGAAAGGTACATCCACTCTATGGATTGATTGGCTAATCGTAGAATTACAAGCAATACATTTTACTGTCCCTTTCCTGCTCTGAATTTTCTCAGTAGTTCGCGTTCCTCTTCGTTCTGGGCCACGTGCTCGTCCTCCCCTGTCGCAAGCTTTTCGTGCTTCCACTGCCTGCCTCCAGCCCCGTACTCGGCGCTGATCTGCGCATCTCCAACAAGCACCCACTTGTAGATGCACAACCCCTCTAATCCTACTGGGCCTCTGGAGTGGATCTTGTTCGTCGAGATGCCGACTTCGGTACCGAAGCCATAACGCTGGCCGTCGGCCATGCGCGTCGATGTATTCCAGTACACGGATGAGGAGTCGACGGCAGCAAGGAAGGCACGAGCGGCAGGCTCAGATGTTGTGAGGATGGCATCGGTGTGGTGGCTGCCGTGTGTGTTGATGTGTGAAACTGCTTCGTCGAGGGAGGAGACTGATTTTATCGCGAGAATGTAGTCGAGGAACTCCGTGTCAAAGTCTTCTTCGCCAGCGGGTTGGAGGAGCGCAGCAGAGTGGGGGTCGAGGGATTTTTGGAGGGCGGAGAGGGAGTGAGGATCGCAGCGAAGGGAGACGCCTTTTTGGAGAAGGGCCTGGGCAATCGAGGGGAGTGTGGTGGTGAGTGCAGATGCATCGACAAGGAGTTGTTCGGTGGCATTGCAGCCAGCCGGGTAGGAGGCCTTTGCGTCGATGATGACTTTTGTGGCTTTGTCGGCGGGGTAGTCGTCTCGGAGGTAGATGGAGCAGATTCCGTCGGCGTGGCCGAGCACGGGGATGGAGGTAGAGTCTTTTACATAGCGTACGAGTTTGTTGCCGCCTCTTGGAATGCAGAGGTCGATGAAGGTGTCGAGTTTGAGGAGGTCAGCAATCACGTCGTGGGTTTGGACAAGTTGCAGACAGGACGAGGGAACGGCGGTCGAGGATAGGGCGTCTGAGATGATGGAGGCGATGGCGGCGAAGCTGTTGCTGGATTCGCGGCCACCTTTGAGAATGGCAGCATTTCCGGATTTGATGGCCAGGGCGGAGATGTTGGCGATTACTTCGGGGCGGGCTTCGAAGATGATGAGGAGTACGCCGATGGGGCACGTGATACGGGAAAGGGTGAGGTTGTCGTCCAGGAGTGTCTTTGCAGTGACCTTGTTGACTAAGAGTAGATTAGTCGTTGCACCCACAACTTAACAGCAGCATCATGTGAGACGATTTAAAAGACGACGAGTATGTGTGATGAAAGTTGATTATCGCAAATCATGAAAACGAAGTAAACGCTATACATACTCGGGTCTTCCAGGTCCCTCACGTCCAAGATTCCCTGAAGCATATCCTCATACTTTCCTGGCTTTCCCAAATCCAGCCTCTTGACCAGACTCGCACTCAGTGTCCCGCCAGCTGCAGCTTTGTCTGCAGCCTCCAAGTCCTTGGCATTGGCGGCCAGCACCTTCTCCTTCCCAGCGGCGAGGGCATGGTGGATTGCAGTCAGAGCAGCATTGCGGTCTTCGGTAGGCAGCACGGCGAGCTTGCGCGAGCCGACTCTTGCCGCCTGAGCGACCTCGATTGGGGTAGCATTGGTGAGAGACATGGTTAGTGTGAGAGTGGTTCACAAGGTGGGTTGGTAACGAAGCCCTGGGTCTCGGATGGTGGTTCCTGATAGACGCGTGACTCAGAAGGGCTCAAAAAGGAACAACTTTTCTCCAATACAGCGTCGGCATGCAGGGTCTGGCTCGGCTGCGCCGGCAACTGGAGATCAGATGGGTCGTATGCGGCTGCAACAATGTCTAAAGATAGGCGTGTGAAGGCTCGGGTGGGATGAACGAGTGGTGTTGCGGGGTCTCGCGGCGGCGTCTTGCAGCCAGCAGACATCGTATCTCCAACGAGTGCCATGACCAAGCACCACATGCCATCACATGCGATGATTGATAATGCTTTGTCTGCATATTGGACTGGTGGAACGGATGGGATTGCCAGAGTCGTGCCAGTTTTTCAATAATGCGTCATGTTCTATATCCTGTCGGCCCTAGACTCGAGGCGCGTGGTCGCCGCGCTGGACGACGCCCGGCGGCGGCCAACCCTGTCAATGGTGTGGCTGGGGTCGGCCGTCCAACCTCCTCCCATTGTCGTGCCAACCTCTTTTTTTTCACAACTGCCTTGGTTCTTTCAGCTACCACGTAGGTCACAGCTTGCAAGATGGCTGGATTTTTCTTTTTATATCCATGTCTGCTCCTGCAGTCTGACATACATTGCACAATCATCCACTCCCTGCCTCTCAAGTGCTGAGCAGGTACCCAAACACTGCACTCTGCGGCCTCTGCTCACACACGACATCCCGCCAGCCCTCGTTGCTACTGCCGCTCTCCTACTTCCGTGCATAACTTGATCGACGCCATCGTACTACCGCATTCAGCGCTTCGTGCCTGCACCAATCCTTCCCACACGGCACCACCAGCCACCACCACTACCACCATCACTACTACTACTATTACTACTACCACCACCCCCCCCCTCCTCCAAGATGCGCTCCGCCGTACGCACACTCGCTGCGCTTGCCTCTGCCGCCTTCTTCGCCGGCCCCTCTGCTGCCCAGACGTACACCAATTGCAACCCGACACTACGAACCGACTGCCCACCAGACTCGGCGCTGGGGCGCACAGTCAACATCGACTTCACCTCGGCGTCTGACAGCTTCACACCCCAGGGTAATCCCACGTATTCCGGCAATGGCGCCGCCTTTACTGTTGCAAAGTCTGGCGACTCTCCCACACTCACATCCAAGTGGTACATCATGTTCGGCAAGGTCGAGGTATCGATGAAGGCAGCACCAGGAGCAGGCATTGTCAGCAGCTTCGTCCTGCAGTCGGACACACTGGACGAGATCGACTGGGAATGGCTCGGCGCAGACCCCGACGAGGTCCAGACCAACTACTTTGGCAAGGGCCAGACGACCTCATACAACCGCGGCGCTTTCCACGCCGATGTTGGAAGTCAGTCGACCTTCAAGATGTACACCATCGAATGGACACCCCAGCAGATTGTGTGGCAGATTGACGGAAAGACTGTCCGCACCCTTGAGCCCGCCAACGCCCAGAACCAATACCCCCAAACCCCCATGCAGCTCAAGCTTGGTGCATGGAGTGGCGGTGATCCAGCAAACGCTGCCGGCACAATTGCGTGGGCCAGGGGGCCTACCGATTACTCAAAGGGACCTTTCACTATGCTCGTCAAGTCACTCAAGGTTTCCGACTACTCGACCGGCACGCAGTACACCTACGGCGACACCAGCGGGACCTGGGGATCCATCAAGTCCAACGGCGGTAGCGTTTACTCTGGCGGCAACAAGCCTATCCAGAACGCTCCCTCGATCACGGCAACGGCTAGCGGACAGCCCATTCCCTTTACCCCTACCGTGACCTCTGTGACGAATCGCCCGAGTGTTTACCCCTGGATTCCTGCGTCGTCATCGTACACACCACAGCCAACCTTTGCCAACTACCCAGGGCTTCCGAGTGGGTGGACTGTTTCTGATACAGGCAAAGTTGTTCCTCCCAGCTCAGCTCCCGTCAGTAAGCCTATTTTTGTCCCTTTGAGTACTCTCCTTGGTACCATGCTAACCATTTTCTGCAGACATCCCCTCCCGAGTCCTCTACGCTCTCGCCGGCAGCTTCGCCTTCGGATTTGCCTGGCGATTCTAAGTCCTCGGTGGTCACTGCCTTTGACGACCAGGGCTTCACCACCATCTACACCTCGACCCGCAGCCTGTCACCTTCTCAGCCCCTCACCACAGCGGCGACTAGCTTCAGCGCGCTGCTGAACAGCGCTGTACAATCAGCTGCCCCGATTGTTCCTTCAGCCAATGGTGGAGTTTCTCGGCTGTTTGGCACGGCAACTCTTCTTTCAGCGCTCGCTTGTTTCGCCGGCGCGACACTTGGGCTCATGTAGAACAGTGAGCAGATGCAGCAGATGATGGCATTGCCCGGCCCTATTTCTTCGTTTTTAGTCAGTATCATTGTTGTAGTGTTTCGCATAGCGTTGGCGTTTGGGATGGTAAAGTGCAAGGCTAAAGTCAAAATTTGGTACCCATGGAGATTTTCATGGTTGACTGCTTTGTGTGTTTAGAAGTTTTAGTGGTGGATTGGATTGGATTGGATTGGATGCAATGAGATGGATGTATGATGATGATGGTGATGCAAGGACGAGACATGGATAGATGGATTGATGAGCTACGGCTCCAATAGTTTTAATGCTGATCTGAAATGATATGATATTTGAAGTTTGTCTAATTTCCTGTTTTTACTTTTCTGTGATGAGTATGAGTGTGATTATAAGTAGTAGTGTGAGTATAGCCGGAATAAGAAAATGATGAGTTGAATTTATCAATCAATCAATCAATCAATCAATCAATCAATCAATCAATCAATCAATAGATAGATAGATGGATAAACAGATAGTAGGTACCACACATCACCCTGCTGTTTATATATATATATATGTTCATATCTTTACTAGCCATGGCACCAGAGTAAAATAAAATAAAATAAAATAAAATAAACTAGACATCCCAAAGGAAAATACCCACCATCTCCTCTTCCTCGTACTGGTCATACAAGTTGAAGTGGTAGTAGTAGTTATACTATTTCTACTACTACTACTACTACTACTACTACTACTACTACTACTACTACTACTACTACTACTACATCCCCACATTGCCCATTGATGATGACGACGACGAAGCAAATTCTCCGACTTTTTCTTTCTTTCTCCAACTTTTCAACTTTTTTTCAAAATGTGTGAATTTATTTCAACGTCTTATTCTTCTTCTTCTTAATTTTTCCTGTGTTCAAGGGATAGGTGGTTGTCTATATATGTGTGTGTATGTGTATTTTTGAGAGAAGAAGAAGAAGAAGAAGAAGAAGAAGAAGAAGAGAAATAAAACAAAAAAGGAATTTGATGTTGTAGCCTCGCATACATATACATACATTGTTTCGTCGCCATCGAAATCGACATTGACATCATCACTGCCATCGCTATTGCTATTACCGTCTTTGTTTTTGGTCTCCAAATAAAAATCCTCACACGCTTGCTGTGTAAATTGCCCACAACTCCCCCACAACTCTCCACATCTAGCCACCACGCCCGCCATACGGGTTATGGCGGTAATTGTTGGTCCTGCCACCACCACGGTAATTTGCGCCGGGCTTCCCTGCATTCTTCGGCCCCGTAGGCGCATTGATGGGCGCATTGCTCGGTCCCGTAGGAGGCTGTGAGCTTACTGACCGCGCGCGGCTGTTGCCGTGCTGCTTGCCAAACCCACCGCGACCACCGCCAGGTCCAGACGGGATGCTTGGCTGTGGAATGTCCTCGTACATGCCCTCCCAGCTTGTGGGACCGCCTTGGCCGCCATAGCCTGCCGATTGCTGCATGCGTCGGGCTTGCTGTTGTTCGTACTTTTGCTGCTCAAAGGCCATTTGCTCTTGTGCTGTGTAGGCCGGGCGTGGGGCTTGAGGTTGTTGTTGTTGCTGCTGTTGCTGGGGGTTCATGCTCGGGGCGTTGCCTTGTTGCTGTTGCTGTTGCATTTGCATTTGCTGCATCTGTTGCATTTGTTGCATCTGCTGCATTTGCATTGGGTTCATGCCGCCGGCGTTGTTACCACCACCACCGCCCATAGCCTGGGGGTTGGGGCTGCCGGTACCACGGTTCATGCCGGCCATCATTTGCTGTTGCATCTGTTGCATTTGCATGGGGTTCATGGCCCCCATGCCGCCCATGGGGTTGGGCATACCGCCCTGAGCTGCGCCAGCGAGCTGTTGTTGCATTTGCTGAAAGTACTGCTGCATGCGTTGCCAGTATTGAGCCATCATGGCGGGCGTCATTGCTCCGTTACCGCCCTGTGGTTGTTGTGGCTGGCTGCCCTGGTTGTCAAAGCCTCCGTTTCCGCCATTGTTGTGACTGCCAAACTTGTTGCCACGACCAAACTTCTTGTCGTCTTCGCCTTCTCTCATGTTGCCTCTGGGTTGAGCGCGCTTGACTTCAATGGGCTTGCCAAGAATTTGGAGAGGTCCCTTGAGAGTTGCGTCGACAGCAGCGTCGCCGTCAAATGTGACGAAACCAAATCCACGAGGTCTACCCGTCTCTTTGTCCATCATGAGCGTTGCATCGACGACACGTCCAAACTGCTTGAAGAAGCTGGTAAAATCTTCCTCGGTTGCTTCTTGACTGACGCCACCCACAAAGATTTTGCTTGTTCGCTCCTGCTCTTCTCTGGGAATAGCTCTCTTGGGATCAATCTAGAACCAGGTCAACGAGATGGCTGTAAAGTGGTCGCAAAAGTGACTTACAATCTTGCCATCGAGGTAGTGCTCTTTGACCATGACGGTGTTTACACATCTGGCGTCTTTGAACGTGAGGAAACCAAATCCTCGCGAGCGACCGGTTGCCGAGTCGCGCATAACAGTGCATTCGCTGACTTCACCAAACTGGGAGAAGTAGTCCTTGAGGGATTCTAGAAAATTCGTGTCAGGGCGAGAACAAATTTATCGTGTATTGTGGTAGGTGAATGAGAAGGGTACTGGTAATGGATGTGGTGTGTAATAGGGTCGTGTGGGTAAATCTTACGTTCTGTTGTTTCCCAGTTCAAGCCTCCAATGAACATTTTACTATAATGGGAGTCAGTATGTTGTATGGCCAGAGATGGTTAGCAAGGAAGATTCAAGATGAAAGAGTGCGCATCGTAGGGTCATTAGCAAAATCCCAAAGTCAGTATGTGGTGGTTGTGCATGGTGAAGAAGGATGATAACCCAGTGCATGGTGAAGAATGGTGATGACCAAGTGCATCGCGACTGCAGTTTTTGTTTTTTTGGATCAAATGGCTCAGTCCCTTGTTGTGAATGTACGTATGGATGTTTTAGCCAGAGGTGCTACAGCAGTTTTGAAGCGTTTGGCGTCATTCCAAGGTTGCAAGGCTGCAAGGCTGAAGGAACCACTAGTATGTCGAGTCTACTACAGGATCCACATGGACAACCGACGTCGTTTTGTCAGGGCCTAAAGAGTCGGCAGGTGCGTGTGTGTGGTTGCATAAGCGAATGGCCTGGGTGTGCCGCATCCCGATTTTACATGTCGAGGTCGTGGGGTGTAGCCAATCAGACCCGGGCGGAGGATGCATTCGGAGCTCTCAAATACGACGCCGTCGAGGATCAAGTACAAGCAGGCCTGCAAAAGGCACAGTGTGTTCGGGTGAAGCGTCTGTGTTCTGCTACGGAGTCGAGCGTGGACGTCTTGAAGAAGCAGAGCGTCACACGACTCAACGGACTACCCTCAGCTAGCGTTACTGGTACGCGCTATCAAGTGTACCTAGGTATATATCGACATGAGGGGCTGCCAAAAAAACATCTGGCAAGCCGTGATAGTCCTCGCGTAAGGCGTGCTGATGGGTCTTGATGGATTACGCAGCCGTCGGCCTTTTTGTACGCTCCTGCCTCTTCCCAATCTCAAGCTTGCAATGTTGTCCGCCATGCCATCAACAAGACCTTGCACACTGTGCGACACTTGTGCTGCCACGTGCTTTTACGCAAACGCCCAGCTCTAGCTCCCGCTCCAACACAATGGCAAACTCCTGACGTGGAGAGTCGTGTGAGCCAAGTTGCGTAGACACTTTAATTTTACCATGCGTGTTCCCAAACCTCGAGTCTTTTGGCCTGGGCCTTTGTATGCGTCTCATCACGTTGCCCATTTGCAGGGGAGAAGGAACAAGAATAGGAACAGCAGCAGCAACTGTAACAGCAGCAGCAACAGGAGCAAGAGCTTCAGCGACTTGGCGCAAACTATGCGTGTTGGGGTAGTCATGGTGGTTGTATACTTTCAAACCTTACGATGCGCCTCTCAGGGTGAAACAAGAAAAAGAAGCAGTGCAAGACGACTTACCCGTCCTCCTTGACGTTGATGGGACCGTAGTTGTCCTCGTCCATGTTGGCATTGTCATACGACTGGGCGCCCGCGTTGTAGTGCGATGCGTCCATGCTGGCGTCGTCGGCGGCAGCGGCGCCCTGGTCTGGCCATGAAGGCGCAGCGTCGTCGGCGCCATTTTGCGCGTGTTCCTGAGCAGCAGCGGCTGGGGCGGGCTCTGGCTGTGCGGGCTCTGGGTCCGTCTTGGGCGCAGGCGCAGAGGCGGACGCGTGGGCCTTGGACGCGGGCTCGTCGTCGTAGCTGGAGGCACATGAGCAAAGCGTCGGGGCGCGGACGTGTTTGGCGGCACTCACAGGTCGTCGAAGAGATCGTCGTCGAAGTTGTCTTCGGCCATGGCGGCGGCAGAGGGCGTAGGGGGCGCGTGGCAGAGGGAGCAGGCCAGGTAGCAGCAGCGTGGTGCGGTGAGCAGGAGCGTGCGTGTTGGCGTGGATGTGAGCAGAAGCTGGCGACGAGGCGACGACACGACAAGATGCGCATGCCAGGCGCGCTAGGCCGGGCGCAGGCTTGGCGGCAGCGGTGCGCGAGTAAGGAGGCTGCTGGCTCTGGCGGTCGTGGCCTGCGCGTCCAGAGCTTGCACGCTTGAACGCTCGAACGCTCAACGACCCCAGCCAGCGCTTGAACCACTCCCAGCCCAGCCAGCGCCTGAACCACCCCAGCCGTCGACTGCGGGGCTGTCCAGTCTGGGTGCTCCCGTCCAGGTACTCCAGTCTGCTCCAGTGCAGCCCACTCCACTCCACTCCACGCCAGTCATGGCCTCGAAGAAGAAGCAGCCCCAGCTCCAGCTCCACCACCAGCAGGTACGCGCGCCTCTGCCGCCATTGTGCCCATGCTCTGCCTGCCCACACGCTCCCAATGCTCTGCCCGCCATCCCTCTGCCTGCCATCCCCTGCCAACACCCTGCACACACCCTCCCATCGCCCTGCTAACCCCCCCAGGAAATGGTCCAGGTCGGTTCGTACCCTCGCCAGGCCCAACTACGCGTCATGGCCACTCTGCGCAGCTAACACGTCGCTCCCCGCCCTGCAGACCGCGCCGCGTACGTTGGCCGCCCCCAAGCACCTGCACCCACGAGCTGATGCATGCCCAGCTCCGCCTCTCCCTTCTGGCGCACCGCCGCCAGCCCCCCGCCCTCGGCCTCGGCCCAGAACAAAAAGGTCATTGGCGCGTCCTACTCGCACGCCGACATGCTGAGCTTCAGCTCCCTGTACGCTCTGCCCTGACATACTGCAACACCCTAGCACTGCATCGCTCCAGCACTGCATCGCTCCAGCACTCCAACACTCCAGCACACTCCAACACTCCAACGCACTTCAACACTTCAACACTCCAACACACTCCAACACCCCACACACTCCAACACACCACACACCCCAACCCGCCTGCTGACGACCCGCCCAGCACCCTCTCCAAGACCACCTCGCGCCCCCAGACGCCCCCCTCGGCCACCCACAGCCGCGACTCCAGTCTCGCCCCCAACCGCACCAGCAGCACCACCTCCCCGCGCCCGCCGCGCCCCAACTACAACAGTTTCCTGCGCGAAACCCACCGCGACTGGACTGACGCTGATGAGGCCGACCATGACATCATGTTCGAGGATGACGAGGACGAGTTTGGCCTCCCGAGCATTGCCAACATGCGCCGCAAGGGCCGTCGGAAACAGCCCACCGCCGGAAGCGACTCGGCGCCTGCCAATGGCGCTCGCAGCCTCTCAGGCTCGACTGCATGGCGCGCCATAGACAGCGGCGACATTGCCGAGGAGAGAGGCATCCCCAACTACCCCACTGCCAAGAAGCTCGAGGGCAAGATACTGCGCCCGCAATACCAGGAGATTCTGCGCGACCCGGCAAACTCGCTGCACCTCATCTCGCACTCCCCCGTCCCAGTAAACGCCTCAGCAAAGCAAATCGAGGAGCACTCGTCGCGCACAACGCGCATCAACAAGTTCAAGCGCATACTGCAGGCCAGCACAATCCCCCTGTCCGACCTGCGCGACTCGGCCTGGTCGGGCGTGCCGTCTGAAGTCCGCGCCATGACATGGCAAGTTCTCCTTGGCTACCTCCCGACCAGCAGCGAGCGAAGGGTCGCAACACTGGAGCGCAAGCGAAAAGAATACCTCGAAGGCGTGCGGCAGGCCTTTGAGCGAAACACAACAGCCAGCGGAGTAGGCGCTTCTTCTTCCGTCTCCTCTACCAACAGGGGCCGCGGTCGGGGCTTGGACGAGTCCATTTGGCACCAGATTAGCATCGACGTCCCCCGGACAAACCCACATCTCGAGCTTTACAGCTACGAGGCAACGCAACGATCGCTAGAAAGAATCCTCTATGTTTGGGCAATACGGCATCCTGCTTCGGGGTACGTACAAGGCATCAATGACCTGGTCACACCCTTTTGGCAGGTCTTTCTCGGTGCCTACATCTCGGATCCAGACATTGAATTTGGCATGGATCCTGGCCAGCTGCCCAAGCAAGTCCTGGATGCTGTCGAGGCAGACTCGTTTTGGTGTCTCACAAAACTCCTCGATGGAATACAAGACAACTACATTGCCCATCAGCCAGGCATTCAGCGGCAAGTTGCAAGCCTGCGAGATCTCACTACACGTATCGACGATGGGCTGGCAAAACACCTGCAGAATGAGGGCGTCGAGTTTATCCAGTTCAGCTTCCGATGGATGAACTGTCTACTCATGCGGGAGATTTCCGTAAAAAACACAATACGCATGTGGGATACATATATGGTGAGTGATGATCTACTTGTATCATCCATTTCAGCATCTTTCCAGATTTTTTTTTCTTACTAACACGCACCTAGGCTGAAGAAGACGGGTTTTCATCCTTCCATCTCTACGTCTGCGCCGCATTCCTGGTCAAATGGTCTGACCAGCTGCGAAAGATGGATTTCCAGGAAATCATGATGTTCTTGCAATCTCTGCCCACACGGCAGTGGACTGAAAAAGATATTGAGCTGTTATTAAGCGAGGCTTTTATTTGGCAGAGTCTTTTCAGAGGGAGCAGTGCACATTTAAAGAACACCGGGTCAGGAGGTGGTAGTGGTGTGGGTATGGGACCTGACTTTTGAGTGCATTGTCGTATATATGCACTCCAGGCACGGCCTGTGAATAAGCAAGACAATTTGCTTGCATGTAGACTGCTCTGTCCTGACCTTTGAGCACATCGCTGTGGGTGAACTCCAGGCAAGGCCTGTGAATGAGCAAGATAATTTTGCTTGCACGTAGTCTACTCTCTGAACGCTTGTACGCTTCTTTAGGAACATCAATTGACGATTCATGACTATCGTGATCCCTCGGGCTATCACCATCCGACGCTGCATCCTTACTTTTGCGCAGCGAACCATTCCTCCAAACTACCGAATCTCCATAATAGAGTAAGAGCAACCCCACCTTTCGGATACCCCACATACGTCACATGGTTGTTCCTTCCCGAGCCCTGTCTCCATCTCAGGTATATATATACAAAGTCGGCCCTCGAGCAACTTGTCAACCCCTCTGCCTTGACTTGTACAACCTACAACTAACTAAACCCCCTCCCCCAAACCCAAAATGTCCCCACCCCCGCGCCCACCCTTTTCATCCCTCCCCCTCGACAAAAACGGCCCGCCAGGCAACGCATGGGGCCTCTACGGCCCCTCTGACGAACTCGGAGCCCTAAACATGATAACCCCCTCGACTGTCAAAGCCGCCGCGCAAGAAATCCAAACCGGCGACCGCATCTCCCTAGACTGGTACCTCAACAAGCCCTCGCACCCTTCCTTTGGCCGCCCCTCCTTTGGCTGGAAACTCGAAAACAGATGCCACCCCGACGGCCGCAAGCGCACCGTCAACGATGATGAATTGCACATTAACACGCAGAGTAGCAGCCAGTGGGACGGGTTCCGCCACTATGGCTACCAGCAGGCGAAGCGGTACTACGGCGGGAGGACGCAGCAGGACGTCGAGGGGAGTGAAGTAATTGGGATTGACCGGGTTGCGCATTCTGGGGGGATTACAGCGAGGGGCGTGATTTTGGATTACCCCCGGTTTTTGGCGAAGAAGGGGAGGGAAGGAGTGGATACTCTGGCGGCGAATTGCATTTCTGCAGAGGTGCTGAGGGAGATGTTAAGAGAGACGGGCGTGCAACCTCGAGATGGGGATTTGTTGTTACTCAGAACGGGGTTTACGAAGCAGTATGATGCGCTGGGGGAGCAAGGGAAAAAGGATCTTGCTACCAAGCCGCCGACGTTTTTGGGCGTCGAGAGCTCAAAGGAGGTGGCGAGATGGGTCTGGGAGAGTGGGTTTGTTGCTGTTGCTGGGTATGTTTTTTTTCTTTCTTTGTTTCTTATTCTTTTTCTCCTTGGAAACTGACACCTTTTTTTTTTCTTTAGTGACGCTCCCTCGTTCGAAATGAGCCCCCTCGTAGGCCCCCACAACGCCCCAGGCGGCATCTGGGTCGGCGAGGCGTGGGAGGCGGAAATGCAAGGCGGTGGACTAATTCACCAGTGGTTCCTCGGCGGGTGGGGCGTCATGATTGGCGAGTTGTGGGATCTTGAGGGTTTGTGTGCCAAAGCCGAGGAGTTGGGGAGGTGGACATGCTTTGTTAGTAGTGTGCCGTTGAAGGTGAGTTTCTCTTTCTCTTTTTTTTCCCACTTCGTGTTGATGTTGATGTTGACGTCGATTGAGTGGGTGTGAACAAATTGAATAGTAAAGCAAGACTGAATAACTGACTAACCTGATGACTACAGGTCCCAGGTGGAGTGGCAAGTCCCCCCAATGCTGTTGCTATTTTCTAAGTCATGGAGCGGTGGTAGTACTAGTAGCATTAAAGCATTCCTTCACTTGCACTTTACATACTATACTCATTACCCAGTAACAACCCTCCCTTTTTTTTACTTCAAAAAAAACATACTCATTTAACGCCTGTGGAGTTTCTCCAATATACCCATGAAGCTTCTTTTTTTTTACTTATGAGAGAGTAAGAGCGTGGTCTTTAATATGCATGCTTCCACACATAAGTAAATATACATATATATATATATATATATGTGTGTGTGTGTGGTATGGTAAGATTTCTCTACCCCTCTCCTCTTTCTTCTTTCCTTGATTTGCCTTGCTTTGGAAATACATACACAATACGTAAATGTATACACATAGACATAGACATAGACGTGTGATTACCCCACCGTCGGAAAAAAAATCCCCTTCCCCTCCTTACGCCCAGCAAGACGAATACATTGGAATCTTCTCCTTCGGGGCCCGGTGAACTTCTTTTTTCTTTTGGATCTTGTAGGAGTGGGGTGGTGGGAAGGGGGAGGACGAAGAAGAGGAAGAAGAAGAAGGCACATCTATTCTACAGTGTGTATGTGTGTGTATGCCCGTCATATACAGATGGCTTTACTCTACAGGGCGAGAGTGTGGAAAGGAATGAAGAGAAAAGAGTTGGTAGTGAGGGTTCGTTGTGGAATGGAGAGGGCCGAGTATTGCTACCAGCTGCCTGGTTAGCATAATAGTGAGATATTGGGTTATAGAAGGAAAAGAAGGAAAAGTATTAAAGGATGATATTATTATCATTGTAGGGGATAATAGAAGAAGAATGGACAGTGTAATACTTTGCTGAATAGATCTTTCACACATGACCCCTTGTTCATTAAACCTTTCAAGTGAGAAATTAACGGGTCGAAGCAGGTGATTGCTTCTTACTACAAGTTTGTGTGTGTTTGCGAGGGAGAAAAAAAATATGTGCTGACAGTAATGACGCTCTCACTACTGCATCTGTAACAAACCGTGTAGAACCCAGGTTGATTGCACACAAATACCATCCATGCGTACTTTGTATTTGCTCACTTTCATCATAATAGCATGTCACAACTCATTCATTCATTCATCCATTTATCCTCCCTGTTTTTCATGATATTGAGTATGAAAGATGCATATATTTTGAACGGATTTTTTCTTTCTAGATATGGAAAAGAAACAAGCGCCTTCTGACAACAGGATGCTCTAAGCGAATACAGATAGGAAAAATTTACTGGAATAGACTCCATAGAACGTAAGAATACAAAGGAAATTCATCTCGCATACGTTCAACCAATCATCCGCTAAAAGGAGCACCAGAACTATCCTCCTTGTAACCAACGAAATGCAGGATCCTCCTCATCCTTCAGGTCCATTCCTCCGTATCGACTTCTCGACTTCAATCAAACATGGGTATTTACTTGCTCTCCTCGTCAACCTTGTCAGTCGGCTCTTCATAGACGGGAGGAGACTCGTATGCGGGAAGCTCTGCAATAGGTTCCTTCTCATCGCGGTATTCAACAGCCTCAACGTCATCTTCCTCCAAAGCGATCCTTTGATAGCTCTGTCCACGGAATCTGGCAACGACAATTGCAATGACACAGCCTAAGGCCATGCCGATAAGATACGTAAGAGTGCCTGCAAAAATACCAACAAGAATGGGAAGGAGGACCATGAAGAAAGCGCGGTGCATAAACGTAGACATGCGGTGGTGAGAGTGGTGATGACCGTGACCATGGCCCTTGTGGTCCATGTGGTGAGGACGGTGATGAGGGCGGCCAGGGCGGTCAGGGCGGAACCTATGTGGAGGCTTACCCTTGGGTCCATCCTCTGCCATGGGGTTGCCGTGGCCGTGTGGTCGCTTGTGGCAGCCCATTCTGCCGGGTCTGCCAGGTCTGCCATTACCCGTGGATTTAAGTTGCTCGATTCGGTCGGCCAGAATGCCCTTCCACTTGCAGAGAAGCGGCCACTGATTGCACTCTTTCTTGTCGTCAGCTGGCGAGGCTCCAATGCCCTGCTCAGTCTGGAATGAGGCAATCATAAGACGGCCTTCAGCATCCTTTAGCAAGTTGATGATAAGTGCTGGAGGAGCGATAGGCATGGATTCGATGGCTAGGATTTGGAACTTCAAGGGCAGCAACTCGGTGCCCGCTTCCGATACTGTCTCAGCGCTGCTGAAGTGGAGCGAGTATCCAGTCACGGCAAGGCGAGAGCTTTCGGCATCAGAGGCCTGTGCATCAGGGCGCACTTGCGTGATGTAGAACCTTGGTGGTGCCTGGTAGGCGAAAGAAGGCGGGTAAAGTTTGTTGCCGTCGATGTTGAGTGTGTCTTCACCGGCGCCCACTTCAAAGTCAAGGAGCTGTCAAGGTTAGTAAAGGCGGCGACAAGAGCAGATATCGGGCTTCTCACGAAATGGTTTCCAGTACCCTCGGTCCACTTCAAAGAACCCGACTCCAGAGTGGCGGAAGCACAGCCAGGGCATTCAAGCGCAACGGACCGCTTGAACGGGTTGATGGCGAGCGTTTCCAAAGCATCATCGTCGCCAAGATCGTCCGCGGTAATGGTCGGAGGGAGAAGAACGGCGCTGGCGGCCAGCGCCAGGCTCGCAAAGACGGTTAGTTTGCGTGGAGACATTTTCAGACGTGGTGAAGGAAAGAAAGGACAGTGGTCAGGGTGAAAGCTGAAGAGGCGAGGTGAGCAGCCCGGCCCGGAAACAGAGGGTAGTTGAAGCCTCAGGCGCGATTCGTCGGCGCCGCGTCATCTTGCCCAGTGTTACGTGGAGAGCACGTGCAACGGACCAAAGTCCGCTATGAAACAGTCAACGAAGCAGAGCCGAGTCGTCAGCATCACGGCCAATCCAGCCGCCCTACAACTAGGCGTGCGCCTCCCGTAAAGCAAAGTGGCCTGTATCCTTGTAACAGGCGACTTTGGCGTTTGGCGCCTAGAATAACTCTGCCGTGGATCCGGCCCATGCCGATCGCTTCCCCTGGCTGTCACTACCTACATGTCGTGCATTGACAGCGCTGACAGTCGAGAAGAAGGTAGTCAAAATGGATTGCACGGCTACACATTACCATGTTTAGAGTTGGAGAATTTAGTGTTCTAGTGCTGGGCAGATACAGTTGCGAGGCTGCAGATGAACACAGCCTCGTCGCACTTCGGTTGTTGGTAAGCCAACATAGCACAGCCTGATCAATTATGGTTGTCTATTATCCATCCACTTCCTTATGACGTATTCTCTGCGCAAATGTTACTCATTCATGCCGAAACCAAGAGGCTCGAGGTCTTCAATGATGAAAGACGACTTCCTCCCTACGCCATCCTCTCGCACACATGGGGTGATTCTGAAGTCACTCTGCAGCAGTTCCGCAGTCTACAAGACGAGAACAATGATGCAAACAGCGATACCAGAGGTCTCCACACAATATCAACCGCTCTAGGCAGCATCAAAGAAACTTGGGGATATCAGAAAATAGAAGCAGCCTGCAGACAAGCGCTTGAAGATGGCATTGCACATGTCTGGTGCGACACCTGCTGCATCGACAAGACATCATCAGCAGAGCTTTCTGAAGCGATCAACAGCATGTTTCGATGGTACAAAAAGGCAGCAATCTGCTATGCATATCTCGACGACATTGAAGCACCTACCAGTGAACATGGCCACGGATTAATTAGCAGAGAGGAGCTGGCCAAAGCAAAATGGTTTACCCGTGGATGGACACTTCAAGAACTGATTGCCCCTAGAAACATGAACTTCTACGCCAAGGGATGGAGGCTCCTGGGAACCAAAATTACCTTGTTGGAGAAGCTGGAGGAAATCACTGGAATCGATAGGCCAGCTCTCAAATATGGAATCCTCGACTCCTTTAGCATTGCAAAACGAATGAGTTGGGCGGCGCACCGGCAAACGACCAAGATTGAAGACGTTGCATATTGTCTGCTGGGAATATTCGACGTGTGCATCCCTCTTCTGTATGGTGAAGGCGACAAGGCATTTGGTCGACTACAGGAAGAGATTATGAAAGACAGCGATGATCAGAGCATGTTTGCATGGTATTCAACCGACGTGGTTAGGCCCAAGTCGCACAGCGCCTTCCTCGACGATAATAGTAGCGATGATGGCGAATATGTCGATGACGCATGGGGTGGGACATCAATGTTTGCAAGCCACCCCAGGCTCTTCGCCAACACAAGCAAGATATGCCCGATACTGCCAGCCTGTGGAATTCCATACGCATTGACAAATAGGGGTATACGTATTGAACTCCCAGTCTTACCATACACAGGTGGCTTACCAAAAAATGTCGTCAGTCACTTCTATAGTTTGATGGTCATCATGCTGGAGTGCTACTATGGAGATGGTACAGAAGACCGGCCTGGGATTGTCGTTCAGTCCGAGGTCAAGTGTCATGACAACGGATTTGTTCGCCATCATATTACGGGACTGGTTCGGATTCCTTATGGAACCAGGATCGAACCCGAGGACCGGAAAATTATCCTTCTTCGTAAAAAAAGTACCTTTGTGCTTTGAGAAGCTAGTGCGAGTTCCACCGTGAAGAGAGAGCAGAATCGCAATCCGAACTGATTGTGTTGTTTTGAAACTTGTATTCTACGCCAGAAACCATTATACTAAATTAATACAATATAAAAAGCCGCTCAAACCTGGTATCTCGCAATTATCCAAACACCTAATATCTAAACCTCTCAGAAGACAAAACCTAAACAGCACCATCCATCAATCCAGCCATGCAAATTACAGCGCCATCTATCCACAAATTTAAAAAAATCACCACCTATTCACCGGCACCCCTGGATGCATATTCAGCATATACTGCGGGCCAGGCATTGTCCCCCCACCAAAAACCCCCGCTCTCGACGTCCCCCTCGGCAACTCCTGTCCATCCGCGCCAAACTCTCTATTCCCATCCCGATGCTGACCGCCGTTCCACTGGGACGTGGACCTCAAGCTTGCCGCACTCCCACTCCTCGACTCCATTTCCATGGTGTGTTTTGCCAGGGACTCGGCGAGCATCAGGTCCCGATCGTCGTCTTCGCCTAGGCGGCGGCGGATCGTTGCACGTGCGTAGGCGGAGCCACGCCGACGGACGCAGGACTGGAGTGTGGTGTTGAAGACGAAGATGAGGAGGGTGGCGGCGGTGTAGCTGAGGATTATGGCTCGGGTTTGAGAGGTGAGGTGGAGGCCTAGACCGCCGGTGATGGCGAGGGCGAGGAAAGTGATGGATGCAAGGGGGGTGTGGAGACGTGGGATTATTGCGTGGAGGGCGGCGAGGGGGCGGATGGGAAGAAGAGAGAGAAGGAGGATGGGGAAGAGAGCGATGAAGGCAAAGATTTGGTGTGGGGTGTTGAAAGTTTTGGACTGGAGAGTTGTTAGAGACGAGCCGGATTTGGTATGGTGAAGAGAAGTGAGGATGACTTACGCGATTGTACTCGTGCGAGGTAGATATTCCCAGTGCGTAGGCAACAACCACGAACGCCATTATTAATATTGACACGCCAATGTGGATCTTGATGTTCTTGAAGAATCCAGCAAAGATGACGTTGAGCGGCCATAGCACAAACAACGCAATGCACCCAATGATGGAATGCGCAAGATTCGCTCGATCACGGTCTTTCGCCATCCCGCCTTGGATAGTCACTCCATTCAGCGCATTGCTGCTCAACGGAACACCACCTGTACCTGTTGCAACAGTCATATCCATGGTGAAGTGTCCATACCGGACGTGTCGTCTCAGGTTTGCTGCTTGGGAGTTGGACTGAAGGATGTTTGCGTCTCCAAATGCGTAGATCATAGGTTGCGCTTGGCTCTTCACGTCAAGAGAACCACCGAGCCAGGATCTGCAGTTACGGCAACGGGCTTCAAGGATAAGCATGGAGTCATTGATTGTGGTGCCGGAGAGAACCTCCATGTCGATGGAAGACGCAAAGGAAGGCTCTACATTCTTGCTTCCGATATGAGGACTGATTGTTACATCTATGAACGGTCAACAACTGCCAGGATTGAATCAAGATAAACTTACTGTCGCCCTGATTGTTGGGGTACATGATAAACATCAAACTATTTTCCATCTTCTCTCCAAATCCGACACCAACCCATGAGTACGCAGGTGAAGCAAAGTATAAAAAGACATCGTCTGAGTCGTCAGCGACGTTGACCGAGAACTGTGTTGATGTTTGCTCGAGGAAGAATGTCGACGCAGGCACTAATGTCGATGTGTTTTGCGCATGCGCAAATGTCGACCAGACTGTCCGAGTAAGTCAGTACCATTCCCATTACAAGCACCATGACGCATCGTAGGGGGATACCCACAACCAACTGTGACCACAACCATAAGCCACCAAACCCTTTCCTTTGGACCAGCCATATTCACTCGCGAGTAGTATCAAGTCGTCTGGTGGAATTAACAATGAATGCACAAGCTCAAGCTCAAGCTCAAGTTCAAGTCCAATAACAACAACAACAAAAAAAAGTCAGCACAAGTAACAAGAATATAATCGGACCCAACACACACAATTCCTCCAGCTACAAAAACAACAGCCACCCACCCGTCCATCGCCACACCCTTATACTTCCCCCCTACCCCAAACACTCACCCTCCCACCATCCCACACAGCCTACGCATGAAACACGCCCCCCAACCAACCACCACTCCCACATACGACTCCGTCTCACAACATGCAGCGCCCAAGTCTATTTCGCCTTTGTTTTTCTTTAAACTCCGCGCCAACCAACCATCCCGAGGCACACTACCCGCCCCAGCCCTAAACCGGGGGAGTCCAGGGGTGCTGGCCCCAAAAAAAAAGAGGGTCCGGGCGCTTAGAACCCTCTCCACAACTCTAATTCCCCCCGATCCCCTTCCCCCCCAACCCAACCTAACCCAACCCAACCTATCCGCATCGAGACAAAACCTTCCAACTTAGCCAGCAGCCAGCCAGCAAGGTGCGTTTCACCAAACCAGCCGTCGTGTACCTAGTCCGCCTGTCCATCTATCCGTCTGTTTTGACCTGTTCTGCTCGACCTGTTCTCCTCCAGCTAGCTAAACTTTGCTACACTTGCCCACCTACTCAAGGCTGGAAAGTGGAAAGTGGAAAAAAGTATATACATGTAGTTGCTCTGGGAAACGGGGGTCCATTCTTTGGAGGGAGGGGGGAGAAATACGAAAGGCAAAAAAATAAACACAAACAAGAAGGTTTCTGGTTGTGATCAGGGCAAATGCGGTGTGGGATTGCATTGCATGGCATGGCATGGCATTGCATTGTAGTGCACAGTACTGCACTGCACAACCACTGCGCTTTTTTTGGTGTCGTGCGGCGGGTACCTACGCCGCGCGGGGCGGGTGCGGATGGCGGATTACCTGCTTACCTAGCTAGCTAGCTGGATGGTTGGAGGGAAATGATAAACAATGGCCCAACCACATCGCAGGACGTCTGGACCTGGCCGAGAGGCTTGTTTTTATCATTCAAGGATGTTGCGAGGAGAGGGAGGCGTTTAGTTGCCGGGCGGGTAGGCGCTGCACATTCATGCCGTGGAGGTTATTTTTTTCCTTTGTGGGCACCTACCTAGGTAGATAGGTGGGATATATGTTTATTTTTAGCAATCGATTGTGGTGCTCCTTTTTTTGGGGGTGGGGGGAGGGGCTGCAGCAGAGGTGATCAAATGGCGTGACGCGAGGTGACGCGAGGTGACAGGAAGGTTCACAAGGGACAAGGGGGGGGGAGGGGAGGACATGAAGCAGCGAACTTGTGGTCTGAGCTCACCTCACACAATACTATGCACAAGTGATACATCACGAAAATACATACATCAAAGCCTATCATAACACGTTTCTATTCATATCCACAAACAGTCGCTGCATGGGTGAAGTTTAAAAAAAAGCACTGTAAACTCAAAGGAAAGAAAATAATGTGCTCCCGTTCGCATCGCACAACCCCCCTTCATCCTGATTCAGCAAACCATTTAACCCTCCTAAACCTCCCAAACAACGCAAAACCCGGAACAAAACTACTTGGAACGGGGAGGGAAAAAAGAAACAAAAACCGCGTAATCAGCAAAACCACCTCTTACTTTGCTCCGGGTATGCTAGTCGTATTCATAACATTCATTAAGGCATGACAGCACATCGGGCCGGGTCCTCATCGCGGGCCGTCATGTCGTCAGGTCGTGTGGTATCATCTTGGAACTTTTTCTGACAATCGCGCTGGAAGAGAGGGCCGTCATGGTCCGGGCCCCCAAGACATCTCGGCTTGCTGGTCGAGAGAAACACAACTACCCGCCGAGACAGGCAAATCTGTTTATTCCAGAACAAAACCCATCTGAGACCAAATCCGTCAAGATCAAGCCTCAGTCGTAAAAGCAAATGCGTGCGAAAGCGTTGACGGCACTAGCTTAACGATATCGGCTGCGACGGCTGTCAAAAGACACTTCGTGCTCATAGAATCGGTCATCATAGCCGGGTCGTCGGTCGCGGATCTCCTCGCGCTCGAATTCAATCTCACGAATGCGGCTCTTTCGCTTGCGACGAATGTCATCTGAAATCTCCACTAGGTGAAGAACATCCTCCTGGACCCGAGTTAGCTTTGTGTACTGTGCACTTGAATTGCAAGAAACTTACATATCGAAGGTATTCCATAACGTAGAAGAAATCGTCGGTTTCCTCGCACTTGTAGCCCATGGAGTCAATAGCATCCTTGAGCACCAAGTCTTTGGTGATTTCGGTCCACATATCCTTCTTCTTGGACTTTACAGGCCCGGGGGTGCCAAAGTCTGTGGCGCGTTCCTCGTCGCCACTAATGAACTTGGAGCGGCGAACACCGTTGTATCGCTGCCAGGTGACTTCTTGAGCACCACCGCCTACGCCATCCATGCGAACGCGGCTAGTGCCCGGGGGAACATCGACTATCGCCCAGTCCTTTGTCGCTCCGTTCCAGGCCTCGCCAGGGTACGCTCGCTCCAACGCCTTGCGGTTGTAGTAATCAGCCTCAAGGTCAAAGTCGTCCCCGATTGGAGCCGTGTGGCTCCGCCTTGGGGGGCTGAAGGACCGCTCGCGGCCTCTGATCTCAATTTCACCACGACCGCGATCACGGTTGATGCTAATGTCAAGCTCGTCGAATTCTGACCTGCCGTTGCGGGTTCTGTAGACTTGTTAGTTTCGCATGGGTGTAGGCATATCCAATGTACTCACTCTCTTCGGTTAATCTCGATTTCAAGGCTCTCGTTGCGCACCTGTGGAGGAGGCGGGGGCGGCGGGGGAGGAGTGGGCGAACGAGCACGCTCGACGCCGTGGTCAATGTGGCGGTGATGGGTGATGATTTCCTGGATGATAGGCGGTCTGATCTCTGGCTCTGGCGCAGGCGCTGGGGGTGGTGGTGGGGGCGAGGGCAGCGGCGAGGGCGAACGCTCTTCTCTGCGCCTAATGATGATCTCATCCTTGATGACCTCGCGGGACCTGGCTGGTGGCGGCGACGGCGGCGAGATGTCGCGACGGCGGACGACAAACTCCTCGCGCTCGCGGGCGACCAACTCGCCGCGCGAACGTGGAGGGGGCAGGCTCTTCTCGCGGCCGCGGATGGTGATGGTCTCGCGCTCGGTGCTGTGCTCCCTGCCACGGCTCTGCTCGCGGCGGGCAGCACGGAAGTCGAAGTTGCCATCGCGCTCCTGGAAGCGGATGGAGCCCCTTTCGGCGGAGACGCCTCTGTCGTCGCGGGTGACCTCCTTGCGAGAGGCGCGGAAGTCGACGCTGTCGCCGCGTCCACGGAAGCGGATGTCCTCCTTTTCGATCTCGACCTCGCGGGGCCGTGGGGGAGCGCCGTCGCCGCGGCGGAAGGGGATCTCGTTGCGCTCAAACTCGGTCTCGCGGAACTCTGGCTGGCGAGGCCGCGACTGCTCGCGGCGTCTGATGGAGATGTCGGTTTCCTCCTCGCGTCCCCGGCGGGGAACCTCGGTGCGGCGCACGCTGACGTCGTCGCGGTCGAAACCCCTCACGCTGGCAGGCGGCGGTGGCGGACGGCCGCTGCGCACCGAGACGCTGCCCTCGTCGTCGAAGCCGCGGGTGCTGCGGGGTCCTCGCGACACGTGATCGTCCTCGCGGGGGCGCAACACCATGGGGCCAGCGGTGGGGCGGTTGTAGTCGCTGTGCAGGAAGTCGGGCACGCTGCGGCGCGGGTCTCCGGTGCGACGCAGCTCAAAGTCGAGTTCTTCATAGTTGCGCTCGCTGCGGTTGCCGTTGCGGTAGAAGTCGCGCTCGCGCTCCTCGTACAGCTCGGCGGTCGGGTAGCGGCGAGACATGGTTGCTGGTGCTGGCGCTGGTGCTGGTGCTGGTGGGGTGGGCAGCACAGGCTACACGGGCTACACAGGCTACGCACAGCAGGGGGAGGGGTGTATGCAGAGGGAGAGGGGTGTGTACAGAGGGGAGAGATGCGTACACGGCAGGGAGGGGGCAATGGGGGTGCAGAGGAGAGGCGGTGGCAGAGCGAGGCAGACGCAGACGGAGAAGAAGAGAGAGGGAGAGCGGCGGGCGGGATAAATGAGGTCAGTAGCGGCAGGCAGGCGGTGCTGTGGCCTGACGTTATGGCGAAGGTGGCCCTGTTGACCCTGCTGCCCTGCTACCCTGCTGCCCTGCTGCCCTGTTACGCCGTTGGCCAGCCGAGTGTCTGGTGGGGTTTGCAGCATCTTGGTTGGGTCTGCTGTTGCTCCGGCTGGCTGCCAAAACCTCGATGACGTAGTGGGAACCCCAGCCGCTAGGCCCAGCAAGAACCACCGGCCCAGCCCACCAGCGCCCACCAACGCCCAATGACTGCCCAAGTGCTGCAGAAGAAACTGCCTGCCGCATGCATGCAGCGCCCGTGGGTGCGACGCGGGCGACGAGCTGACTGGCTCGTAAAGGCCCGTCATCGCTGGGTCCCGCCGTGTCTGCTCTGTCTCACCTGCCATACTCACCTGGCCTGGGCAGAATTCCGGTACCAGTCATGTGCTGTGCAGGGGGCGCGCCTTGCTCGCAGCCACTCTAGTCTTTGAACAAAGAGCTGACGGTGAAGAGAGAGTCGACGGCGAAGAAAGAGATGATAGTAAATAAAGAGTCGACGGCGAAGAAAGCGTTGACAGTGAAGAAATAGTTGACAACGAAGAAAGAGTCGACAACGAAGAAAGAGTCGACACTGAAGAAACAGTTGACAACAAAGAAAGAGTCGACACTGAAGAAAGAGTTGACAACGAACAAAGAGTCGACACTGAAGAAAGAGTGCATAGTAAATAAAGACCGACTCCATGTCATCAAATGCTCATCATCTACAAGGTTCGTAAAGTCGTTGGTTCTGCACATGCTTCAGACCCCCGCCATCAGCAGCACCGCTCCACGCACAAAGACCAGCAGTCCCATGCCAAATAACCAAACAAAACGCCGTTGCCATGCCATGAAACGCAATGCTATCCCAGCGCCATATTTTCCCAAACCCAAACTCAACAATCTCAACCCAACTCAGACCCCAGACACTTCACCCAAGCGCTACTGCCACCACAACAGCAATAACCACTGCCGCCAAGCTCCCCTGACTCCGCCCAACTCCGCCCGTACTGCTATTTGCGCTCGTCAACGCTGCTGTGCTCACGCTCTTCCTCCCCGTTGCCCCGCTCACTCCATTCGCCTCATCCACGCTCGCAATCGCCGGCCCCATGTTGAAAAAGTCGACCAGCACAAACGTCGGCGGCTTGTTGTACACGGTTGTGCACTGATCAATCGACACCCCCAAGCTGCCGTATCCAGACTGCGCATTCGTCACGTTTGCGTACGTTGCGTTGGGCGACTGGATGAATAGCTGCTGCTGGTACAGGAAGTGGTTCATGAGGAACATGCGCCCAGACGACGCCGCTGCCGCCGGAGTGCTGAGCCCGGTTGGGCGGTTGGGCGTGCACGAGTAGTTGGAGGGGTTGATGTTTTCGTAGTTGTTCTCAAATATGTATGTGAACTCATCCATGAGGTAGGGGTACTCGCTCGACGTTTGGCTGAGCGACGCCACAAACGTCATGAGACGTGTACCGTTGGAAATGAGGTTGTCGAGAGTGGGCCATGTTGTGGTTGCCGTCGTCGATGCAGGTGTGTATGCGTATTGGTCGATGCCTGTTGATTTGAACTGCGAGCCCAGGTCCGCGGCCGCTGCGTTGTCCGAGTTGACAAGTAGCACAGTCACAACGTCGTTTGGGTTGCTGTCCATCCATGTCTTAATCTCCGACAGCCAGTTTGCCAGTGTTCCTGCGTCCAACAAGGCGCAGCTACTGTGGCAAAGACGAAGTGCCTCTGCTCCAGTGCCGTTCGCTGAATGTATTTGGGCGCTTAGTAACCGGACTCCAGCGTCGAGCTGTACAGTTGTGTTGTAGTACTGGTTGCCCGATGTGGAAAAGGATGTTTGCCTGTTACGTAGATATGGTGAATCGTGAGCACCGAGGTGCGTGATGTTGTTGTACGCTTTGCTGCATAGTGATGGGGAGTTGTTGCAGGCTGTTGTTGTTGTGTTTTGTGCAGTGACCGTCGAGTAGAGGAAGGGGAGAAGTGCAAAAGCTTGGACGAGACTTGTTCCAAACATTGTGATGTAGTTATGGTGAGTATGAATACTGCAGGATTGATCTTCTCTCAGCCTGCCAAGTTAAACGTAACTGTCAAACAAAACCCGTTTGTTGTCAATGTAGTAAGACAAAGCTTGTATTTCAGAGTCGAGAAACCTTTTTAAATTCAAAGCCAATAAATGTCCAGTCCCATGGCCAGGGCATGCGACAGTAATATACGCTCCAACACCGCTTCGCCTCGACTCTCAGACAGCGAATTCGCACGTAACAGAACGGTCCCCAGCCTGGGCAACGTCAGCCTATGGCCCACCGCACTCCACTTACACGGCTGGGTGTGGAGCCACCATCGTCCTCCAGCGACACATGCACAGCCCCCGTAGCCGCGAAAGGGTTTCAATGCGTCGTCAGCCCGGGATCCGGACGCATCACCATCAGGTCCGAAACAGGTACGTCAATGCCTTGTTAAAGTGAGGAGGTTGAAAGTCCCGTCATCCGTCCGCTGGCGATTTTTCTCTTTTGCGGCCAGCAAAAAACGTGTACACTAGGTATGTTGCGGTGGATTTAGGTCCGGATGCTGGGGGGGCGGGAGGGTCGTGTCAAAAAGCGGTCGGTGGACCCTGTGAGGCGTATTTCTGTTTTTGGAGCAAGCAGCGCCCACGCACGGCTGCAGATCCGAAATCCCCTCAGCCCTACCGCGGGCGTCGTATGCTCCAATCACTGCAATACGAAGGCGATGCCTCTTGCCTGTCCATTTATAGAAATCAACAATAATCCCTCTACCAGTTGGTTCCTCTTCCTCTCTCTCTCACACACAATCACACAAGAGACTCGTGCATCTCTTTCGTGAATCTACACTCTTGCAAGCCTAACCGTGCCCTGTCACCAAGTTCAAGCCCTAGTTAGTCCAAGCACTGATGATCTCCATCTCCCCCAGCCACCACCACCACCACCGCAGCCTCCCATCACTTTATACAGTTGAACCCACTTATTCACATCTCCCATCCCCCTACCCACCCGTTCAGCCTCCGTGCCCACCTCCACACGTCAGCACCATCTAAAATCCTCCGCCGTCGCTCCGAATACGCATCCACCCGACCCAAAATAATCATTTTCTACCGTCGCACATAGCAACCCACCCACACATACAATCACAATGGCAACCTTCCGCCTACCTTCTTCCCTGCCCCCACCCCCATCCTCATCCCCGTCTCTCCCCGCACCCCCCTTGACCTTCCTTCTCGGCTCCTGGAATGTAACCCACTCCACGCTCCCCATGTGGAAATCCTCCCGCAACGTGCGCATAACCTACTCGCTCCTCCCGCCCACCAGCACCAGCACCAGCACCGCTTCCCCACCCCACCTCGACGACGTCGTCACCTACCAGTCCCTCTCCTCCACGGCCATCAAGTCCGTCCACGGCGTCGACAAGCCCTTTGATGTCGGCGCCGGCACCGGCACCGGCACGCCCACTGCAGACGGCGAAACAGCCAGTCTGGGATACAACTGGCGCGGCAAGGGCTGGCTGATGATTGCGTCGTCAAAGTGGGAGATTCTGGGCTATGGCGATGAGGAAGGCTTGGCAGCAGGGAGTAATACTTGGGTGGTTACCTACTTTGCCAAGACGCTGTTCACGCCTGCCGGTGTGGATATTTACTCGCGAAAGGGCACGCTGAGGCCAGAGACGGTGGAGAGCATCAAGGCTGGGTTGGCTACGCTTGGCGGCGGTGTTGCAGACTTGGCCGGCCAGCTTTTCGACGTCGCTGTTGACGGCGATAGGCAGGATTGAGAATGCAAGGTGAAAAGGGCAAGGAGCACCGGCAAGGAGGACGGTTTCGGATTTGTGATACCCAGCCATATAACTAATGTTTAATTTCGACTCATCGGTTCCATTCGTCTTGGCTTCATCTATTTAACCTGGCTTGCGTAATCGTCTGGATGCATCAAGTGATGAACTTTCATACTATGCGGCTCCACTACATAGCTGCCTGCTTACAAACCGTTCCTCATCCACTTCGTTGTTGCTAGTCGAGTAAACTGTCCTCAATCCTATCCCTTCCCTTTACCTCCCCTTTCGACGATGTAGCTTGTGCGTACGAGGACGTCTCCCGTCTTGACTGAAATCCCGAGTTTGAGTCAACGTCAATCAACAAGCCCATATTCTTTGATTGGGTGTCGGTTGTTTGATGGATTTCGACCAGCCTGGCGGATGATGATGATCCAGACTCTGAATCTTTGAAATTAGTTATAGACGCCCGGAGTGCTGCCTCATGTTCCCTCCTCTTCTGCAACGCTCGAGCATCGTCAGCTTGGATTCCTCCATTGGTGTAAGCTTGCCACTCTTCTTTCATACTGTCTGAACCTCGATGAGCCATGGAGTGAGCCCTAGGGTTCAAAGAAACCTGAAAGCTATTGTCTAACAAGAGGTTACGTGATGTGTCAGGCGCAGGTTTCAACATAGGCTTTATGCCATTTGTGCGTCGGTCACAAATCCGACATCGGCATGGGTCGCAGCAAATCTCGACGCATGAATGATTGCAACTCAGCCGCCTAGAGCATTGCTGCACGCAGTTAACACGCGCGTGCTCAAAAGGGTGACATGTATAGGGGCATGTGTGTCCGCATGGCAAATAACCTGCGCATGGACTGTCACAGCCACCTTTGATGTATTCCCAATCTTCGGGCTCTTCGATCCATGTCTTATTTCCATGATTCGCACATTGAAGTGGGAAGTAGTAACCGACTCGGCGCTTCTGACCAGCTTTGGTCTTGACTTTAGTCTTGCTCCCGAGCATAATTTTAACAACAGAACCCCATGTCCCAGACTCACATGCCAAAAGCTCTGCATTTCCGAATAGATAGAATCCACGCTTTGCGCGGGAAAGAGCTACGCAGGCGCGGTTATCCGATGATAGGAACCCGATGCTGTGGTTTTTATTACTGCGGACAAGAGACAACAGTACAATGTCGTTCTCTTCGCCTTGATAAGAATCCACTGTAACAACTTGAGCCCCCGGAACCGCCCGGAGATTTGGTTGCGCTCTGAGTTTCTTAGTAATCTCTTTTCGTTGACCATTGTAGAAGGTCAGAACAGTGATCTTGGTCGAGTCAACACCATTGAGAACAAGATAGTCGAAGAACCCTACGAGCATGTCTGCTTCCTTTGAGTTTACAGAGGACATGTTGCCATCGCGAGATTCAGGCCACTCGTGACTGAAAAAGAAGGAGTTATTGCCTCCCATTCCCTCTACATGCGGGCGGGCATTGATGTCTTTAACGCTGTCATGGTCTTTGAGTGTATCTTCGTAGATTGGATATAGCAACCTTCGGATCTCTGGGATCATGCGACGCTGTCTTGTAAGAGTGTTGTAGTCAATGTTATTGTTGACAAGACGTTCGAAGAGACTGAGATTGAGAAAGTATGGCTCGTCTTCAAAATCACGATTTTGGCAGTGTGGGCGCAACTGTTTGTGATCTCCGACGAGAATTAAATGTTCAATGCTCGGAAAACACGCCGCAGTGACATAGGCCTCCTGGGTTTCCGCCGCCTCTTCGACTAGTACCACACGAGGGCGAAGAGCAGAAAGTAGAGGGCGATATTTGCTAAGGCCTGTAGTGGTACAACCAATGAGCCGCTGCTCGCGCAAGATACGAACATCTTCTTCCCAGAGGCCAACTTTCCGCTGCAACACGCTTCGTTGATACCGCAAAGCAATTTCGCGAAGAGGTCTCACGAGAAGCCTTTTGACTTCACGCTTGAAGTAGTTGTAAATAGCACCTCGATTTTGCGGCTCTATTGTGGCAAGGTCGCTTGACTGGAGAAGTAGTTTCTCGACCTCCTTGGATGTCAGTGGGTCTCCTTTGCCAGTGAAGTTGTCGCTGAGCAGTGTCACGGGTCCTCTGAGGGCTTCGATATCTTCGTCATCCTTTGCAACTGCTTCTGCTTCAAGTTCTTGTAACTGCTCGACTTCGTCAAAATCTTCTTCCTCATACCCCCCCCAGTCAAAGTCGTCTGGAATGACTGGCCGACAACAAGGTTCGAGATACCGCCCTACCCAGGTCTCCATGCAGGTTCCAGGACCCTCGGCAGACCCCATCGTACATTGTGACTCCAGCTCCAACGAATCTGCTTGCTCTTGCGTGATAATTCCCAGCTTGAGGAGAGTCTTGTGATCGAGAGGCACTTGCTTTAACTCGAGCGGTGCAAGAAGAGCCTGGCATTCTGTGGTCAATTTTCTCATCTGAATCACAGCTTGTGTCTTCTGACTCCCTGGCTGTTTCTGAGGAGGGATATTGGACCGAACTTCGTAGAGAGTGCGCTTTTTAATATCGCCATCTTTACTTCTTCCTCCTAAGCGGATGAAGTTGGTTTCGAACGGCATGACGTGCCGCAGAATTTGATCAACAGCGTGATTGGTTTGAGCTGTGACGATGATGGGCGCATCATCTCTTCTTAGATTATTGAGCATGACTTTGAGACCCATGACACTGACAAAGGTCTTTCCGGTGCCCGGTGGACCCTGTACGATCGCAAGGCTTCCAGTAAGCATTTTTTGTAGAGCTTGAGACTGAGATCTGTCGAGAGAGTGCGAAGAAGATGTAGGCCAGTCCTCTAATACGTTGACATTTTCAAACTCTACTGGGTTTTCCACCGTAACGAGGGAGCTCAAGTCCACATAAGGATTATGTTGTATGTATGCCGGAGGCTTGACCCTTTTTTGAACATCAACAAGATACTCTGACAAAGGAAAGGGTTCCCTTAGTAAGTGCTGGAGTGCGAGTAGAGTGTGACGGCTGGCTTCAAAGAAGCTAGATCTGCATTCGACCATAATCCATTTTTTCATCGTATCAAGCTCCTGATCTTCTGGACGAGCAAAGAAGAGATCAATCTCCGGTGGATTTGATTCCAAGGCAGAGAGTGGTCTGGCAGCTACAATGGCAAGAACACATTGTGTTTGGAAGGCATCTTCGCTGGGTGATAGAGCTACAAGGCTGCCTGTGATGAGTCTCTTGGATTGATTCCATCGAATGAGTTTTCTAACACGACTTAGAGAGAAGGCAACACGTGTTGCTAGCCCTCGAGGTGAGAAGACTACAGACCTAATGTATACAGGATCGTAAACCCCAATACTTTGGTTCACGTACTCGCTTTCCAACTTGAATGGGTCGGTACGAACCTAGAGTGTTGTTACTTCCGGTGCTAATGTTTGGTCACAAGAGTACTGACCTCGTCGATACATGCGCGAAAATCTCTGATGCAGTCCTCTCGCAGCAGTTCGTACTTTGTGGAAAGGTATTCCTCATTACTCTCATACGCTCCCTCGGCCTTGTGTGGACGAAGGTTGTATATATCGACGAGTTGAGCCGCGCCGTTGGAAAAGATACCTTTCTTCTCGGACAAAATCTCCGAAGGGCTGGGAATCTCTGGTCTGTCAAGCCAGATCCCGCCTGCAGCAGATCTTCTCGCGAGCTCAAAGTACTCGCGGATGTCATTATTCACGCGGGATGGGCCTGAAGTTGGAACATTGTCATTGGGTACGTGAGAACCATTGCCGTGAAAGGAGATGTTGCCGAACTTCTCAGAGAGGTGAGCGTTCATCTCATCTATATTACAGTAAGTAAGACGCACAATTGCGCTAAGGGAACGAAGCAAAAGATGGAACAAGAATCGAAGACCTCCGCTGGAATGATTTACGAGATGTAGGAACTTACTGTCTTGGTCAACGGCAGCAAGACTTGCGTATGAATTATGCTGCTGGGCTTGAGAAGCTGACTTGTTTGCCTGCCTGCGGCCTCTACCCATGTTTACCTGGTCACCGACAAGCTACGAGTTTTTGTTTGATTCCTTATGACAGTTTGATGTGATTGATGAAGTTCATAGAAATGAATGTGATGGTTTGATGCAAGGGTTGTTGGCGGGGAACTGAATGTGAAGTGGTGATATTAACGTGAAGTGAAAACTCGCGGTCACGTCGGTTAGCAGGTAGGGCAGTTGCATCCGGGCATGACATATAAAACTGAACACCCAATATACATCATGGCACGATGATGTGAAAAATTCAAAACTGAGTGCTAGTGATAATACCTCTATGTTCAGTGTACATTGCTATGTGTGAGACAAAAGAGAATAGCAACCAAAAACGAGGCCAACCTATTCTTAAAGTGCACTGCTTTAGGTTTGATCCTATCAACAAAATAGTTTGACGCGACAGCAATTAGCAAGTCAACCATGGTCGACAGTGCCATGAAGAGAATGAGTGTGTGCATTGTTGTACATGAAACAAAGAATAGAGGAAGAGACACGGCGAGACAAAGTGAGATTCAATCCGCAACTAAATGGACTAAATGAGAAAGTTTAGATGTTGAGAATAATGCACTGGCGGTTTACGGAGTTACAAGATCTGTACACAGGACAAATATGGGAAGTGATCTATTAAAGTTAACTCGACAAGTATGAAGAGTAGTGGGTTTGCTCTGTCCAAGCTACAGTAGAGATTAACAACGCACCAGCTGAGCGAAGCATAATGTGACATCAAGCGCGGCAGCAAACAATCACTTGTCAGACGTGAGAACCCAGGGAGGTGTGTATGGGAGCGTGCCCGCGATATGGGTGAGAGCAAGCTTGTACGCCAAGTAGAAAGCGCCAACTTGCAGCAGTCCGGCTATCGCTTGCAGAGTCAGTCTCATAGATGTTGGTGCCTGAGAACACTGCAAAATTGATGCAAAAACCAAGTATGGACTTTGGACTTGTCGCGGCTGTCGCTTACCCACGGACGCTAAGGATGACGCGCAGACGCGCAGTCTGAGGCTGATGAGCACAACGCGACCTCGGGCCATCTGTCCTGTGACAACGCCCGTAAACAAGCTGCCAATTTGCGCTTCTTTGAATTTCGCATGCGCCGCTAAGCTCGTAGGAGCAGCATGAACGAGGAGGATGACTACGAGAATGGCGCCAGTGCGTGTTCCTTTCCCCTGCCCAGCGGCTGCTGAACTAACCGTGCTGGTCAGGCTCCGCCGAGGAGGAAGATGAGGCCGAGGAGAACGATGCCATGGACGTAGACGACGACGATGACGGCGACGATGGAGATGATGGCGACAATGACGACGATGATGCCGAGGGGGACAACGACGACGACGATCAAGATCAGGATCAAGACCAGGACCAAGATCAGGACCAGGATCAGGACCAGGACCAGGACCAAGACCACGATCAAGACGAGCCCGACAGCCCTTCGCAGCAACCGCGAAGTAGGAGCCCCCGTGCTTCAAACACAAATCCCTCTGTCATCCGCACATCCCCCAGCCCTCGCGCGGCCGCGTCGGGCGTCCTGGGCAATCTACCGTTCCGGCCCAGCGTTCGTCAAGAGGCACTCAACGCCCCCGTGTACGACATCATACCTACTATAGCTGCTCCCCATAGCACCTCGATCAACTCCATCACGTCTACGCCAGACATGCGGTGGGTGTTCAGCGGAGGCGCAGATGGTTACATCAGGAAGTTCAATTGG
Source organism: Mycocentrospora acerina (assembly GCA_022701365.1). Taxonomy (NCBI): domain Eukaryota; kingdom Fungi; phylum Ascomycota; class Dothideomycetes; order Pleosporales; genus Mycocentrospora; species Mycocentrospora acerina. The sequence goes on along the minus strand of JAKUHH010000395.1, from coordinate 630,567 downwards.
GTGGACACCGCGAATGGGAAACTCGCCCTCACCGTGGCCCAGCGGCATCCTTTCGTTGATTCGGTTACAAAGGCAGGAGTACTTCTTTCTTACTGGGAGAATGAGGACAGTGCAGGCGCTACCGAGAGTCTGTCTCCGGTATACTCTCTTGCGGTACACCACCAGGCACTATGGCTGCTGTCGGGACTGGACTCTGGTGGCATTAACTTGCAGTCAGTGCGTCACGAGGAAGGCAAGCGTATACATACATTGCGCAATCACACCTCGGCCGTGTCCGTTTTGACGTTATCACAAGATGAGACTTCAGTACTGAGCGGCAGTTGGGACAAGACTATCAACGACTGGGACCTTAATACCGGACAGGTAAAGCGGAAGTTTGAAAGTAGCGGGGGACAAATCTCGGCTATAGAACAACGGCCGCTATCTACTCTCCCCATCCCACAGGATACCGATACGCTGCCTCAGTCCAACGGCACCTACTCCTCTAATAATGCCTCGCGACCACGAACAAATGGAAGCCTTGCAAACGGCACCGAGACGACGGCACGCTCAGTACAAGTAAGAGAAGAGAATGGTATCGAGGATGCACAGGGTTCGCCAGACGATTCGCTGTTTGGAGACAAGGACTCGCTATTCGGCGACGGCCAGGATAATAATCCTTCGTCTGCGATCCCTACATTCGGAGATGATGATGACGAGTTCTCAAGAGCCATCGCCAACGGTATTCAGCAAGCCGACGATGATGCTCCAGGAGACCTCGATATGATGGATATAGGTGGTCCTGTCCAAGCTCCTCAGGAACAACTGGCCGAGCCTGTACAAGAGACCCAAGAGGCAACTGAAACAGCTCAGTTAACAAATGGGACTACAGACCATGAATCGGATACCATCACAAACGGGTTGACGCGTGATGATGATGATTCCAACACAGTCGCTACGAGTCCAACTGGTGCGACGAACCACGGCCAGTCTGAACAGCCTGCCTCCTCCGAGACGACATTTGTTGACGCCTCCATCGATGGTACATTACGAATATGGGATCGTCGCCAGCCGAACCCAATCGCACGTATATCACCGCCAAGAAATACGCCTCCCTGGTGCATGAATGCTTGCTGGTCGCCAGACGGTAATTTCATCTACGCAGGCAGAAGGAATGGTACAGTGGATGAGTATAGCTTACACAAGGGTTTGCGAGAGCCTAGGAGAACTTTTAGATTCCCAGGCGTTAGTGGAGCCGTGAGTGCAGTACGAGCGATGCCTAACGGCAAACACCTTGTTTGGTAGGTCTTTCTCGTACACTCGTCGATGATGTGATGTTAACAGTTTATAGTGCTTCGTACGACATTCTCCGGCTCTATGACTTGACACAACAAGAAGCAGGCACCAAGTCTGCAGCAACCCCTTTTCTAATTGTGCCAGGGCATCGAACTGGAGTCGTCTCGCAATTGTACTTAGACCCTACATGTACATTCATGATATCAACAGGCGGAAACAGAGGCTGGGAAGGAGCTACTACGGAGGTGTTACTTGGATATGAGATTGGGATCGGGGCATGACGTTTTATACCCTGAATAACGCTGTTGAAGTCATTTGCTATTCTGCGGAGGAGTTTGCATACATCTTTGATGAAAATCACAACACAAATTATACCACATGTCAACCGTTTGCCTATAACGGTTGTTAGACGTTGAGAGTTTTCCAAGATGGCCAACAGGCTTCAGAGATAAAAATCAATGGGAAATTAAATGCATAACATTTGACAACTGTGCAATTATGAGCTTCAAGACGTCCCCATCATCTCTTCGTCTCCTGACTAGTGGTGGTTAGCTCCGACGTCACGCGTTGCAATGACGTCGAATGTGACACGCGTGGCTCGCCTTGCTTCATACTGCATTTAAACTTGTCCCTGACCACACTCCTCTTCCAGCACGCGAAGATGCCCCGTCTCGACGAGAACACACAACAGTATCTACGCGATGCCGAACAAGGCGTTCGCCAGAAGGGGTCGAGTGTATGGGACAGTTTCAGCAACTTCGCATTGCGCGACAACGTGCTCGAGGTCGCCGTAGGACTGATGTTTGCCACTCCCTTCCTCCTCTAGCTCAACAGCTAATCCGTCACAAGCCTCGCAGCAGCATTTTCCTCATGCGCCAACTCCCTTGTGTCGGACATCATCCTCCCTATAATCTCGCTCCTACCCTTCCTCTCACGCAACCTCGACGAGAAGTTTGCGATCCTCAAGCACGGCCCCAACTATAATGGCACCATTAGCAACGGCTACAACACTGTCGAGCAAGCGCTATCCGACGGCGCTGTCGTGTTCGCGTACGGCAGCTTCTTTGATAAGATTGTGAGGTTCTTGTGCATAGCGATCAGTCTTTGGGTCATTGCAATTGTCTACTCCAGAACAAGTGGGGACAACATTGTGAAGAAGCAAGTGAGGTGCAAGTTCTGCAGGAAGTACATCAGCGAAAAGGCGAAGAGGTGTGTCAACTGCACAAGTTGGTTGGATGGTAGGGACGACAGGCGGTGAGGGAGGGGCATGAACTTGAGACGGGAGCGCAAAACCAGACGCATATATTGGACAGAGAATTGGAGGCGAAACGTGAGGCGTCGAGTGAAGCAACAAATCAGGAAACAACGGACTTCACATTGAGGAAGAGGCGAATACGTATAGTGTTAACAAGGGTGTTGCACAAGCTCCGAAATCGCTCAGACTTGAGTGAGGGGATGAAAGAATACAACGCATTTCGGTTTTATATCCTTGTACAGAAGTTGAGAGTAAACTCCTCACTCGTACCAATCACGGGTACCGGTCATGGTAGGATTTGCAGAAAGACTGTCTGCTGTACATATACAACTGAAGGATGGTGCAAAGCGCAGGTAAACCCACATGGAGCTATGTCATTGTACATTTCCCCACTTGAGTCGTAAGAGGAGACTGTCGCACCACCTCAGGAAGATCATCTCAGTGACGTACGACCCTCAAGATTCTTTGACATTTCCGGAGTAATAGTAATTGCAACGGTAGACCCACTTCCTCTCCATGTCTTCTCAGTGGAGATAACTCACATGTCAACATCGTATAGTACAAGGAAGACCTAGCATAGATATTTTCGATCCTACAGGAATATCAATGCGCAATGACATATGCTCTGCAGCTACCCAGCTCCTTCTGCGTACCACGACAACGTTGCCGTACATGAATTTGATACTCCTAGACTTGAATCGCTCCCCAGCCATCTCTCATCACATCCCACGCACTAGTCGCCTCCTTCTAACACCATGCACGGCTCAGCACACTTCCTTCTCGCAGCGAACTTCTGCCCCAAGCTCTCGGCAGAGCCTCTAAAGTCTACGCACCACGCGCCAAAAGCCCCAAAACAACTGCATGCAGCGGTGTGAGTAAATCCGCCTAACCTTTGCACTATTTTCGCGTCGGCTTCCCCAAACCTGTATACGATAAAAAAGACAAAAGACCCCGGTCAACACGCCATCTCCGCCAAAACGCCGAAGAAAGACCCCGCGTTCACACCACCAAGCCACTTATCACGCACTTCCCTTCTTGGACAGATAAGATCGGCGCTCTGGCGGTCAAAAATCTCTGCGATCGGCACCCAGGGTCCTTCCCGCCCTGCGAAAAGACCCTTTGCCCTTTGCTTTGCGCACTGCAGGCGATAGCACATTTACAAAGGCGGGAGGGTAGATGGGCAGATTGCATCTGCGCATGCATGCCTCGCAGCCCAACATCTTCGTATTGAAGTGAGGGGAAGCACTGATTTGTCGAAGAAGCAAGGAGATGACCGCGATAGGAGAGCGCACCAGGTATCTGTGATGTGCAGTGTGTGGTGCAATGTCGTGTTTTTTGCCATTTGCCGTGTATGCGCAGTGCCGATGTCCGATGCGGTGGTGATTCGCTCCGCAGGCCTGGGCTGAGGATTTTCCTTGCGGTAAGCGCGCGAGGTGTTTTATATTCTTCTCCACACAACACGAAAAGCGGCCGTGATACCTAGGATGCGCACTGAGGTCACGGTACTAGTTATATGCACTAGGGATGATGTGCAGCGTTAGTGGTGCAGGGGTGGGAGGTAGTAGTGGTGAGTGGGGTGGGGGTAAGAGATGGCGTACAGCATGAACGTGCATTGTTCTTGGGTTGCGGATGGTTCGGATGCTGAACGCATGGGAAGGATCACGAGGAGACGCATGGTTTGACGCTTGAGATGAGATGAGATTAGATTTGTATTCTTGTTCCTTGATCGATGGAAACATTGCTCTCCCGTGTGACGCTCTCTTGTTGCGTACCGCGCTGAACTGTGTGTAAATGCTCACTCCTGTAACACCGCCCAATGCATCCGTCCCAACCCATGTACTGAAGGACAAGCCAAAGAAACGCCATGAAATGCTGAACAAACTAACCCCAGAAAAGATGATATAACGCCGTCAATGCTATGCGATGCGATAAGTAATCGAAGCCACAAACGCCGTAAAATGCAGTCATGAACAGAATGGAAAAAAACGCCTCGGCACCACCCAATGCAGGTAATCTGATATGCTTGTCACCCTGTGATCCACCTCTTGATTCCTCATGATTCAGCTATGAGCGCCTCTCCTCATAGCTTTGATCTCTCGCTCACATGTCTTGATCTCGATCTCGTCGACGACCTACGGCGTTCCGCACCTTCCTTGGGCTTTCGTGTCTTTGGACGTCTCACTACTGGCATCTCTTCCTCCTCTGATTCATCCACGGTAAAGAGATCTGGGCTGGGTTCTCTCCACGAGTGGCGGTGGCCGGAGAGTGTTCTTGAGTGCCGGCGGCGGTTGTATACCTTGCGGGACATGAGGTCTTGGTCGCGGCCTGAGGAGGACTCAAAGATGGAGTTTCGGGGTGAGGTGGAATTAATGTGTGTGACAGCCTGTGGCACATCGTACAGACGATCATCGTCGAGACTCATGAATGATTCTTCTTCATCTTCTTCTTCGTCGTCTTCGTAGATGGTATCTCCATGGTATTGGCTGTGGAGAGGAGTGTGGTTCTGCTTGACATAGCGAGCCCACTTATCGGCGACATTGGACTTGAATTTGGAAGACTTGGTTGTGCGTGGTCCATCGTCGCTGATACCTGCGTTGAAGGAGTAGGGGTCGTCTAGATCGTCTTCAGAGAGCGGAGTGAGGAAGTGAGCAAAGGGTTCGTCGTCAATGTCTGGCAGGTGACTCTCGTCCAAGGATTCGAAGTCAACGCCATGGATGCTTGGTGGGTACGAAAACGACCTGTAGGAGGGTTGCATGTAGGATGGCATGGCTGCGACGATGTCTTTGAGAGCTTGAAGAGGGGAGGCGCGACGGATGGGTAATGAAGGTTTGGCACTGGGCTCGACCTTGACGGCAGTGATTTTGCTTAGTGTCCGCTTCTTCCTTCGAGAATCACGACTGGGAAAACAGGGAAACAGTGTAAGAGCACTGGTCGGCAAGCAGAAGATTGCCGCCGCGACTGGTATAGATTTTTGTAGTTTCGCCAGCTGTCAGGCGGGCCCCGAGGGACTTGTATGCGAAATTCGGGCGTAAGATAAACTTTTCAGAGGCATACCACAAAAGGGCGCTAAAACTTGGGGAGGCTACAGGAATGTTGCCTGGAGGGGAGACGAGGGAAGAGGCAACAAGATTGATGGCGAGACTGGCAAAGACTTGGAGTCTTGAGATACTGGTTGGAGATGACCAGGTATCACTGACGAGTACATGGACTGGGGAGGAGTGCAGTACTTATGTTAAGGCGGAGGAGCGACACCCCGGCAGAGGTGCATCTGTCGCCGTATCCTCTCGACCCACCACAGCGGACAGGGGTGGAAAGCTTAGCAGTGTGGACGAAAAGAGTAAGATTCCAAGGCGCAGGGCAAAGGCATGACAGGCCGTGTGGGCACGCAACCATACAGATGACCTCGCCCACCCACCCTGCAGTCATCATCTGCAGCCCCCCTGTAGTCCCATGCACAAAAGTGGCCCACTGAATGTTGCAGCAGGGACGACAGGACAGCCGTTGATGCAGGCCACGCCGATCGATGCTGCAATGTCAGGCCGTCGTCTGGTGGAGAACGACAACACTAGCTGGCAAGGTGCCCCGTAGAAGACGCGGACGAGGGAGAAGGAGATGCGCGACAAAGCCCAATGTGGTGGGCTAACGAGGTGCGTCGCTAAGAGCGGGGTTGAACACACCAGCCTCATTTGCGCCATGCACCCCAATCTGCTTCCACACCCTCCCTCGCGACTTCGGCGCGGCTGACAGACGGCGAGTGGCTGCGAGGGCTCGCTGCCTCCGGTCTGCGTGCCACCTGCCAGAGGTGACGACTGTGCTTGCGTGAACTGCTCGGTACGCGTAATCCAGCAAGCAAACGCCCCTTTGCTGTCGTCGTTCTCCAGCGTGAGCAGCCATCGGGGCATCGTGAAGTTGCCCGTATGCAAGACATCAGTCCCGCTTGGTGCGGTTCCCACCACTCCACCACTCCACCACACTCTCCTTTGTGTGAGCTAGCAGAATCCCATTACAACTAAACTTTCGATCACGAACACCGCGAGAGGCTTTCGTTATTGGAGGCAGTCATCTGATCGGATGTTCCACAGCCTCTGTCAAATGCCAGCCAACCCTGACTTGCTGAGCAAGCCAGCGCCCGAAGAAGATCGCCGCAAATACCTGTTTCTGGCCACTGAGGCTCCGAGAAGGTAATTTCTTCTTCGGCCAAGGTCGTTAGAAGACGATCCGATCAACTTGACTGTCGCATGATAGGGCAATGCATCTGTCACCAAGTGTCACCACTCGGTAAACATGACCGCCGATGTATGCCTGTCCCCACCACCAGTACTCGTACTCCAGCTTACGAAACCAGTCACCCTCCACATTTGAGGCTTGTATGTTCATGTTTCGCCGCACCTCTATACCCCAGCTCCCAATATCTGACTAATATGTCAACAACTTCATGACTGTGTCATTCGGGCTTTATACTTTCGCCCTCGCCTGAGTTGCATGGATGAACCATTATATACAAGGAACTTGTAATCATGCTGGGCTAACGCCACATCCCACAAGAACTGGATTAAACTTTACCATCCAGTTTGACAGCCATGACAGACTTCCAACGCGTGGGTCAGACCTGCGAACTGGTTCGGAGGTCACGCTGGAGGACGAAGTCCAGGCCTTTTTCAAGGACACATACTCAGCTTATCCCTCTAAATAATATGACGGGATCTCTTGCTCAGAGAAAGACCAGTGCTAATCACAGTCGTCCTCTAAGCGCCTCAAATCTTGGAATTGCTCTATTAGTGCACTCTGTCGCCACATTTCGGAAAAACTCGTGTTTTCATCGTGTTACCGACATGGCTACAGTGTGAAGCTGTCGGGTGTTGATAAATTACCACGCGGGGTACCTCCTTTCTGGAAATATTACGGCCATGCTTTCTTTACCAGTATCATCTGATTCACACAAACCGAGAACGTTGCAATTTCGCAATGAGCACGGTATTGATATCTGCCTTACGATGCTCCTGTTCATCCATGTAACCGGATCTCGTCGTCTGCTCTTCTTCAACGACAAGCCCGTCTTTCCCTGATATCAGTTTTAAAACGACACCAGTAACCCGTATTTTTCGAAGTAGCGTTTTTCCACCACCCTTCCATATCTACACCGTTGTACACCGCCTTTTCAGAGGATGACCAATAGAAAACGCCAATGAGCTGTTTTCGCAATACCTCCAAAGTGCCTTACACATTTGTGACCAGGATCATCTTATCTCCTCACTCAGATTTACGAATGCCATGCCAGTGGACAAGTTGCGACGAAGAAAGTTCCATGATGCAATAAGCTAGTCGGACCAACTTCGGTCCCATGCTTTGAACTGTTTTAACGGTACTAAAACGATCGACTATTTGCATATGAGGCTCTCACCGCCCGAGCTCTCTTCCGGCAGCACTGACAGACATTGTGTTCCATAATCAATAGCATTCGGCGTTAGTAATAGGCAATAGTTACCTAAATTTCATTGCATTCCTACTTTTAATCACAAGTATTGGAAACTCTGGTACTCGAGTATCTACATTGATAGGTGATGCTGAATCGGGATACTCGCGAATCTGACAGGCGCCGTCTTTGATCGCTACCGAGTCCCGCATCTACCTTACTAGCGGTCTTTACAAATACTCAAACGCACACCGACTACGTCACCAGCATCCTTCGAAGCACGAGACTCACTCATAGGCTGGACTGTGAAACTCCTTCAAAAATAGCTGCTTCTCCGTTGTGTCATATTCACCTGAGATCAGTTTACCGCTCGGCACATATATTCCGGAACCATGGATTGCAGCGCATGAGGCTTAAGTCCTATTCCGACATCGCAAACCCTGCTTGTCAAATAATCTTCCCCTGCATACCTGGGATCCCTGCCAAGAGCCTGCTACCATCCAATCGTGATTGAAGCCATCACACGATCTTCAGGGCACATGCGACGATCAGTATCCGCAAGTCCTACTCTTGTCTTGCTTCCGCATGTTTCCCATACTCGGATTGAAAACTTCACCGCCACGTGCTTCGTGTCTTACCAACCTCCAAGATTATTCAAGGCGGAATACGAGCCTGGCCTCTACAACGGAAATATGATGACGTAGTTTGAGATGAATTTTTCACAAACTTCTAGGGACAGGGTAGTAGTTCATATTGACAAGACACATGAGCTCTGAAAAATCTTGAACATAAGATCGGGAAATGACGACGTAGATCCATACCCAGCCCAACAACAAAGCCCAACTTCATGACGGATTTAAAACCTGATATGTTAATGACTCGTGAGCGCTATTTCTATTTCTTCTAATATCGCAATATATATGAGAATAGTAATCAAGTGTAGACAAGGCCCTGGTCCGGTAGTTCTCTGCGATGGAAAGTTATGGCTAACTGACTGAAAGCATCGAACAATCCACCACACCAACAGGATATCCACAACACTTCCTGACCTCGTCACGCCGAAGCCTCGATGTACATCATTGAATCAAGACGAACGGAGTCTATTCGAGAGTCATCATATGACCCAGCAGGCAGTATTGACGAAAACAGCGTACTTGGATTTGAGTTATCTTGTGACTCGAAGTCTATTTACCCCTCTATAATTTAGGGAGAAACTCTACCACTGGCTCATCTGTACATGTTTTGGCGTTACTTTGCTCTGCATTTGGCCGAAAATACGTATTGCTCGCCTAGGTCCATACTGTGACGGATGGCTCTACCAAAATATATCCTGTAATCCAAGCTTTTTTTTTACAGATGAAGGGCAGAGTACCACTATAGTTTCCATCGCCACGTAGCACACTCGCTCTTGTGAGCACTAGATGGCATTTGAAGAAACATCTCAGATTACTGCAGCTTTACCGGGTTGATAAAAAAGCTTGCCTTCGCGTCTATGGTTGACTATTGCAACGATTCGTGACCCGCTGAAAAGCAGTCTTATCAATGATACTTAAAAAGGACTATGCAACGATGATGCAATGGCAAAAATAATACTCTCCAGCTGGGAATTGAACCCAGGTCTCCTGCGAACTGTCTGATGACAAGCAGAAATACTAACCACTATACGACTGAAGATGTGATTGATGAAGAATACCAACCGAAGAAACAATATACAGACTCCAAACAATATCTAAATCTATTGTACAGCGAGAATCGATAAAGATTTATATTGTGGGGTAGTGTTTGACTGAAGTCACACTCCACGACAAAAAAAAGTTCTTTCCGGAACACGTAAATTTTTTTACTTGGGATCGTGAGCTATGTTCAGCACGATTGGCGACTTCTGTCCTCTTGTATTTACCGTACTTCATAGGATTTGCTAACCCTCAGAATTAGAATAGGTGAAGAACTTATAGAAAGCCTCAAGAACAATCGTATCTGGTATCATAGTTATATCACAGACTGATTGTGTGTCGCATGCAGTGCTATTTTCCTTTATATTACTAGACATTGCTATGATATGAACACTCTAGAATATTTTGTGCTCGGTTTAATGGTAGCAGTGCAGCGAATCGTGTTAAGCTATTCGTGCCTACTATCTATCTAATCCAAGTTTGGCCTGCAACCATCTCAGTGTTTGTAGAGGGTGCTGTTACCAGTGTAGTTTCCAGACTGGGTAGTGAAGCTCTTGGTGTTGCTGAAATCATCGACTCTTCCGAGCAGAATCTCCAACATACGGTAAGCAACACCGGGAGTGTACTGCAGTATGATTAGCCATTGGTCTCAATCGATTGGAAAAAAAATTGTCAACTTACGCCTGGCAACTCGTGACCCGCCAATCGAGCAGTGTAGAAGGTCAGTCCTCGCTCAGAGCTCCAGACACCTTGTACACCAGCACCGGCAAGAGCTCCGCCGTTGTATTCGGGGTGGTATGGAGCATAGAGGGGAGTCGATGGGTATTCGCTAAGACCCTGGGCACCGTTCCATGTCATGTTCTGGATAGCAAAGAGAGTTCCATTTGTGCTGAGCAACATGTCAAGATCACCAGACCCAATGATAGTGTTGTTTGTGTGCTCAATGACGCGCTGCAGGACGCCGTTGTTGGCTGGGCCAGGGGAAGTGTCTGAGCCATTAACACCACCGTTGCCAAATACGTTGACATCGGTGCATTGCTGCCAGTTTGTGCTAACGTTGGCGTGGAGAGCTTCCTTCACATCCGTGCGGTTGAAGTAGATGACAGCACCCGGGGGCTGATAGTCACCAGTGTTAACTATGCCGAGCTGCGAGAATGGGTGGGGGCATGTCTCGGTGATGTGGTAGATATTGAAGCATGGGTTGACTTCTAGGATAGCGCTGTAGAAGTTGTCGAACTGGTCGCATGTGTAGTTCTCCTGGCTGTATGGATCTGGTAGAACCGGGAATGCTCCCTGAGGCGGGGGGAATTGGAAGTATTTATCAAGATAATCGGAGTAACCGCAATCGTCCTGGTGCTTGCGAATGTCACTCATGAACGAGTCGTTTAGGAACAACAAATTTTGCCAGAATTCGACGTACTAGTCGGGAGGTTAGCACGGCCGCAAAATTGGAACACCAGAGTTACTTACAGGCAAGATGACAACTTGCTGCTGGATTGTATCGTCTCCAATGATCGGGTCGTTGATAGAAATACCAGCCAGATTGAAGTACTGATCATCGTTGGCTTGAATAAAGCCATCCGCAATGTAAGGTACGTAATATCCAGCGTAGGATTCTCCGGTGACATAGGTTTTCCAGCCGTGGAGCTCGAATACGTCAAAGAAGCTCTTCCAGAAGCCACGGAACTCGGTAGCAAGCTCTACTTCATTGGTGATGTTTGGCGTTCCTTGTGAGTAACCTACGCCCACTGGCTGTTCGACCCAGATCATGTTGGTCAGATTTGTCCATGAATATGGATTAGCGACAGGAGCAAGAGTCCCTGACTCCCATGTAAATGGACCATTCTCGGTTATAAATCCACTGAGCGAGGAGCAACCTGGTCCACCATTGAGCCTAAACTTGTAATTAGTAAAGCGCATATATCCAATTTGTGAGCAGGTATTGTTACCAGATCACAACTTCCTCTGGTGCATTCTCAAGCGTAGAAGGGAAGAACCTGGCCGTGTTAATTATTGCTATGTTCTTACGAAGATTGAAGCTCGTACCAAAAGAACAGCTCGCGCGTCTCGTCAGGGCTATCTGAGACGGGCAGTAGACCAGCATATGATTCGCCGATGTCAAATGGAACTTCGGGAATTCCAGTACCGTTAACAGAAAATGCTAATACATGATTAGCTTTTGTACGACTTGTTCGTCACAGTTTCACCAACCTTTTGTCTTGTCTGTCAAGAAGCGAGATGCTCGCTTTTGCAGTTCTGGGTGCTTGAACGGCTCATTTGCTGAGCGACGCTCGAGAACAGGCGTGCTCGGTACGCGTTTCTCGAGAATTGACTTAGCCTTGTTAATCGGCTTCACTTTGTTGAAAACATTTCGCTTATGAGGTGAGCTGGCAGCGAGAGCTGTCGAAGCACAAAGCAACGAGCCGAAAATTGTGAGGACCTTCATCGTAAAGTCTGATCAATCGCCTGCATGTTTGCTGATCTCGCGGCGGTATTTAACGGTTTGACGCATGTCAAAATCTCTATGCTTGGAGATCGACACTTGGCCAAATAAAGAAGGCCATCACCGGAGATAGGTTGGAGTCTAGGATATGTCGAATCGATATGACGATTGTGAAGTTGCTGGCCGTGCTATCGGACCTAAACCATTGACTGATAGGATAATAAATGTAGAGACTGGGAGATGACGCATTCATTGACTGGGCAGTATATATTTACCTTCCTTTTCGGGCTTGAATTTTCCCGCATATCTAAAATCACGCTATATCCTTGCACTTCGACTCTCACTTCTCGTCCGCTATTCGATGAGGAGTTCCATAGCGGATCTTGAATGAGCCCTAGCACGGCTTAGCGTAAGAGATAACCCTTGTCAAGCATCCGCTATCCCGAAAGTGTCAATGCTTGTCATTGCTTGTCCGGCTGTACGAAGCTTGTGATGACAGGAAGAACGTCACGCATGTCACCCGAGACGGCACAGGAGGAGCGTGCGACGGCACTATGCTCTCTAGACGGTTAAGACAGAGCGTTGCGCGATAACGAGAGCAGTTCGCGCAACGGAACGAAGCCTACAGCCCGAAGACTGCCGCAAAAAGTAGCACGCATGCAGGGAGCAATGGTTTGGTATAGATTGCTTGAAGTTTGTTCAGCAACCATTCGCGATGATCGCCATGAAGGTGCTACCTGCTAATTGGTTGTGTAACCAGATAACTGATTACTCAGCACCCACATTTTCCCTCTCTATAATATCACCCTGGTAGTAATCACAGAGTACTAGGATCTTCAGTCTCCACCATTTTGCTAAAGAGCTATTGGCCATCGCGAGAATCTCTCTCTGCCTACGAGCCACCATTTCAAACTCTCAGCCACCGTGGCGTGTCGTAAATGCGGCCAATCCAATGGCCCAACGAGGTGTGGCTGCTGGCTGACACTGCAACACAGCCTCAGCTTATGCACATGTGGTTCTGCCGTCAGATCCGTCAGCATATCAGCCTACCACAAATTAGAGAACTCACCGGTTTCAACTTATAAGAGTGGCGAGAGAGTGCTATTGTATCTGCAATTCACGACTTGAACCTATTTCGCACATTAAACGATATGGGGAATCCAGCAGCACCGCAAGAGGCAGCTCCTCCATACGATTATGTTACAGAAGATCACCCAGTAAATCGTCAAATTCCGTCAGGATCGACCTCTGCTGTAAGCGTCATTTGAACGTCAGGTTTATAACGTTTCCGACCTAATCTGAAGTAGTACGCTGCGGTTGCCCAAGACGACGATGTCGAGCTACAGGCTCATTCCCATGCCCACGAATATATGTTAAACCCCCCAGAGACAGGCGCGCAAGCTGTTTCGCAGTCACACACCCACTGTGAGCAATGCGATATCCAGCTAGCAGCTAGAGAGAGGAGGGCAAATGAGCGCCACTGCTGCACAGTAGCAGCGGTTACTCTTGTAGCTATTTTTATGTCTCTGTGTCTTCTCGGCATCGTCGTTGCAGGTTCCATGTCAAGAAGGAGATATCACAGCGACAATTGAGACACAGACATGCCAAGGTTTAACCTGGCACTGTAAGACTCTCCCTTGAATTCAGCGTCGGTTACAAAGTCTTTAGGTCTAAACTTGTGCTGTTGAATGCTGTGCTCTTAAACTCAAGATTTATTATTTGTTTACAGCAACTTGATCCTTCTCCATGAATTTCACGGTCAAGTTCGGCAAGTTTAAGTGTAGCACCCAGGCCTTGCAACTATTTCATAACTTAAAGGCGCATGTCTTTCAACACCCTAATAACAAGTCTATTTTTCTTTTCCATCATGTTGCGAAGTAGATTTATTTGAAGACCAATCTTTGTCCCCATGTTTAACGACTGGCCCATCAAGGCGCGAGCAAGCCAGTTAGTCAAGTGATCCCACGTTCGATACATCGAAATCTTGAATATGCATGCGTAATGCTTAAGATGGTTCAGGATCTGGAAGTAATATTGTAAAATAAAATTTAATTTATGTCAACTGTAGCTCTGTCGAGTACTATCTTCCAACAATGTGAGTTCAGCTGCGAAGTCCGGCTGCTACAAAATTACTATGGGTCAAAGTATGCAACGGAATTAGGATCTCGCTATACAGATTCATGCGCAACTCAGGTACTTGAATATTGCACCGAAAAGGGTGGTAATCGTTGGTGCATGTTATTGGAGAGAACGCGATAACGCCACTGAAGGTGAGGTGTGAGCCTGTTTGAGCAATCTTTGCAAGCTTCCACCTTCTCTCTTTTTTCGAACACCAACAGATATGGTAATTTGGTACTAGGATGCTAGTAAGTTTAGTTTTCTTTCTTGTCAGAGCAATAGCAGATCGGCACCGAACTGTACTATTCTTTTGTCCAAAAAAAAAACTGGCCTTCATTGTCTTTTAACGCAGGAGCACAGAAGCTATAATATCGTCGTATATAGTTAAGTAAATAAAGTCAAGTCGTAGAAATAAGTGAGCATATGAAGATGAGGAAAAATTGAACTGCTACAAACAAGTTGGTATATCCGGTAAAGTCTTAGACTTGTCAAGAGGATTTCCTGAATATAGGTTTCAAAATGCGGTAGAAATTGCAGAAGATCCACGATCGACTTTGGTTTTCAGACTTCTTGTTGGTTGCCCCTTGCAATCTGAGATAATGTCTCTATTTTGACACAGGTCGGTGATACTGCAGAGTATAAGAATCAGTGACTTAGTTGCATTAAATGGTAAAAAAACTGTAACTGTTCAAAATCTTGCAAGAACCATGCCTGTTCAAGAGTTCACAAAACCAACGCAACCAAAAAATCGAGAATTGTTAAGTAATCGCTTCCCCAGTCGTCCTATAGGATGTAGTGGTAAACATTATGAAGAACTTGAAGGTAATCCATCCCATCCAAACCAGTAATAGTATTATTCGTTTATGCATTACAGAGAGGCGAAAAAACCATGTGCCTCGATTCTTATTCCGCTTCTGGATACCGGAAAGTGGAGGTGGACCTGCACACACAATCAACAGCACCACAGAGATCAGACCCCATGCATTCATGCCTGAAAACCCCAGCGACCCACCTGGATTTTATGAAGCTGCAGAGGGAAAACTTAAATTATACGCTGAAGCTCACTATACAGGCTATACAAAATTTAAATCCCCATTCAGCTCCTGGTCCGCGTCATTACATATTGTGCTGTGGCTCGCAGATCTATGTAAGAAAGAAAATGACCTTTCAGGACATATTGCGATTATGGATACGCAAGACCAAGCGAAAGATGTTTTGGTATGGCATGTACCAGATCTGATAAGATACCGCAATCACGAGTATCTAGCTTGGGGTCCTATATCCGGTAGAGGTTACAAGGCTGTACATTGCCAAGCACTTGAAAACGATATCAGTATTATCTTCTCGGAACCACAATTTTCGTACGATCCATGGGGATACGGATTTCGACGCCGTATTTTTGAGAAATCGCCGACTGATTTGACTAGACGACAAATGATTGCCATCAGGAATATTGCATCACTCTTTGGCCACTTCATTCTGCCTGTTGCTGTTGTTTTAATT
Source organism: Mycocentrospora acerina (assembly GCA_022701365.1). Classification (NCBI taxonomy): domain Eukaryota; kingdom Fungi; phylum Ascomycota; class Dothideomycetes; order Pleosporales; genus Mycocentrospora; species Mycocentrospora acerina. The sequence continues at coordinate 614,887 of JAKUHH010000395.1, read as the reverse complement.
TGTCTTCGGCCTAGGCCTCCTCTCATGCTTGGTGCTTCAGATCAAGATGAGGCGATTTTGAACATAACATCTTATTTGGGTATCAAAGAACTACCCTCCCAGTTCCAGGGAATGCATCAAGAACGTTGGCTGGAGCCGAGCATGGTTGACACGAATGATTTTCCAGACGTAGAGCTTTGGATTCATCTGCTCAACTTGATCTTGCAAAGTAAAATCTTGGAAACGATAGAGTAGGAAGTTGAACTAGTGGATTACAAAGCCATGGAAGAGTTCTATTAAGAAGGCTGTAGTGAATAGATCGTGAGTGTTGGCTGGTATCTTGATAGCTATACAAACTTTAATTTTGCTGCGATGGAAATTAGGACAAACCAAAGTTGGATACAGTACTGATTTTATGTAAATGTGCTAAACGCACTGAGCACTGTGCCAAATGTATCGGGTCGATTCAAGTTTTTGTCTTGTGCTCGCGGGCGCTCTGGGTTATCTATCATCCTTTTTTGCTTTTCTTTTAGGTCTGGTACTCTTCAACGTATCTAATTCATTCTTGCGCCAATTGATCTGCTCACGTTTTTCGTAGATTAGACATGACGCATTGAATAAGAATGCTACCTATCTGTGTAGAACCTTTCTGGAGTCTTGACTAAATAGGTGATGAGATTAGGAAGGAGAGGATTGGATTAGACTAGAAAGTGGAGAACTGATGATTGTATTATTACGTGCATACTACCTACAATATGGAGGAGGAAAGCGCGTGCTGAGTCATCGGCTAATGCCGCAACCAATCAGCGTGTGGCGCCTTCATGGCGACCACCGCGGACAATAGGGCCACCACAAACTTACGTCTCTTCTAAAACTTGTGAGCGACTTGGAATCGATTACATCTCTAAAACAATTAACACAAAAATCTTTCTGGGTATAACTTATTAATGATTCTGTCAAGTTCAGAACAGCTCCTATCAAATCTTTTTTAAGGCTTCTACGCCCAATCCAGCACCAAACTGTCCCAAAGCCAACCCCTCCACTGAGTCGACCTCGTGACAACAACATCCAACTTATTCTGACCGTATTTCAACCCTCCTTGTGGGATGGGCATCTCCAATAACCTCCACTCTCCTGCTCTTGTCGCGCCACGGTACGTATCTTGGCTATTCAGCAGACTCGCACTCGTCACATTCCCGACCTTGACGCCGTTAAGCAAAAAGTCTGCACTGCTGCCTTGCGAGAATCCAGCAAGGGAGACAGTCAATTTAGCAGCCGCTGTAAAGTTTGATGTTGAGGGAGTCGAGACAGGGAATATCACACTCCATGTTCCCAGAGCGCTTTGACCAAAACACCAGTCTGCTTCACTGCTGGATCCGACTGTATAAGTTATATTGGCTGGGCACTTTGAAATACGGCCGTGTTCGAAGGGTGTGGGACCGCTGAGCTTGAAACCATCTGTCTTGCGGTCGAAAGCGCCGACCTGGAAAATGCGTTTCTTTCCATCAGTGACCTTCCAAGTCAAGTCTTTGAGGTTTGTGTTCTTGCCATCACGGACTTCGATCTCGTTTTGCGTGAAATTCGTCGTCACGTCGGCGATTGCACCGCCGTTGCCCCATGCGTAGAGGCCGTAGCTTCCAGTGCGGACATCATTGATGGAAAACTTGCCAGCAGCATCGGCGTAGACGGTGTAGTAGTAGCCTTGGCCTTGATCTAGAGTAGAAATACTTCCGTTATTGTTGTCACCGAGGAAGACTGCTGCACCAGCTGCGGGACGGCCATCACTTAGGAGGAGACGGCCTTGGATTTTGCCACGGGATTTATATGCCTTATCCTCGAACCACTTGTACGGCCAAGCAGCATCCTCCTTTTGGACGCGAGTTGCGGCGTCGGAGAGCGACCCGTCGTTCAGGTACCACAGCCAAGGGCCCCATGTCTTGCCGGGAGCAAAGTCATCGCGAGATACAGCTTGGTAGTGCGTACCATGAATCATGTTCAACTGGACAGCATCGCCAGTTTTCGATTCACGGTGGACCTGCGGTTATTAGTTCTCTATCGGATGATATGAAAGGACGAAGAAGAGAGGAATACCATGAGTTCCTGCTTCAAATGATCACCATTGATGTAATCCTTGCCAGGGTTGATATACCAACTTCCGACCTCCTCGCCGTATACGCCGTGGAAATCGAGATCCTTGACGAATGAGCTCCAGTCATACTTCGTGAGGTAGCTCCCATCAGCTTTCTGCCATGTCTCGTCCTGGACGTTCGTCGCGCTGAGGTATTCGTCCAGCGCAGGCAAAACACCATCCTTGACATTCGTGCGTCCACGCGGGAAAGAAGAATTATCCAGACGCCATAGTGTGCGGAACTCTCCTAGCGTAGGAAGACCCCTGTTGACGAAATACTGGTATGCTCCAGGAAGATCATCGTAGATGACCCAGTGGAATTCTCCATCGTTGGAAGAAAATTTGACGTCGATCCAATCGTTCCCTGAGTCAGAAATCGAAGCCGAATTCCATCGAATGTCTGATGCTGCGCCATCTGTAATGTATGTCAGTTGGATCACGTTTCGATAGCGCGCGGTAGTACATACTGTAGCTCACATAATGCCCGACGGCTTTACCAACTCTATCCTTCCCCTTATACCACAACTTTGTCGCATACTGACTTCCCTGTGTGACATTCCAAATTTCGTTCCCTAGAACCCATGTCTGATTCCCCGTTTCTTGCAAGAAGCTCTTAGGCTTCTTCGCGCGCTCCTCCACCGGCGCAGCCACAGCCAAAGCTGCTAGACCCAGAAATACAAATTTATACATGCTGGCTTTAACAGTGATAACCACACTCGTAATCTACCCTTCAGCGGCCTGAGCGAATATGGAACTTATAGCAACTACTTGTAGCCACAATATAAATATTTATTGAATCTCTCGGCTTAACTCACGCCGAACTTACTCATGGCACCTCGGGGTAGCGGGGTAAAGTCTGGGGTCGACCCTGGGACGAACACCGCCGAACACCGCCGAACATTGTTCCCTCAATCGGAACAGTGGCGCGCCCGCCCGCACGTCCATTGCGACTATCGAATTGCACCAGGAAGGTATGGGAAGACACACAGACGTAAGCATCGGTCCGCAAACTCGGGGCGAAGGAAGCGAGAACGGAAATTGGGTTCAAATGACTGCAGGACGACGGCAGTATATTGCGTGGCGCTGTACAGACAGGAGAGGGCATTGAGGCCGTAAGTCAGTGTGTTGTGAGATGTTCACGTGGGCGGAAGATCTGGAGATCGAAGACAGCACCTGCCTAATCAAGACAAGTCAAAACGAAGGACGTTCGAATGCAAGATGAGGGAATAGGCAATCGTTAAAACAAGGATGTCTGATTGTAGGCAGTATAGCAATCTGAAGGCCTAGGATTCGCAAGGCAAAAAAGCGCGCAGTACATCATTCCCCTACAACATTTACAACTTCTCCTCCACAGCTTTCGCCTGCGCCTCTTTGGGCGTGTGCGTTCCCGAAACCTCCCCATCCATCTTCTCTCCCACCATAACCTGTACCCCACGTGCATGTTTCACACCGCCCTTGCCTGTTAAGTCCTTCCACATACCGCCAAAATTCCTCTTCAAGCTCGCTCGTCCCTCCCACAACGGATAGACGCCCACCGCCATGGTGGAACACAAGAGCCAAATGATACCGACGACGACCCACCCCGAAAAGAATTTCAGGCTGAAAACGTATCCCGTTCCGTACAGTGGCATGGGCCAGAGGACAAGCAGAACTAGGGTGAGGATCGCGGTGGTAGATTTTGCGATTTTGGAGGCGCGCAGCAGCTTGACCTGCTCGGCGGCTTCGGCTTCTGGGGAAAGTCTCGCATGTTGCACGACGACGGCTTCGACATCAAGATCTGCAGTGGCTGTAGCTTGCGAATCGTCGACTAGACGAATGAGTTTCATAGAGACCCAGTCATAGTTGTCTGCGGTAGCATTAGTATGAAACGCGTGCAACGCGTTGAGAGAGCGAGGTGACTTACCAACTCCAAAAATGAGCGTTAACACAGGGATGAATATGGTGGGAGAAAGTAGGGCAACAACGTTTCCAGCCAGCATAGGGTTATTTGCGCCAGATGTTGCGACAGAGATTACGCCGTCGTTGAGCTTTGAAGTAGTGACTAGCCATGCGGTAATACTGCAGCAGAGACCAAGAACGGGACTCAAGGTCGCGGCCCAGAAGTTTTGACCCTTCCACAGAAGAGTAAGGGTAGCTGGTAGGACGGCGCTCGAGATGATAACTCCCATGAAAACGTACAGCCATCCCATGCTACTCAATTGTAAGCTTGGGTTTACAGAGTACTGATGAAGAAGCTTACCTGATTCCTGCGTAGAACAGACCGGTAGAGAAAGCAGCCATGATAAGTCCAAATCCAGCAACACACGTGTGCGAGATATACACTAGACGTTTACCGCTCGCCTTGGGGTTGATGTACGTGCCGTAGATGTCATACGTTAAAATTGAAGAGACGGCGATCAATTGAGCGGAGAAAGCACTAGTAACAGCCATGAAGACGATCAGAAGAGTTGCGACAGCACCTCCAGATCCAAGAATTGCAGTTGCAGCATAGGGAAGCACAAGGCCTGAGCTGACGGACGCTTCATCCATGGGGTTGGGGTAGGTTGGAAAGGATGGACTGTTTTGCAGAGCAAGGGCAGCAAGACCCATTGTTGTTGCGCAAAGCCACTTTCAAAGGTGTCAGCATCGCACTTGTAGAGAGTCATGAGAGTGACATACTGGAATCGCAAACCAAGAAAGCCCTCCAATGATGTACCCAGGCAGCGCATGTACTGGCGAAGCAGCAATGGCCTTGTTATAATATCCATTGTCCATGAATACGGTGCCGAAATTTCCGATAATGTTAATAACGAAAAAGATGGCACCATCTTTACTTCTCATGGTTAGGTAACTCCCCCCAGCGTTGCCCGGCACCGGCTTCTGAGTTGCGAGCTCCGTAAGACGATCGTACACGGCTTTGGGAGATCCAAGTACATCGCCCGTCGCGTAGGTGGTGAACGCAAAGATGAGAATGATGACGAGCAAGATGACCGTATGCACGTAGTCTGTGAGGAAAGTGGCCTTGATACCACCGAACATGGTATAAACGACTACACCGAGTGGGAGCAAGAAGCATGCTGCAGCTGTAGGGACGCCAGTCAGAGATGAAATGACAGCCGAACCTCCAGTCAAAAGCATGGCAGTAACGAGGATATTGGTGAAGAGGCCAAAAGTGATATAAACAAAATGAGTAGCTGTTCCATAGCGTGCGCGAACCGCTTCCAGGAATGTCTGAAGAATATTAGATTCTGGAACTGACAGGAGATAAATTACTCACATGAGCGTTGGGTGCTCTTCTCTTCAACTCGATTGCGACAGTAGCAAAAAGTAGAATCTGTACAGTTGCACCAGCAGCATACCAAAGTGGTCCGGAAACGCCTATGATTCATCAGCGTTCCGTCTTTGACATCCTTACAGGGCACTTGAAAGGAAACATACCATATCGAAACGCGACAGAAGAGCTTTGTAGTAAAGTAGCTGCCCAAGTCCAAGATGATACTACAGCACTAGCTACAAGACCAGACTTGACTGTCCTACCCGCAGTGGAGAACATTTCTGAAGTTTGGAGCTCATTGTTGTAACGCTTGAGAACCCACGTCGTGAAGACCTATGCCAACGTGCGTCAGCATCTTTGTTCGGTGAACAAGCGGTCGTCGAACAACCTACCATGCCAATTGCGAACAAAAATCCGATTCCAAGCACTATGCCATAACCCCAAGCCTGCCCAAGAGGCGAGGCTGAAGGGCCGGTTGGTGTAGGACCGCCAGCCATTGTATTGGTAGTGAAAATATGCAAAGCTTGTGCTTAAAAATCTTAACAAACAACAGCGGGACCTAAGATTAATATATCCCACTTCCGTGACTATAGTCACGCCCATCTTTTCCATATTTGCTATCTGTCCCAAGCATCTTCAGATGCCCCCATCGTGATGATTGCGTTCTACAAGGTGCGCATGCCCATTGGTCGCAGATAGCACATGCATGAAAAGAGCAAACGCTTGACGATCACCAGCTCGTTCACGGGCTGGATTGTTATATCCAGCGGCAGACCAAAAAGCTTGTATCATTGACGTAGCATCCTCATAGGACTCTTGATGCTTGAGTTGCTAGGCCCGATTCGCTTATGCTGATAAGCTGCCATGGAGACCTGGCCGCCGCGGGAGGAACATGTGGGTTATGCGGAGCGTTTTGGGGGCACAGACTGCTCTGAACGCATCGCTGATTTGCTCGTAATATGTGGCCGTTGTGTTTGGCCGTTGGGCTTTGAGCGTGGAGAATCTTTGCGTAAATAGATAAGCGATAGTGTGAATAACCAATTGGAATGGCAGTGAACGGCAGACTCCGGCATCGGCGTGTTGTGTATCTCCACAACTGGGGCTGATATGCATGTTGTACTCGATAGCTTCGACAAAGAAGAAACATTTTGTGTCGCTTGTATTACTAGCAAACAAGGTTCAAGCAAAACTCAAATCCTCCCTCTCGCCAAAAACCGTAATGGCACATCAACCATTCTGGCTCTCAGATATTCTGCACAATTCTTTCCTAGAAAATCAACGCTCGTTGTGCAGCTCACACCACGGTCAAGATGATCTTTGAGTAGGAAATGGACCGCCCTTAGGCCTGGGAACTCGAACCTCTCTATCCTGCCACCGTTGTACTCCTCCGCTAGCAATTCCTTCATGAACTGTGCGGAAAGGAGTGTCTGCAGCCATGCATATTCATCTTGATGCCGAACCCAGAATCCAACGTTACAATCTGAGCCCTTGTCCCCTGAGCGCGCATGTACAATTGTACCGAGCGGCGTGCGGACAGTAGGCCCCGACATGTTTACCCGCATAGGTTCAGACGTAATATCTTGAGTTGGCTGGTCCTTGGGATATATCCTCGTTTCCAAGGGCGGAGAGATGGGAATTGTCTCGCCAGATTCAAGATGCAGCTCATGATTTATAGATGACTGTGGGAGAAGCGTAACGTAATACTCGAAAACTTCCTTAGGAAATGCTTGCCTGAGGTCGAGATGTGGCGTCGCTCCCGGGTACGCGCACATGATAGGGTCGATACACGGGCGGGCAAACTTAGCTGGTGTTAGATCTTTTGAATTTCGTGCTTGCGCAATGACACGGAAGTCCACAGTTGCAGCGTTTTGGTTTTTGGGATTCTCAGCGCACGACCCGATGGTTTGGAAGGAGAGTTTTGTGAAAATATGAATGTGTGGTTCCATCTGTGCACGTATCTGCTGCTCGATCATACGTGCTTTGGCGGGGATATCGAGCCCTGTCAAAAACCAATGCATCTCTGCTTGGTACAGTGGCTTTGCCGTAATACCAACCTTGGTCGTTGGCGGTGGAAGTGCGCCCTTCACGCCTCGCACTAGTACCCGATCTGTAGAGAGCTGCTCAAAAGAGATATCGTCCAAGATGGCAGTGACGTCGGAATTGAAGTACCAAGGGCCTTGAATTTCGTACAAGAACTGAGAAGTAAGGGTATTGACTGATACCTCACCTCCGGAGCCTTGGTTCTTTGTGACAACAACATCGCCAGAATGCGATAGCTCTACAATAGGATAGCCGATATTTGTCCAACCAAGACACTCCAGATCCTTGAAGCCAGTATAATTGCCTCCTGTGCTGTAAGAAGAACATTCTGAAAGATGGCCAGCTACAAACGCATTGGCGAGTTTATCCAGATCCGTTCGCTGCCACTTGTGCCACCAATACGCCGCCCCAATGACCGGACTCGCGTCAGAAACCCTCCCACACACTACTATATCTGCTCCTCTTTCAAACGCTTTTGCGATGCCCAGTCCACCCAAATACGCCTGTGCATACATGGGCTCGGATTCCCAATCATTCAGTTTCTCTCCTGTGCAAATATTTTCAAACTGCGACTCGCCTCGCTTTTGTGCTTCGAGGAGTTGGGAAAGTACTTCATCGCCCGATATCCATGCAACGCTCAGATTTAGTCGTTTTGCTTGAACCATCTTTGTGACAACTTGGTGGAGCTTCTTCGTATCGGACGCGCCTGCATTGACAGCGACTTTGATGCGATGCTTGGCGATATAAGGCATCGCTGGCTCAAAAGCTTCGAGGAATGTAGGCTCGTACGCGTCAATTTGGCCTACGTGTGTTAGCATATTACACTCGTAATGCAAACATATTGCGACATGTACCATTGTGTTTTGCATTGGCTCTTGCCGTCATGTTTCCCTCACTCATCCAGTCGCCAACCAGCACATCGACAGGATCATTCTCGTAATTTGAGGCAAGCAAAGTCATTGCATTACGACGATCAGTTGTAGAGCCAGAACATCCTAATTTGAGAATCAGATTAATTAGCCATGTTTTACGGAATGAGCGAGATCATTTCATACCAGCAATTCTGATAGGACGTCGTTCTGTCATTGTGATTACCCAAGGAGAGGTTGGGATTTGCTGTTGAAACATTCACACTACTCAAACGGGTGAATCATATATGACCACGCTATATAGCCTCATCATGGTATGATAAACACGTCGTGGTACCTCGGAAGCATGCAAGCTTGATTAGTGGGAGTCGCGGCGGAGATATCAGTTTGCTGCCTACCATCCCAGAACGCGGGGAAACCATACTAGCACGTCTGCATACTAGTGGCCAATGATGATAGATGTGAATCTGACTCTCCACAACGTTTCGACAGATGATAATGACGATACTCGAAGTATGAACAAGAAGAAGATCAGAATTGAATTGCGATAGCACGCTGTTATTAAATTGTCACCATCTCACTCTCTATCTTACAATGCTGACTTTTCAGAATCCTCATCACTGTCTAGTTTGCGTCGATTTTAGACATTTCTCGCACTTGGTTGTCTCTGTACTCTCTCCCTGACTGCCTCCGCTCCTTGGTGGTAATGGTTTTCGCTTGGAAGGACAGAGTTACCTTGATTCGAGATTGAATTTTGCCTGGATCCATACAAACCCGGCAATGCACTAACTCTCCTGCCACCAGTCTCTTCTCTCGCAGCACCCAATTGCTGAGCAAATGGGCTTCTTTTCCTCAAGGTGGGACCCTTCCAGTAAATTATGTACACGGAAACAACGAGAAGTAAGGATATGCAAAAGAGAATTGTTGACGCGTACGCAAGATGTTTCTCGCCACCGATGTTCGAGTAAAACGGCACAGCGGGTAGAGTAAGGATGCCAGCGAGAAAGTCACGAGCCCAGCCATTGCCACCAGTTGCTGAAGCGGAATAAGGGCCGTATGCGCAAATCATGTAGTCGATGGTGGCCATGTAGATGGCATAATTGGCAATCCCAATGATTGCCGAGCCGACCATAGTTCCAATCCAGTGGATAGGCGGACCAGTCGATGTCCATGCGAAGATGATCAAACCAATTGGCAAGCATGGTGCGGTGAATAGTAGCCACCAGAGCCGCGACTCATACTGCGCATGCTCATCTCCAGGGCGCTCAGCTCGAAGTCGTTTGTTGCGTTTTATGGCTGGGAAGAAGGAAAACCATGCCAGAAAGTACCCGATACCGATAGCGATGAACGCAAGACCGATTGAGAGGGGCGAGAAATCCCATTGCTCGTATACAAGGGCGTATGACTGGAGAAACATAAAGATGATAGCGTCTGAGAATCCAGAGAGCAAAGACAGAACCAAAACGATAGGCTCTGTCAAGAACATGCGAAATGGTCGCGTCCAAGTGGTCAGAATTTCTTTCGCACTGAAGCGCTCTTTGAATGTTTTAAGCTCGTTTGGCCCCCATATATTGACGGGCTTACCGTTCTTCTCGCCTTCTTGGCGGCGCTTCTTTGCGATGCGATCCATCAGGACTGTCGTACGGGTTTCAGGAACAACGGCGGCGTGCAGGAGCTGAACAGCTCCCCCAAAAATCAATTGAATCCAGATATTCCAGCGCCAGGCAAGAAATTGCTCGACGAAGCCACCAACGATAGGACCTAGTACGGAGCCACCAACAGATGAGAAAACGATAAATGCCTGGACGATGTTAGTTACCAGAGAACCCTCAGGAAAATGAGACATACTACAGCGTGTTGTTGGTTATCTGGCTCCCACATATCTGCTACCATGGCCAACGTGACTGACCCACCAGCAGTGGACAGACCACCCAGCGCGCGACATACAATAATTGTCGCAAAATTTGGCGCAATACCAACAGGTATCTGCCAGATATTCACAAAAAACAAACTGAGCTGTAAAATCGGCCACCTCCCTAACTCCTCCGACCAGGGTGCCCACAACTCGCAGCCAAACGCATAGGTGATCAAGAACACCGCTGCACCAACTCTCGCAGCTTGTGTGCTAACACCGAACTCTTTGGAGATACCACCAAGAGCGTTACTGTATAGTGACGTGTTGAAATTCATTGAGACCTGAACGAGGAAAACAACAGAAAGAATTGTCCACTTCTTCCATGAAGGGAATGAGAAACCGAGCTCCTCATAGCAGTCTTCCTCTGTGATCTCATAACGATCATCAGTTGGGCCATTTTCGCGATGCTGGAGGTTCGAGGCCGGGGCATCGAAGCTGGCCGATTTCTTCTCCTGGTCGGTCTCCGCATCGCGGACTATATCCGCGTCATGGATTTGAGGATGTATTATCGCCATGACAGTCGAAGTCGTAGAGAGAGAGACCAAACTAGTCAAAAATATGGACTCCTGAGGAATGCGGAGTAGTCCGTGGGGATATCGTGGAGAAGCAAGTCCAGCGTGGTCTTCAGGCCCATTATAAACATACGCTATGCATGATTTCTCTTGTGCTTGATCGAAAATCCTACACACATCATAAACCGCCAGACGTCATCCTACATGCTCGTGCTTGTGGCGAGGCGCGCTAGATCTGAATCATGGGGAATAGAGTCACATTGCGCCTCTCCCACGGGTGACGAATACGGAAAATGGGAAGAAATGTGGGCCCGGAGATAGTGAGTAGTGATGAGAACATGCAGGTTGCCGTCGCACTGGCTTGAACGCGAGGTAGGTACACTACGTCATGCGTCTCAAATAACGCTTCACTTCCGTCTAACCGGTAGACACAGTTGAGAAAAAAGGCGGGGCAGCATGTAAACATTACGGCTTCAATCCAGAATAACCTTGCTCAACAAGTGTGACCAAGACTCATGTAAGCTTAAACTCTTGTTGAAGCCTCATCCGAGCTGCTTATAAGCTATGCCAACCACATGTGCCAAGTTATACCAAAAATCTTAGTTGGCGTTCGTGACGTCATTCGCGGGACGGCATGGTGTTTAGCAACCCCATGGAGCCCCCAACGTTTGTATTGCATGAGAGCTTGCGGGTTTGCAATCCGAGTTTTGAGTCGGGCGCTAGACGCGATGTGACGATGTGGCGTGTATAATCAGTTGTCGGACGTCCGATGGAACAATTTGATCCACACGAAGACGGGAACTTCAACCTTTTAATAATAGTTTACATACAGAATCATCTAGGCTTAAAAGGTTAGTTTTGCACTTCCCTCACGCACACGTATTTTTCTTCTACTTTGTCTCCTATTCATCTTAACGGAAATTGTGCAAGGAAATCTCCAGTCATCTTGCAGTGTCAAATGTTAATATTGATTTGAGATCATGTTCAGTTACTGGGGCTTTTGTATCATAATGAGACTTGATTTTGCTTTCCTCGACCGATTGCTCTACGTGAGAAGAGTTAGAGAGAGGTTTCTTGAGAAATCCAGAATACACAACTTTAGACGAAAAAGAGCCGATGATTTGGGTTGAGAAACACTGGAGGGGAAGCAAAAGTGGGCAACTTGAGAGGAAGATGGAGAAAGTGAGCGTGCGTGAACAAGGAGAGGGAGGAAGCGTAGTGCAAGGCGAAGACTGCCAGTCGTCCGAGACGAAGAGAGAATATATGAGGGATTTTTGATGAATGCACTGAAGGTTCATATTATTTCTTGCTCTTTAAATGCAAACCATACATCCTCCGGTCTTGCGTCCCCTGTCAATTATGTGATCGTGAAGCTCCATGACGTCATGTAGCCAAGATCACAATAATCATCGTTAGAGTACTACATAGATTTAACGATAGAGATACATAGAAATAATTAATTTTCTTACGCCTGAAACGTTTCTTAACGTGTCGAGAGACATGACGAGTGAGTAGGCTCGCCTCGTGTACCAAGCCGCGAGTCATGTCAGCAAGACGCGTTCCAAGCCTCACTCGACGTGTCTCATTCGCTAGCAAGCAATCGCAAAATAGTGAAAGATACCCTCGACAATGGCTGAAGATACTTGCTAACGAATCATCATAATCTCCTTGATAGTATTTGATGCATCATGGAATCGCCCACTGTGCCACAAGGCTCTCCGCAAGCTGTCCTCAAGCGACAATCCGCTGTCGCGACGCCAGGACTAACAACCTCGCCGCGCGACTCCGTCGAAGAAGGGGCATCCTTCCTCTCGCCCACAGCATCTACGGTCTCCCTCTCATTGTCTCCATTGGGAGAGAAACCTTGGGTGCGGCTGGTCGTACTTATCTTCCTGCTTGTGAGCATCATCGACGTGGGTGCATTCCTAGGTGATGCACCGAAAACCCGCGTCTACGAAGACAACATCTGCCTCGCGTACTATCGCACAAACGACCGCTCCCAGATTAGTGATGATGGTAGTGTCCCGGAAAAACTGTGTAAGGTGGATGCAATACAACAGAAGCTGGCTATGATCTTTGGCTGGCAGGACATGTTTGATGCGATACCCGGGATACTGCTGGCTGTGCCGTTTGGTGCACTGGCAGATAGACTTGGCAGAAAATGGGTATTCACTGCAAGCTTGATGGGGTTGCAGTTTAGCGGCGCGTGGATATTGATAATTTGCAAGTCTTACGAGAGTATAACGACCAAGAATGGCCTGCTGACTCTGATTAGGCTATTTCAAGACTATCCCACTGCAATGGACGTGGCTTTCCTCTATATTCCTTCTCGTCGGCGGTGGCCCAATCGTTGCCATGGCTATTGGCGTTACAATGCTCTCCGACATTGTACCCTCTGAGAAACGAACAGCCATCTTTCTCTACCTCACAGCATCTGTTTTGGTTGCAGAGATGGCCGCACCGATCATGGCCGCAAGGCTGATGGAGAGAGGTAATTGGCTACCGCTTTTACTCTCTTTGGCGATACAGATGGTCGGCGTCTGCATCGCAATCATGTTACCAGAGACACTCCATTTGCGTGACTTACCAGAGCCTTTGGATGAGCATGAAAGCAGCATCGAACTGTTCTCCGTCAAGGGCCATGGTTTTAGACCTCAAGACCAGCTTCAGCACTTCCGCAACGCTATTCAATTTATTAGGAGCGACTGGAGTCTCGTCATGGTCATTTTTACATTCATGGTGAATCGCCTTGGGAGACAAGGTATAACCCTCCTCGTGCGCTATGCCTCCAAACGCTATACCTGGGAAATTAAGAAAGCCGCCTATCTACTCTCGTTTCGTGCTGCCACCAATCTTGTCGCCGTCGCCGTCTTCGTGCCACTTGTAAATATCTTCTTGCTTAAGTATCTTCGTCTTCCTGCATTCAGCACCGATCTTTGGATTGCGCGTGGCTCCATCGCGTTGACCACCATCTCCTTTCTGATTATGGGGTTTGCTGCTCAACCTGCTATACTCATATGTGGCCTTCTAATCTACAACTTAGGTACTGGGTACAATGCTGCTATGCGCTCTGTTGCCATCCATGTTGCTGGCGGACAGGCCAGCTCTGACATTGGGAAGATGATGAGTACGATTGCAATTGTAGAGAGTATTGGGGCAATGATCGCTGGACCACTGCTAAACCAAATGTTTCAATGGGGCATGGACTTGGGAAGTTCATGGCTAGGCTTGCCGTTCTTCGCAGCTACTTTGGCATTTGCTTGTGTCACAGTCCTGACATTCGCAATCGGGACAGGGCAAAAGAATGTTGCTTATACTGAAGTGTGGAGTGAACCAGACGATGATAACGCAGAAGAAGAAAATGAAGGAGAAGGAGAAGGAGGAGAAGACGAAGACGAAGATGGCAGGAATTCAGTGGTTGAGAGAGTAGGATTGCTTCGACATGCAACATAAGACCTGTTTCCAACCAACCACATGCAAATAATGATGTCGCAGAACGAAGCCGTTGCTATCTGTCATGTGATTAGAACTTTGCCAGGTTGTTATGCAGAGGAGAATGCGCATTACATTCGGCACCTGGAACTGGCGTTTTGTAGGTTCCGAGAGGTGACCTAACACCCCTTCCTCAATTGACACTTATACGACTGTATTTTGGGCAATGCAATTACAACACATGGCGCCATGTATACTTCCAAGTCAAGACTGTGTCGGCGTTTCCCTAACTTGGCCGTGCGTGGAACCTTTATAATTAACTGCTCGTTTGGTGCTCTTCCTCGATTTCTGCTATATTTTGCTCCCAAAACTTTGGCCGAGCTTGATACGTTAGAATCGCTCTCTTACTGATCTACTTCAGTGCCAGCTATTATATTGTCCTTATTAGATGTTGGCTCGGGCATCCAGCGATGCTGGAACTCGTTTGCGTCGCTCAAAGTCTGCCTCAACTGTCCATCGACGCCCACCTCCCATATCAGAGCCTCTTGACCTGGGCGCACTTCGAAAGCAGGCCCTGGCAGCTGCTACCACTGCTTTTGCTCGATCGCAGGCTCATGAGTTGCCTCAACGCAACAATAAGCGTAGCTCTGACCTATCGAGGTCCAAAAGTAACACCAGCCACAAATCATTTACATCTCAAGGCAGCCACTTTCCCCAACGAGAATCCAGTTTTCGGTCTACAAAATCTCAGAAGAGCGGAGAATTTGCCATCCAGCGTCAGTTTCAGGCGACTGACATCAGCGTTGAGAAGTTTCCGCCATTCTATCCTACACCTGAAGGCCTAATGTCGGTTCCTAAACCATCATCGTCACAGCTTTCGATTTCCTTCACTGATAGTAGTCGTCCCAATTCTCAACCAAAACCTCACCATCTGAGCGCGTCATCTTCAGCCACATCACGGCAGATACGAAAAGCACGTTCCATGTACTACGCAAGCAGCGTTCAGACAGGGTCACCAATTGCTCGGCCACCAGCAAAGTATCTCACCAGCCCACATCCTATTAGTGTCGAACCTTCTGTTGGCATTGCATCCATTCGTCCACCAAATCAGACAGCACGGCCATCTCCACTCGCAAATCCTCGTCTCCCCGCTACTGTTGCACTCGACGAGACAGTTGAACAAGCAAGAGATAAAGTTTTACAGAGTTTCCAGCAACGTTCAATGAAGCATAAACCATCTTTATTTCTCGCTTCTTTCAAAAAACGGCAAGAAAAGACGAAAGAAAGAAGTAGGCTTTCTAGTTCCGGGGTCATCACTGGTCCTGATCCTAACCACCAGACACTGGACGATGGGTCGAATACAAACATCACTTTGGTTGACTTACCACAATCAGAGCTGAAAGAAAAACGTTCATTCTCTGGATCACTGAGGAGAAAGTTCAAGAAAGTATTCAGGCGCGCGTCTATCAAATCTTCTACCGTCCCTGCACAGCAGATTGAAGCAAGCCGCGACTACTTTGGCGGTACTCATCTCAGTTCAACAGATGCAGACATAGGTTATGAGATCCCAAGCCCAGATACAGAGACCCTCTTGCGAGTGAGATCACGAACATCATCACTCGAATGCGCGTACCCAAGTGTTATCGGGTCTGGATCGTGCAGCAGCAGCAATGGAAGCGTTCGAAGCGTTCGAAGTCTACATAGCGAGGCCCATGCCAACTATCCATCCATATCACGTGTGACGAGTTGGGGAACGTCTTCCACAGGAGATACCTTGACGCAACGAGCTATGAAGCGTCTAACGGTTATACACGAGGCCAAAGATAGTATCGGTAATGAGTCTGATTATGTTACAACTGTCTCACTCAAGACGAAGTCGTTGCCGTTTCCTTCATTATCTGCTTTTCGCGACCCCATGCCCATGGAGAGCTTAAGCAAAGAGACTTCGACGCCACCTATAAATCCTAAGCGCATATTCTCTGCGCTAATGAGAGAGATTGATGCGTCAAAGTCGGCGATGACTCAAGCTACTTCCGCAGAACGAACGCCGGGTGGAGAGAGTGACGTTTTTGAGTCAAGTAGAACGAAATGTCTGCATCAGGACGGCACAGATTTTCAGTTCAGTTTAAAAGGAGATAAAAAGCCGCCATCCCAACGACCTCCCAGCACAACGACTCAAAGTATTCGGAGCAAGGCTAGCTCTATTAAGTCGTTTAGACGATCATTTAAGTCTACGATACGCAATGTAACGCCTACGCATCATCGTTTCTCGCCATATTCAGACCGTCTGAGTAGTGTAGGATGCAACAGTAGGAGCTCTGGTTCTATGGGTATAGACAGTTCAACTGGAAAAGAGTGTTTGACAATTGGTCCTTGCGATAGTAAACCTAATAGAATGCAGTCAGGTATATCCAATCGTATTCAATGATTTTCTTGCTGATTCTTCTTGACAGTTTCGAAAACATGCAGGAACACGCTACTCAGATCTTCAAGCCTTCCCTCGAACATGTGGAAAGTTGCGTAGATAAGGCTAAAGGTCGCTGGAGGACACCACTTGATGAGAACCAAAAACCCAGCCCTCCATGTAAAACGGACCACAACTTTACCGTGACGAAATTCTTGCAACATTCCGAGCCAGAAAGTATGGATGGACATAACATACGCCAAGCACCGGTGTCACCAGAATCTCCTGCATTGTCTGCACCTCGTCCTATAACGTCACCTTTGTCCCCGAGTGTGTATTCGCGCAATACAGACGGTATCAGTATACTTCCAAACGAAAGTCTTTTGTCTTTTCACGAAGTAGATGGAGCTGAGCGGCATCAAGGTCATGAAGGCGGTTCAGCAATTATCTTGACAAGCCAGTCGGTGCGAAGCTACGTGATTGGCACGCCTTCTCCTTGTCGTCAGAGCTCAACGCGATCCAGTCGCGATTGGAAGGCCTGGCTTTCTCATGAAATCTCAGGAATGGAGACTACGAGTCAAGAGCAGTTGAGAATTCGTGAGATAAATACGACACCCTTCGATAGGCACCATCATGACTTACGGCGGATTACACAGACTATCGATACCAATGACAGAGACGCAACCGTGATCATCCAAGAGTCTTTTGATACTTTAACACCATGCGCAGACTTGGCACAGCCTGATGGATCCAGCCCCGCGGACTACCCTCCTTCACATGACGAGCTCAAAAAACAGCGCAAGGCACCACTAAACTTAATATCTCATGTTCCCGAAGAAATTGAAGTGCACTTGGACAGCTTCAGGGAAGCATCTTTAACTCACGCAATAGCTTCAACCAAAGATCTTCAGGAACAAAAACTCCCCAGAATTCTTGATGCAACGCTACAAAACGAATGTACGCCGTCCAATCGCAACCATACATCCGCTGGATCTCAATCACATATCGATACTCCTAAATCATCCCGCATGAACGATCGCTTTCCCTATATTGACAATGGCCGAAGGTCCAGCGCTAATAGCACAAAATTCTCACGTTATATAACCGATAGCGCCACATCCTCGCCGAAGTCGCCAAAATTGGTAACTAGTCAGAAAGTATACTCAGATTTCTCTTTCCCGCCCACAAGTCCGACTTTAACACAAGAATCAAACGCGATGTTGAGGAGCACCGCCCACTTCAAAACTAGAGAGAACATATTACCTTCTCCCTTCCAAGCCAACAAAAGACCTAAGATCTCTCCATTGGGTCTAAAGTTGCGACCCAATTCACTGCAACCGCTTTCTTCCGCCAAACTGTATTGCAACTTGCCAAACGTTAGCCCAATTACCAAAAGTCTTGCGGAACGTGGACACGTAGAGCATGAACACAGTCATATAGCCACATCACCAGTCGCTCCACGCGTACGAGCTAGATTACGTCCCATATCTTCAGAAAAACTTGCTTGCCGCCCTAGAAGTGCGTTTGATCTTCGCGACAAACCTTCACTCTTGCCGCGCCCGACATCTGAGCTTCACCAACCAGTACTACGTTTCAAATCTTCCACAATTACACTGCAGTCGACCATGAATTCCAGTCCTGAGGCGGAGGGTCGTTTGATCAATCATGCACTTGGAGAAAGTGTGCCAACGCCCGGACAACAAATGGCAGATCGTTTTTTGAGAGAAAGAAAGAGTACAACTGCCATTGAGGGGCATAAAACATCAGATAAGAGAGGTGATTTAAGGTTTGTCAGAGAGGATACGCCGGCGTTTCTGTAACGTGGATGTGTATTCAGGCGCAATCAAATCGCGAAAGCCACCATGAATAATGGTTCTCAAGCTTGGAGCCAAGGAGTACCCTTT
The DNA here is from genome assembly GCA_022701365.1 of Mycocentrospora acerina. Taxonomy (NCBI): domain Eukaryota; kingdom Fungi; phylum Ascomycota; class Dothideomycetes; order Pleosporales; genus Mycocentrospora; species Mycocentrospora acerina. Next base: position 596,451 of record JAKUHH010000395.1, on the reverse strand, counting down.
GTCTCGTGCTTTTTCGAAACGTCTAATGAAAGCTAAGTAGTTGAACATTCATTGAAGGAGTGTGCTGGCTATTCGTTTGGATAATGAGAGGATTCACTCTAGATTGTTGGTAGCTCACGTTAAACGATACATGGCTTATTTTGTAATGCCAGAGTAGCAATGTCAATTCTGCATTTCTTGTCTATGAAAATACTATATTATTCCAGAGGACTTGGAATACATTCTGCATTCGTAACACTTGCATCTCTGGATTGACCCGTCTTCGGACATTCTGATATTTCAAATGGGCTTACGTCTTTCCCTCCAGGGATTGCCTGACCGTGTAGTACTTATTGGAGGCAGATGCCCTGAACTCAGCGGTTTGGAGTACAAACAATAGATTCTTGAGGAGTGGGCTGTCGTGGTGCTTTATCATGAGATCAAAGAAGTAATATTAGCCTGCAATTGATAGCTTAGCAATGAGAAAATCCAGGCTGTGAAAATCCAGGAAAGAGAAATAATTCCCAAGCAGTGAATTTTGAGGTCACAGGCGATGCTCGAAGATAAAGATATAGACTCACAGTTGGGTTTCGTGCTTTAAAGAAAGTCAGGGAGGTGTTAGGATCGTTCTGCGAGCACTTATAGAATACTGGCATTAGGACTAAGGAAATACAAAGGTCAGTAGGTGAAACTAGAGACCCCCGGGTAGTCTGGAGGGGTGAGTGAAAGGCTGGAGAGATCTACTGTTGTCCAAGAAAAGTCGAACATTATCTATAGAGACGGAAGTACGCTATACACTGATACTGATAGTAACTTATTTCACCATAGAATAGTATTACAAAAGGTCGACATCATTGAGGGTTGTCTCTGGCAAGTTATGTAAGATAATTTCTGTGAAGGTTGGCGGTGATGTTTTTGTTCGGTATATTGATCGGATTGTGAATAATAGATATAAAAGATCAGTAGAACACAGAGGGTAGTATGTTATCTATTGGAAATTGAGCGACATATAGAAAGTAATGGGAACTACCCGAAACTAATGAATGAACAGGTTTCAAGGCAGGCCGGAGTAGCCATCAAGAATTTTGTGCCTGCAGAGCTCAAGACCGTGTGCTTGTATAATAGGTCGATTTTCAGCTTGAATTTTTTTCTCAATATTACGGAGCGAGCGCAGGTTGGGTTCATGAGAGTCAGCACACCCATCAATACATCTAGCATTTCATCCACTACTCAGGCCGAAAAATCGTACACTTCTCACATGTTTCTCACATAAGGCTGCTGCTCCCTTCATCTACTAAGTCTTCTTATCTTTCGCGTACAACAGCGTCTCATTCAATGTCTTCCATGTCCTCGTCCATGCCTGGGTACAAAAGTTTATTTCGCAGTAACGCCCTGACATTGAGAAACGCGACCCAAAACCAAAGGACCACAAGAACAGTAGACAACGCACTGCAGACCCATGCTAGACTGTTACTTTTGAGGGCGTTTGCAATATGAATGATAGCAATCACAAACCCAGTATTTGGGAAAACGAACGCCCAATAGTTGAGCGTGAAGTGCGAGTCTTTGGCGGTGACAAGAACGCTGACGGTGGCTAAAGCGCTGAACCATAATGCCAGTAGGCATAGAAATATTCCAGCAAAAACACCAGAGGCTTTGAGCGCGTCGCCAACTGGAAAAGAGGTGATACCAAGAAAGTTTTCTGGTATGTGCTTTGGGGCTTCCATGCCGAGTGTTACGAATGTATTTGCCGTATACGCAGCAGGTCCCACTGCAACATACATACCTGGCCTCATTGATGCTTCTGGTAGTTCGCTATTGACAAGACGTGTAACATAAATTGTTAACATGAAGAAGGCAACCATCCACCCTAGACCCTGAAATGCAAGACTCCCAATGAAGATGGGCAGGCCAGCTCCTGCCGGCAGGTCTTTTAGTAAAGCACTTCCCAACACACCAAGTATCAGAAATGGGTAAACAGGCAGGATCCAATCGGGCATTGCGTCAGAGACAGGAAGCTCTTCCTCATCAAAGATCACGTGGTACTGAAACACGGCGACAAGCATGACAATGCCTGCATAGATCCAAAAGGAGACTTCAAGCGCCTTAACGAGCCACGGACCACAAGAGGGAATTCCAAACTGTTGGACGCCATAGAGAATCACGGCAATGCTGACGAAGAAAGAGCCGAAGAAGAAGCTTTCATGTGGGTGGTGCAAACTTCGTGCTAGAGCCCCTTTGATGTTGTAAAAGCGATAAGTGATGCAGGCACAAGATGCCACGAATGTCGCTAGGTTAAGGATAAAGAACATTTTCCCGATAGTTTGAAGACCGTTGAATGTGTGCGGTTGTTGGCCTAATAGTGTTGCCAACCCACCCGTCGACATGGTGACTTCGAACCATGACCACGTGAAGTGACGAAGTCGCTTTGTCCATGGTAGTTGTGCGGAGCTGTTCCTGTGTTGTTCTGGGAGGAGGGGGCTTCTATCATTCATTGCTGCAAGAATGAACTATTTCACTATAGCAATATTGATCTTAGTAGTAGAGTGAAGTTGACAAAGAGTTGAGATAATAATTACTGACGTCAAATAGAAATGTTAGAATCAACTTAGCATCGAATTGGGCAAGTGGTATCCGCTTTTTCCATCCAGATCGGCCTTAGCGTATGATCTGCATCGCAGACTGAGCAATTAGCTCTTTGAAGATGTAGCCACTCTTTTAGCCCTCAGATGTTCTGCATTGCCACTTTCTGACTTGCACAAGAATTTGAGTGCTTTTAGATTTCCGAGAAGAATTCTCGAAAAGATCGCTCGCAGATCTCACGCGTCCCTGTATTTCTGCGCAGGTGACGTAGATGACCACAGACCACACAGAAATTCAGAAATCAATATTGAAAAGGCTATTCTGCACCCACGATGTCTCTCGCAGAAGCTTATAATACCGTAAAACGAGCCGCATCTACAGCTCTACCAAACGATGCTTACCTCTGCTGGGATGCACCCGGTGTAGAAAGTCCAGAAGCAGACGAGGACGAAAAGGCCATGAGGATTGGGGAAGTCATGAACAAGATGCAACAACACAACCTCGATCAACACCGACATGCTTTCCGAGCTACACACGTCAAAACACAAGGCGTTGTCAAAGGAAAGATGACTGTCTTGCAGGACTTACCAGAGCATTTGCGTCAAGGTCTATTTAAAACGCCAGGCAAAGTTTACGACATTGCGGCCAGATACGCAAATGAACCAGTATTTCTCCAAGCCGACCAAGAACCTGGACCTCGTGGGCTATCTATGCGGGTCTTCGGAGCAGAGGGCGAACGACTTGGGGGCGCGAGCCCAGACGCAACAACGCAAGATTTCTTCTTCAACAACGCGCCAACGATCGAATTGACTGATATCAATACTTGCTTGGAGATTATGGAATTGAGGGAAAAATACTTTGATAGTCCTGAGAAGCTATCAGCGGTAACAAAACTAAGGACCGATGCTGTAAAGCAAAGTGCGCCATGTGAGATAACGTAATTAATACTTTTTTAAATTGCTTACTGACAGGTCAAGCAATGCTTCCCAACACGAACATGATCAGCCACTCATTCTATACACAAAGTGCGTTCAGATTCGGTAACTGGTATGGTCGCATGGTACTTTTTCCTGCTCTCGACGAGATGAAGGAGCGTACAGAGAAGATGAAGAGCAGCTATTCGAGGGAAACGCTAGCAGACTGGTTGATGGAGTACTATGCAGAATACGGTGCCAAGTATGAATTCAAGGTGTGTTCTCATGTCATACTCCTTTAAGATTTGTGATAGAACTGCTCACGCACAAGTAGATCCAGCTTGGGACCTCACCCGAGCAGCATCCAACTGAAGATGGGTCCGTAGTTTGGGACGAGGCGACATCACCTTATCAGACTATAGCAATTGTCGATTTTCCTCCGCAGGACTCGTTGACGGCAGCAAGAAGGGTCTTCTGGGAGGATCACATGAAGCTGAGCCCTTGGGATGCGCTGACAGAGCATCAGCCACTTGGAAGTATTAACCGATTAAGGAAGATTGTTTACGATATGAGTAGGAAAAGGCGTGAAGCCTTGAATGCTGTCACTACGAAGAGTGTGAACAGCGTAGGTGAAATACCCTGGTAAGGGGTGTGAGCAGCCATTTATTATGAATGTATTAAAATTCCGTCTATCACAGCGTAGAGTGTATATGTGCAATTCCAACGGGTTTGGGAGACTGCCATATATCTTCAGTCCTAACTAACAATTTTTCCATCAAGAGTTTCGCGTTGTTGGTTAAGATGGTCCGGTAGACGCAACACAGTGGTGACTGCCAATGCAATGCGTACAGCACTGTCGAGTTTCTCCAGGCGCGTTGTTGCCGCACGGATCTGTACCATATCATCAGTATAATCCCATGCACCCTCACATTGCGAGTTTTACTCACACCATGCTGGTAGGCAGTGTCCTGTACAGAAGCTCAATTCCAAATCCGTATCAGCTTCACAATCCTCCGCCTGCTGCTCCTTCGGCGGTCCCCCATTGCCCCATGTAATGCTCTCACAACTTCGATCAGATGGCGTAAGCTTGACTGTTTTTCCGAGGAACGGATGATACTGGTACAAAGGTACTACATCAGTGAGATTGTATCTGACTCGATCGCCTTCAAGAGTGTAATTGAAAATTGTATAGCTGTTGTTAAGTACGAAGATACCTCCATCGATATTGGAGATCTTGAGCACTGCATCAGCAAATCCGTACTCGCCGTGGAAGACTTCGCTGTAAGATTGATCTTTCCCAAGAGTGTGTTGTTCGCTGATAGTATTGCCCACGGACCAGACGTATACGGGGGTGTCGCATTGATTGGTGATGATGGCGCGGCCGATGGCTTGTACACCAGCGATGAGGATGCCAAAGATAAGTGTGTTGAAAATCATCTAGAGATCTACGCTGCGTAATGTTGCAGCTCCTACGATATCGATTGTATTGACGTATTTACAAGGGAGCGCGTTGACACATTTACAAACTGACTTTATACCTTAAATGAGTCCTTTGTCCATGCAACACAAAAGGCTTCTGGTCCAAAGGGGCGTACATCTCATTATTGCCATCAAATTTTACAGTGCATGATATAACTCGTGTGACCAAATGACAAAAGGGAACGAGGTGCTAGGAATGAGATACGTGTCTTTCCTTTTTTGATTGGCTGCTACATTCAGCCGCACAATCAGCGCCGAGACAGGTACACCAATCACCTATATCTTTCGTATGAACGTGACAATCGATATGTGCATGTGAGAGGTCAGACAAAGCTCATTTAAATCTCTCAGTTTCAGAGGCAGATTTCAGGTGAGATAGAGATGAGAAGAGGACGAGTGTTTAGGGCAGACTGGTTTATATGCGTAACGTAGTGCGGTTAGCAGTATTGTTACTAGTAAATAGAAGGATTATCCATACAAACTGATATTGTTAAGCGTTCTAATTCGAGCACGGGAAAGTAAAGATGTAAAGTAGACATCTCCTAGGTGTGCAACGATCGCAACTAATTTGTCGCAAGCACTGCAAAGACTAAACGATCCTGCAACGAAGTGACAAACACTAAAGGAGTGAACAGTGTTGAAGATCTATAATATGAGAGGCAAAGTTCGTTTAGCGAAAGATTGATTGAAATTTGATAGAGAACATTCACATGTGTGTGTGTGTGCTCTGCCCCACGTCATGTGATCAAGAATCTATATCCAATAAAGAGATGTTTTTTATATATCCGACGAGATTACAGGTTCTTGTCCTAAACGAAAGAAATTTGAGAATCAGGGCATATTGACCATTCGAAGTTTTGATCTATACAGCCTAGAAGCTACTATACCGTTTAGTGTGCATCGCTCTATTTCAAACCTAGAGTCTAAATGCCAGCTTTTCATTGTGATACCATTGCAATAAATTTAAGTAGCCAGTACAACAGTGCTCTCATAAAGAACGAAAGACTCACACTGCACAATTTGTACAGTTCTAAGTTGATCGAAACGCATCCGCAAACGATACCTGGTGGAATGGAAACATATCGCTGCTAAACATTTCAGACCTTCCACTTGAATTATCTGACAAGGGAACTCGAAATAAGATCTCCAATGCGACGCCACATGTAGTAAACATTTGATGAAGCAATGTCACATCAATCCAAGGCCATGGGGTGAGAGCAGAGGCCTTGTGCTTCCGAGGGTAGTGGTGAAACGTAGAGTCGAGGCAGAAAAATTCGAATGTGAAGTTGAACAGGAGCTGGATCGAACGCAGGCATGGAAAAATTTGAAGATCGTTTTGGACTTGTGCAAGCCATTCGAAAATGTCGAAACGCTCAGAATATGGAGTTCCAATGTATAGCCGAAGTACCTCGATACTGCGTGGAAGAACATCTCTAGGATCAATCAAGCCCAGCAGCTCGAAGGATTGTCGCGATTCACTATGGTCGTATATTAGAAATCTCGCTGATACTGATAGCCGCCTCAGATTGGAGAATTTCCTTAATCCAAGATGTAAGTTTTTGACTCGGGAAATGTTCGCACTGGAAGAGTCTTCCATTTCCACCACTTCTAATATGCGCAATTTCCTGAAAAGATGTTCGAAGAACCAGCTATGCCAGGAATGACAATCATACAATCCTCTGGCACTGGAGCGACAGCGACGTACGAGGAAAGTGGAGAATGGTATCGAGCTCCGAATGAAGATATCTGTAAGCGACAACTCATCTAAGTTTGGTGGCAAACAGAGCAAAACAACCAAACAGGCAGATCGGCACTCCTGGCCCCAGCCGGCTAGGTCCAGAAGACACTTTGTTCGATCCCCCTCCGCTTTGCACACCTTGTTGACAAGTCTATGGCATGATCTGTGTAATTTGCTATTCCAATACATTGGAGAATCAAAAAGCAATTCCTCTTCAGCCGGCCAGCGTCTTGCATGAAATTCGAATCTACGTAATGTTACTAGAAGGTATTCTGGGCTTTGCAAGAGTTTCTCCAAATATCCTCGTAGACCCTCCGGGGATATTATTGCTGTGCGAATAAGAACTTCTCGGGCAATATCTTGAACTCGATGGCATGTCAGAGTAAGGTGATGTAAGTCTTTGTTACGGGTCCTATTATCGAGGAAGAGGAAGATTTGGAGAAGAATCTCATCAGGTAACGACAGGAATCGCGAGGTTCGCGATAGCTTGAAAGAAGGAATTTTGTCTATTGTTTGAGAATGATATGAGTATGGGCTCAACGTCCAGAGCACCGCTCGATTAGTTGTTTGACCAAAACTTTTAATATGTTTCATGTTGACGCTTGTCTATTGGACCAGAACTGGAGAATGGGAAAGAATGTGAGAATCGAAAGTAAAGTCGAGAAAGAATTTAGAAGCAGTGTAAAAGTAACAGCTGAGCTTTGAGGATCTCGCTCGGCGAACAAGAAAAACAATGTTTGCGACGACATATCCGTTAACCGATCTGAGCTTCTAATACGGATAGAAAGTGGGGGGTTTAAACTGGCCGGCAGAAGCAACCAATTTTAATAAGTGTGAAATGAAGATAAAGTGAGACGGCACCAAGCCGGGCCAACACAAGTTAGTAGTACCGAGAGGGGGAGCCCTTTTACAAAGCTTTGACTGAGAGTGAACGTGGCGCACGAGCGATTCATCTAAGTCCTTACCGCTCGCTAAAAAAAAAGTTTGCAATTTAAAGAGAATCAAATAGAGTATACATATGTACTAGCCAAAGCCACGAGAAATCTAATGATATTTTGCCGTTTCCAAAAGAGTATTACTTGAGAAATCCAATTCACATTTGATTCAGTAGTTGCCGCACGCATGCGTACATCAAAGCAGGAAAACAACTATTTTAACTATTTTGAGAAAGATTTGACATAACGCTCGCCTGTCGCTCTATTTTTCCGGTCTGACTTGAAGCAATTGTCCATGTGGCCGTATTGTTACTGAGGAACACATGGCGACTGTCTGATACATTGCAGGTGCCTCCTGGTCGCGTCAAGGCAACAAACTCTGTGGAGCAAGTATCGGTCCTCAAATCCATAGTTGCTTGCTCGATCTCATTGACAATATGTGACTACAAAATCTGCTGTGGGGTTGTTGAGAGGGGCGACTAGGTGTAGAAAGCACGTAGTGGCTAGAAACAGAACAAAACTTTTTCTCAGTCAGCCTATTGCACCTCGTCGCCTAGACAACCAGACTTAAGACACTTTCCACTAATACGAGGTCGATTGTGAAAGTGCTAATGTTTACTAGCTTTTTTCTTCGCTCCTTTTCATGTGTGCTTCTTGAACTGTGATCAGAAGGACTAGGATTAGCAAATACACAGCTATTAGTGGGTGTGCATAGCAGTTTCTGTTTAGTTTTGCATACTTCCAACACCTCAACACTGAGGTGAAGTGATCTGGCTTGGAGACACTTGAAAACCCATATATTTAGAAAGTGCCAAGAGACTCTGTGAGAACTGAATTTAGTGTCGCTAAGCTCACAAGTTTCCTAAATCGTTCAATCTCGAAATCTAGACCAAGAAAGACATAGCAGCAGTGATCGAGTGTAGTCTCATGGTGAATCATTCGTAGCTTGAGCAGATGATACATGTTCTAGAAAAATTAGGCTACACGGTCCTATAACAGGCAAATGGCTGAGGCCATCAAGGTTTGTTAAAAAAGCCACTAAGAGACGCCTAGCAGAGAACGCAATAATGACAGCTCATGTCTCGATATGGTTTTCTCAAGGAAAAAAGAAAAGGCTACAAGCTAGATTTGAGATTCAAGTCTAAAAAATGCTTTTTCTCCGAACTAGAGTAATTATTATATGGCACCCAGACGCGGTGAATGTTCGGAGCAGGCTCGCCAGAATCACGACTCAAAGCGGTCGTCTTGGGTCAAATCCATACTCCTGGTATTTTAGCAATCAATAAAATACAAATTGAACGGAGAATATGAACAATAAAAATTTCATGAAACAAGAACGTACAACGCATGCATGAATGTGGTGTTGTATCTGCAGTTGCAGCTTCCATGGTTGTTTCAGCTCCAGCATCCTGGCGACGAAACCTCCGGTCGGCATGACGTCACGCTCTTTCCCTACTCCCTTCATCGCATACTCCAAACACCTAAAATATCACAGCCCTCAGCGCTTGTTCAAGACATCTAGACCCTACCCCAGCCCCAGCCGCTCTCTTCAAACGGTCGCAGGGTCCAGTCCGTCACTTGTCAGAACGTCAATGACATCATCTACGCAGGGGGCTTAGCATATCCGCATCCACTTCAGCTGAGGCGCACATTCCGTCACCCCATCGCGTCAGAGGGCGGCGAAATGTAGGGCCGGAAGCAAAAGTCTGGACCGCGATGTAGCAAAGATGTCTTGTTTGTATGATGTCGGTGATGATCGCTGCGTCCAATGGTTTACAGGCTCGCTGCGGTCGCAAGGCAGCTGTGAACACTATGCGGTGAGTACACAGTTGCGCGAGGAGTCAGATGAGGGCAAATTGAATGTAAGATCACGATAGAAAAGTTCTGGACCTTCTAGTAAGAGAAGAAGGGCATTAGTGACGAGTTGAGACAGGAATTCATATGTATAAATGTATGAATCCTCCATGCTAAACAGAGACTTCACTATCACTAAACTTCCAATACACATTATCTTTATCCTGAGCCGGATTTCACTATGAGATTTTCCAACAGTGACAGCATAATTGTCAGTTCCGTTCGTACAGCGGTGGAGAAGATGGATATTCACTCCACAGCCAGCCTGGAGATTGATTTGGTAACTGCCATTCAGTCAACGCCTCAATTAAAAACACAAAAAAAGCGACGGACAAACTACCGTGCGCGTCAACGTGCAGATGGAGTCATTACAGAGTACCCTCGCTACTTTCCGACATCGTTACCGCCAAAGACACCATTTAAATTCGAGAAACATATCGTCGAGCTCGATACTCCCGCAGCACAGTCGAAACCTGAGACTGTGCCAAAGCTGATCGAAAGAATGTCTGCTGACTTGTTGGAAATTTCCATGTGCAGAAATATCAGTGGGCGGGATGGGTATAACGATCTTGTCGATTGCGGCAGGGGAGGTTACAACGACCTTGTTACAAACATCGGGCAGGAGCAGGTGAACATACCAGCCGATGAAGATGCCTCTAGTATGGGACCAATGCAGCGCTTCCTCCTCACGTCAGGCCCTTGGAATGCGTATCGACCTTGAGTGGACATGAGTGTCCGCAAGTGCGACTAGTAGAGAGGAAAATTTTAGGAACTGTCTGCCAGCTCGGTTAGACGTGGAGTTTCATCTCAAAACATTGCACGGGTATTCAGATATCCGGGAAGTTTTATAACTCTCACCAAAGCAGAGGTGATAAGGTGTGTTTATGGAGGATTGATCATAGTAGCCCCGTCTGAGTTACCGAATTGAGTTTATCGAGCACTACAAGAGCGCAATAACCTAGCTGAATCGCCAAGCTTCTGACAGAGTAGTACGACTGACTCGCTCGATGTTGCAAAACTGAAATGTAAAAGATGGGCTTGTCACAGGCTTGTGGTTACGCTATTCCTCGTTGAGGCGTGGAGGTTGATAGACGAGTAAATAGTAAAGGAGACCTAATGGCTAATTATGATACTGTTGACGAACAAATGTGCTTGTCTGTTTGCACCACAACGTGAGGATAAGCTGCTAGACCCTGGTTTCGGAATTTACACAGCCGGCACTAAAGATTGATGGCACGCTCGCCTGGAAAGCTACAATGCCGGAAACGCAATTAGACTCGTCTATCATTCCACGTATTGCCCGTATTGCAAGCGATGGTTGAGCATGGATCGTCGCTTTGTGCACGTCGCTTTACTATACGCATAAGTATGCGGCCAGCTCGCACTCCTCTGTTTGACTTCACACAAGATCAAGAGTTTCCTCTACCCAGGACTTGACCTTTGACTACAAAGCACCATGGATCTTCTCAATCTTACCAGCCGAGGCTTGTTCTCACCGTCATTGCTCATTCTCATCGTGTCCATCGTCTTTGTTATGGGCTACTTTCTTGGCCACGCTTTCTTTTTTCGCCGGCTGCATCCCAATGCGCCTTCAGTGGTCAGCGATAACTATCCCGTGACTGGACCTCTAGGGTTCTGGACAGAGCGCTGGACTTGGTACAAAAAGCAACGCGATCAGGCGGAAACGGGGAATTTCTCATTCCATGTAGGACCTCATTCGGTGATTGCCCTGTCTGGGGAGAAGGCCCGCCAGCTATATTTCGAGTCAAAGGAATTAGGTCTGTCTGAGGGCTACGCGGTATTATTCGGACAATCGCCGCAGCCACCTGCGCAGGTCGCAGGTAAGGATAAGGACAACGAGCCTGCATCGGAAAAGCACTTCAGTCGCCGCCTCGCGTTTCTGCTTAAGAATGAGCAGTTCCGTCGCAAGCTACCTATTCTTATCTCCGACGTACAAGAAGCCATTAACACAATCAAGAACGAGCCTGGTAACATTACTGACCCCTTTGAGAGCATATATCGGATCGTATTCCGGCTCACGATTCGTATGGTGGGCGCTGATGACATCGCCGATGATGCCGGAGTTCTGGAGGAAACATTAAGGCATTTTGAGGCGATCGATAGAAGTGCAACGCCAGCTGCCGTCATGTTTCCCAAATTCCCTTCCCCGGCTGTACTGAAGCGGACGTATGCTGGCGCGAAGATCTACATGATGGTTGAGAATATCGTCAAGAAGCGGGCCGCAAGCGACGAGAAGCACGACGATCCATTGCAGTACATGCTCGACCAAGGCGACAAGACGATGTTGATTGTCGAATTCATAGTGGGTTCATTGTTCGCAGGTCTCCTGAACAGCGGTATCAATGCGGCATGGGTCATGTGCTATCTTGCAACCTCACCCGAGTGGCTCGCCAAAGCCCGTGACGAAGTCCGCAGCACCGCTGCCAAATACGCTAAGGATCCTGCGGCATCTCTACGCTACCAATTAGATGATGTCCCGCTTGAGGCTTGGGAGGCTGAATTCCCAATCATTGACTTGTGCTTGAGAGACTCTATTCGCCTCAATTTGCTAGGTTCAGCATTTAGAAAGAATATAAGCGGAAAGTTTATTGCCATTGGTAACGGCAATGAAACTATTCCTCCTGAAGCTTTCGTCACCTACGCTATAGCTGACACGCACCTTGATCCCGAGATCTATCCCAGCCCCGAAGTATGGAATCCTGCAAGATATTTACCAGAACGTGCGGAAGATAAAAAGAAGCCGCACGCCTTCCTAGGGTGGGGTGTTGGAAGACATCCATGCCGTAAGTATACTATTTCATTACGACACAACACGGCATATCATGACTCAACTAAGTTCAACACAGTGGGTATGCGATTCGCAAAGCTTGAGCAGAATATCATCACAGCTTATTTTCTGGCTTCATTTGATTTTCACCTTGAAGATAGGAATGGTAACAAGCTCGTTGATCCACCGAAGGTTGATGTCAACGGCCACTCCGCTCACAAGCCAAAGAACGGCCCTCTTCTTAGGGTGAGTTCATACGAAAAGTAGACTGGCTTGTAAATTAGGGATTTGAATAGCATCACAAACCGTTAAACTCGCCGTGGTTGTCGAATTTCCAATATATGTAGACCAGAGCAATTAACATTGTTGAGTGTTGGTGGAGCCTAAGCCAATAGATTGAGCCACAGTGTCGCAGCAACTTTGCATGATCATTCGATGTGCTACCAGAAGGCTATGTTTTTTTCATGCATACACGCACATTTTAACATCTAGGAGCGATGTTTCAATATCATTGCTGAGATTATGAAGCTGTGCTGCGTCGCATTCATTTTCTCTTTCTGTTCATAGCGATTATACCTACTAAGCTTCTCGCTGAACAAGCCAATGACGACTTCAAATTTGGAGCACCTACTTCGGGCCAGTTTCGCCTTCGATTGCCGCTCAGAAACATGTGAAAATCGTACACAACTAAATAGGGCCTTCCGATGTTGGTTCCAACACGACTCCTGCCTCCGTTATTTGGGTTTCACACCATGGTAATCATGAGTTAAAGAGATTCGACCACATTCGAGTATTTTCAAAAATATTGAGAAGTCGCAAGCTATAACTCTATACAAATATTCGATAATAGCTAATCAGAATTTTACCTTCCTTAGTTCGATCGAGTCTGCAATTTTCTATCCTCCTCTAGGGTTGCGAAAGAAGATCTTCACTCTCGCCGTTGAAGACTTTATCAACACCGCCGTCATCAAAACTAATAAGGATCCTGCCAATGTATTCCGTTTATAACCATCTACGAAACCTGCCTTCTTTCTCGCTGACGCTACTACTTTGAAGCCCACTGATATCATATGTACCGAGGATGGGTGTGACAAGGACAACGGCTGGACCAGTATCGTATACGAGCGAAATACAGAAGTAAATTTTGAAGTCTCCAAGATTCTTCTCGGGTATTCACTCCGAGTCTTGCCGACTGCCACAGTTGAAACGAAATAGTTTTCTTTCAGTGTAAGTGCATCACCATCCTCTACAACACCTGTTTGGCACTATGAGCCTTATCTAGCATACTCAACACCCGGCAGTGCAATACTGCCATCGGTTTCGAATACGTCATGAACATGCTTGTCGTTTTCGGCGGAGGCTACGCGCCTTCTCTGCTCGTCTTCGGCGATCCTGCGCTGTAGCTTCGCGCTATATTCCCATCGCCGAAGATTAATTACCTTGCGCCTTCAAACTTGGAGAAGTTTTGCTGTGACACAGAAGAAGAGAGTCTCAGTAATGTTTTGTGGGCTCTTTATTTCAAAAATCGAGGAACTGATCTTCAGCTGCTTTAATGTTCTTGATGCGACTACAAATCTACATCAGTTTCTGGCCACTCAAACCTCTGACCCTAACAATAAAATCATAGAAGGTGTAATTCAGTACATGTCATAAAACAGATCTCCTTTTCCTTCACAGTACATCTGAACTGGATTCTGCCGAATGTTCTGTCAGTAATGAGGAACAAACGTTCATGTAGTTCGGTCTTTGAGTGGCGCGTTGTGTGCTTGTATGCTGGATGTTCATTTAGTTGATACTCTGGTGTTCAGAGTAAGATCCTATGACACCATCGTCAAATTTGAACACAAATGGCCAATAGTGCGTAGAGGCAAGAATCACTATAAAAAGCTATTTTCTAAATAATCATTCGTCTTCAACTCTCTCCAGCAATCTCTCATGTATTTCAGTTCATAGCCTTGGTTTCTGTGTTTCGATAATTGGCCCAAAATAATGCTGATAATTATATGGCCAAAATGATCTCCATTCTTTTCATAACGTGTTTTTGTAGGTACGCCGTTGGAGATTTTTCATAACTGAAGGCGAGACTCATCAGAAAGCCGTTCAATGTTCCTTGACGCGGTATCACTTATAAAATGACAAATTTTGCGAACTGGAAATGAAATCCGCGCCCCATGAGACCCGTACCAATGACATATTATCAGTCCCCATAATTTGGTAGAACAGTTGATTGGTATTGATACAGATGATCGAACATCCATATTTGTCAAAAATCCGAGGTATACAGTCGACAAAGTGCCGAGATAGGATTCTGTAAGATCAAGTGGTGCTAGATCTTCGGTAGTCCGATAAATAAGCTGAGATGTTTCTTGGTCGCAATCGTAAAGCACTTGTACTCTATCAGTCTTACACAACTCTCTCGCTTGCTTAGGAAAGTCAGTTGCAGGAAATGCGAGTCCCCGGTAGATGGCTTGGTTTGTGCTTTGGTCTACAAGTTCAGCTACGAGCTGGCCATTCATTAGCTTATCAAATTGATAAATCATAATTTGGTGAAAACCAGTCGCTTCCTTTACTGCATCGACAGCCCTTTCCAGGAGTTTTTCGAGGTTTTGTGCCGATGTAAACCGCTCTTGAACTTGTGACATAATTTCCAAGACCTCCATAGCAGCTCCCCCGCTCCCGACCTTTCTCGAACTCGATGAAATCTTACTCTGGTGACTTTGGCCATTTGTTATCTTATAACCGTTTTTTTTTTCGTGGCTGCTACCAAAACTTTCCTTTGACTTCTGGGATGTGATTGTATGAGATGGAATAATAGAATATAACTGATTATCATCCACTTCAAACTCACAGATAATGAGATTGGGTTTAGTGAGGTTTCGATGCATTGCACACCACAATTTTCTTGAATGATCTTGATCGATTTCAACACTTAGCGTAAAGACATCTGGCCGAGCTGTCACGTCATCCTCGTGAACGCTTTCGAGGAGATCAATATAATCAAACAAATAGTCCGCTTGATCTTCTGCAAAAATATCCGTGAAACTACTCAAAGCAAATAGCTCCTCCGGAGATTTACCAAGAACTCGTGCCGAGTTTTCGCTAGCAATGCAGACTAAAAGATTTCTTCTATCCTCTGAATGTAGAAGAGCAACCAAGAGACCAAATCCTTGAACAGCATCGGGGGGATGGATACGCTCATCGTCAAATCTTTGCAACGCATCACCATCGTGGCCATTGGGTATGATCACATTGCGGTTGGCCGTAAGTTTATCCGGGTGGTCAACACACTCTTCCAGCGTTGTTTTTGAAAGAAAGGATCGGATTGGATCTGTAGAGGATAGAGAAATCGGTTCGTGTAGCTGTGAAAGAACCTCATTGGGTAAAAATGCATTCCCGGTTTCCAATGCAGGTATTGCTTTGGTGGATGCAAATTCGCGTACCGGAAAGATGCAATTTAATGCAGATGATGTTGGCAGTTTCATCTCGGAAGAAGATAATATCGGAGAACTGGAGGGATTTTGGTCTGGAATATTCGGCTGAACATGCTGCTTGCACAGAGCATCACTGTTGGGTGCCGCAGGAGGCGGTGTTGATGATTGATACATCGAGGTAACTTTTCTGTCCTTTTGATTTCGGAGTTCTTACGGTCCCGTGGACGCCGTGTGGATGAGTTATGGAGGGAGTTAGGAGGGGCTCAGAGAATCAATAGGCGCCACGAATGCTTAGCCGGGATGATATTTATCAAGCACCCTTAAAAGGGCTAGCCGGCACCCACATATGTTGATTTTTGCTTTCCCTACAAATATATAGCACCAGGAAGACTTTTGGTATTTGAAACTCCTGTTAATTAATGCATAAACTAATGGACTGTGTAATAATGACTTCTAAAGACCTACAAAAGTTACCCAACAAGAAGCGAGAGAGAAAGAAGTGTTCGTGATGAAAACAGAATATGTTTGGTGGGAAGTTCATTCTTGCTGCAATATCATTGACCATACCCAGTTATGAAGGGTCGCTCATGGGTGTGCATTAATACTTATCCGGGTGTTCGATAACCGCTGGCCTTTTCTAAGCTTAGGATGTCTCGCGGATCGGGGCCTTAAATCTAGCGCCTTAACAGGATACAGTAGCGCTAAAACATACTTCGTCACCAAAAGTCGGATCTGCCCAACAAACGGAGCGAGGATCAATCTGAGATGGAAATAATTTCAACATGTGATGCATACTTTTGGCGCGTGAAGTGGTGAGCGGGCAACAAAAGGATCAAAAGCAAAACGTTAAACTAGCAGAAAACTAAGAAAGGATTTACAGAATAACTACCAGTGCCAGAGAAGACAACATGTTTCCGTATACAATTTTCGCAAGAATCAGAGGAAAGTCTTGTGATCGAAATTTTTCTCAATTTTGCAGAGAAAAAAATGGACTTCGAAGCGCTACGAAACTTTCAAAACCTCCTGTGCATTAATATTCATTACTTTAGTAAATTTCAAACAAGGATGGTTATGAAATGAATTTCTTTTCTCTTATATGTAGTCAGATCATGCAGCGAGATGCAGAACAATGCCTGCAGATCTATGAACAACTCGGCAAATTTCAGTAATGGAATATAAGTGACAGAACTAGGTAGGTACTTTTATAGCCATGATGTGCTTAGGAGTAAAGAGAAAGATTTAAATCCTCTCCTGTACAATATTCGTCTCCAAGAAAAAAATGCTGTGAAGAAACAATTCGAGGAGGAACTTGCTGCATTACTAAATTGAATAGACGAGAGACTGTATAGATGCCAGGTACGTATTCACATGCTCACATAAGTGGTAGTACACCAGTTTTGGCTGTGCCACGACCACCAAGTCTCTGGAATCCGCGGACAGAAATTGACCAATATGTAAATGAAGTATCCTATAGCCTATACAAGAAATTACTGGATAAGCTCTCCGGGGTTTTTAAATGCAAGGAGAAGTGTCCATGATGCATCTGGCCGTCCAAGAGAAGCGCCAGGAATTGAGGGTTTTGCGAGAGCGCGTCTCGAGCTATGGTATGCTCTTCGTTGATTACCTACACAAACATATGACCGATACTGTTGACCCGAACGGTGCAACGTTGGTGAAATTCTTCGAGGCGGCGCAGATGGCGCGTGATCAGGTTGGGCCTTTAGAGGCAGAGTATGAGCCTTAGGAGGTGGAGCTAGGTTCAAAAGAGCGGGGTTTGTGAGGGAAATCTGGAGATTTAGAACATCTTTTCGAAGACCTCTTTAAACTAAGAGAGTTCTCGACGACGCAACAGAGTACGCCCTTCCAAATTGAGTATGAATGTGCAAACTCAGTTTCCGAAGAAAGCAACAATATGACTTGTACAAATAAGCTCATTAAATCCGAATCATTTCATGGAACGCTTGTTGATGGCCGGATTAGAATTGGTCAGCTACATTTGCGAGTTGAAAATGAAAACGACAAGAACAAAACTACGTCTGCTCGCTAGGGACCGGAGACAAGAAAGGTAGCCTGGTCATCGGATACACTAGAAAACCCGTCTAATCGATTCAGCAACACCACAATCGAGAGAAATATGCGATCAGAGATTCCCACAGGACTTTTTGGAAATATTAAGGCTGAGGACGTCCCTCAAATCCCTGCCTCTGATCCTGACGGACGAAATCACCACATCTCGCAGACTCTTAATGGAATTGCTGCTAATACCTTGTTTTAACTATCCAATAGTCCAAAAGTCCCTCTGGAAGTATTCAGCTTCGGTCCAGACGTCAAAGAGTCTGAGACCTGATTAATCTTAAAAGACGACAACAACGAAACACAGTTGGATTTGACTGGTTAACTATACTTGAAAGCACTCGCAATAAGATCAACAAATGGATGTCTTATCAACTGCGTCTGTCATCTCGAGAGGCCCATGCATTGAAGATACAAGTTATACAATACGCGCCCGACATCTCACATGGGTGGGATTTGTATTCAGTGAATGATTAAAGGATATGCTTCGACAAAATTAGTCGTATCACCATGGGTCCTTTAAGGATGGAAGCTATACGCAGATAATCAGGCATATTAATGATGCCAATGTAGATAGCGTAAATTCTGAATCAAAATTTCATCAGCGCGGGTCGATTTCGGTGTAGCTCAGATACCGAAAGAGATTATCTTACAAAAGAGAGGTAAATCTGCTCCCCACGCAAACGAAGATTTTGGACGGCAGATGTAGAGTTTAACGTTCTGTTATCCTTACGTAAAGTTGTATGAACCAATAATTTCATGGTTTTATACTAAAGCATTGGCTATATTCCGATCCACGTATAATGGTTAGTCAAATGCAGTTGATCAGTAATATTTAGAATATGGCTTGTAATCTGCAAAATACCTGTATTCACAATCTCGACGTTTGAGTAATTAGCAAGATACAATTGTGGCTCGATCATGTAGCTCTGTATGAACCTGGTAGTGGGATGCGTGTAAGCTGCATACTTTTTGCATGCATGAAGGTCATGTTTGTATGATTCTCCACCCAAAGTTCTGCCAATCAAGAGCGTTTTTTGAAATGACACTGCAATCTCGGCCGTGACTCCACATTTAAAGTTTTTCCAATACAGCTTTAAAGTTCAACTTGTGTGACTCATTGTAATCGCAGAGAATTTGTGGCTAAAAAGAACTCCTATAGGCCAGCTACTAGGTAGCAACTAAAACTTCGAAAGGTCAAATGGTTTAACGGGGAAAACAATTGGCCATATATTAAGGTCTAGACTGGACGGTGGAACATTATGGCTTTATCACATGCGTCCACTCAACAACTTGGGCATATTCGGGGAATATGATATTTGGCATGCACCTTGACTTGACAGGCTATCTGCACGAGGCTAGATCGTACAGCTACACCTGAGCCGTTTTAGGAAAGTGGTCAAAATTTGCATTTCTTCTGATAGTTAAATACCATAGAAGCGGAGTTTCGAAGCCTGCTGGGAAATTTGGGAGTCGAGTATGTAATAATTTCATAGGTCAATTGAATACTTTGCAGTCTCCCACTTCTCAAGCGAGTGAGGATTACGTTTTTTACGCTGTCCACAATTTTACATCCGTGTCTGCCTGAGTTTAAGATTGTAACGTACCAAATATCTGAGCGTACATGTCTTCAAGAATATGTGTGCGCATCATACCTTGAGTAGCTTCATGCAGCTTCAAGAAACCTCATGAAGCGACACATAGATTCTAGCCCAAAACAAACAGACCACGATTGCTGGGATTCAGACCGGAAACTTGCTAAATGTGCGCTAGGAGGAACCGTATCTTCTCAGTTTTCATATTCACTTTCACTTCTATAAAATGCAAACGAAACCCGTCCCCTCTCAAATAATTTTCTAGTCTACGACATGGCTTGAAATTTTGAGCCAACTCAGTCTCAAAATGACCTGGTCATGTGTGAGCTCCAGATCTCCATACCCCCACTATGGGAGCTATTGATGAAAATCATCGTGATAGTATCCACTTAGCAAAACACTTGATTTTTTCCTAAAAACGGTTCACGGAATATTCCAGTCTCAGTGAAAGCTCGTGTGTCTATCCGTAAATGAGTAGTATGATGAAATGACTCTACGTATATTAAGAAAATCACTAGTTATCAAGATTTGAAATTGAATTAACAGATTACAATGCTCAACTTATTCCTAATTCCGAATACTAACACCAAAGGTTGTAAAATTATGGCTTGAAAAAGCAAACATGAACAAATTAACATAACAATTTAGAATGGCTTTCTTGAATAATGAAATGCCAAGTCGCTGCATAGAACCAACTCTTTCTGTTTTAAAATAGGTCATGAATACGTATGTTAGGGTCGATGGTGAACTAGAGGCTGCCGGTCATTGGTAAATCTGACAGCATCTGTACCATGATCATCGAGTAGCTGGTGGCAGGCCTCCGCACCACTGAATCCTCCAGTTTCCGTAAAACTGTGACAAAAATATCTCTTCCCACATTGGGCGCACTTTCCCAAAATCTTCAACTTTGACATTGTGCTCTACAGTATAGACTTTAAGAAAATTCACTCTTGAAAGAGGATCCATCCTGTCCCATGGTCGTGCAGGTTCCACTTTGATAGGAGTACCCATTCCATATTCGCCATTTACAGGTTGCTCTGATGGTAATGGTTGTGGCGCTGTAGCTCCAGTGAACATGATAGCGTGGTGATTTTTATTTTTATTCAGAGGGACGCCTCTATTACCATAAGTTTGAATTGATCTTGCAAGTTAGATTTATTGGACAATTAAAGCAATTTTCAGAATACTCACAAACAAGTACTGCAGTCAAGACCCTCTCGAATCACAACAAACCATCTGATTTTACAGAATATATTTTCATCAGGAAATCGAGATGTGGTAGCGATGGTCATGTTCTGTGTTACATCACCTGCGAGTTCTGGCCACAAGACCTTGAAGATCTTCCCCGTCCTGAAGAACATATACCCCGGTCTTCGGATATAAAAGCCTTAAACTTGGTCAGTTTCAGTTCTTGATTGACGAGTAATGCTTGCTTACTAGGGTCAAGACTCTCAGAGTCTCCTGGGGTGGCCCTAAGTCTCAAACGCGGTGTTATATTTAACTGCTGAAGATCCGTTGGTATCGTTTGAGAATTTGGCGGCTCGACGATACGTCCGACTTTTTGCAACCTTTCTGAGTCACTTGGTGCGATACTGTTTGCAGCTGGTTGGTGCACGAATTGTCTCTGGTTCAAAACTTCAGTGGGGTGATCAATTGTCTGCGTGGTGTCTAGATTTTCGCCAGAATTTAACGTTTGAAGTCGGTGGTTTGCGTGAGATAAGTGTTCATTTTGAGGCAGTCCAAATTGGTTACTTCCGTGTGGGATCGCAGGTGGACTGTTGTCGACAGATAGCTGGGAGGGTACGCTCTGATTACTACTTGCTTCGCTCACATTTCGATTGTGATTGTGCTCATACTCTATGGCAGGGCGGGCTAGTAGTATCTCAGTACCGTCTGTATAGATATAGCAACTTTTGTCAGGATCATAATAGTAGTAGAACCCTCGCACTGAGTCAAATTCCCATTTTGTGAAACCCATTGAAATGTAGCAAAGTTTGGTTTGTATGTTATACTTTGCCAGCTAAATACCTAGATCCTAGCCACATGTGATGCGGCTCAAAAGCGGGGTCCAAGATGGCATTATGCCTGGATAGATTGTTTTTCAGATGACCTGGCAATGCTTTTTGGCGCTTGCGATCGTCTCGACCCGGTGACAACTCATTTATGCACGTTATTGAATTCTCGCTAGCCTGCCGCAGGGTGGCTGGCTTTCACGATGACTGCGCAACTCCGTCTGTTTAACTTGTGCACACAACAAACCAGTCTAACTTGCAGATTTTATTCCTCTCTGAATTTGGTTACATTTTGAATTGAATGCTGTTTCATCGTAAGTACTTTTGTAACATGTCCACATGCAACCACATTCAACTCAAGCCCTACTTATCACCACTTGCATGTGGGAAGGCTACGCGGTAGCGATGAATCGAAGCAGCAAAATTTTCCTCATATATTTCTGGGCGATTAGACCAACCAGAACTAGGAGTTCACGCATTCGTCACGCAACAGATGTTTACCAATGTCCGCAGCACTGAACCGATCTGGCACAGATTCAGAGCAGGTCAGCAGGATTTCGAAGACTTCATCACCAAGTCACACACTGGTTCCTCTACAGGAGCGACTAACACGCCTGCGTGAAATGTTTCTCATTACCCGCCCGAGTGTTCAGAAGGAGAAAGCAAGATATGCGAAGCAAGAAGATGTATTTCTTGAAGCTGTTAGTAAATTCACCAACCTCGTCAAATCTGGCAAATTTTCGGGACTCTCTCCGAAATCAGTGACCTCAATAGATTGTGTATCAGAAGAGCTGTGTGCAGCCCGAGAAGAGCTTGTTCTCAGGCGCCAAAGAGCCCAAGCATTGGAGGAAATTTTACTAAGTCAAGAGGATGAGCTTTTCCAACTTGAGGGAGAATTATATCGTGGTCTTCAAGACGAGAATTCCAGACAACAAGAACAATTGGTCAAATCTCAACCACTTCCTGAAATTGAACAGCACCCTGCGCCAATCCAAATTTTTGCCGAGGAACATGTATCAATTCGAAATGAGCTCTATTCTTGTATGGGAGATTTTCGTATATGTCTTGAACGACTGAACACTTTCGAGTACTCTCTTAAGAAGGAACTTAATCAAAGGGAGCTTCTAAGAGCCGATGGAGATATCGAGATGTCTAACGATATGGTATTCTTCGGAGAGCGCGGAGAAGAACGGGATCGACTACAAAATGATCTCGAAATTGCACGCGCCAGTTTGGCACAACTAAAATTCAGGTGTCACGAAAAAGGAGTCGAGTTTGAAGAGCCTGCCTTGCCTAACGTGCTATCAAACCTCGAGCCTTCATGCCCAAATGTTTCAACTAGGCTTTCTGTTGAGCGTGATCAAGCTCAGCCCATACAATACAATGCAATCGACACCTTCTTCAGCACTCAGGAACGCGTTAAGAGCTGGCTCGGTATACCATCGATTAGTTCTCAATATTTACCCGAAGATAACCATGTGCATCAAGAATCCGCTACAGGTTCCTGGTCCGCTGTATCAAGCATATCAGAAACGGGGCGTTCTTCAGTAACAGTACACGCCGACATAAATGGAGCTATAGCTCACGGGG
Organism: Mycocentrospora acerina; assembly: GCA_022701365.1. Classification (NCBI taxonomy): domain Eukaryota; kingdom Fungi; phylum Ascomycota; class Dothideomycetes; order Pleosporales; genus Mycocentrospora; species Mycocentrospora acerina. Next base: position 573,480 of record JAKUHH010000395.1, on the reverse strand, counting down.
AACCAGAATGGACAACCGGACCTCCTCCTGGATCATCGAGGCTTGCAGATTTGTTACAAGAGTCGGCCTCGACACCTTTAGGAGATTGCTATTGCATACTTGAGAATTACAATGTGTAAAAGGCTGGCGTTGAATGTATGTGTTGTTCTTCTCATTCCAATGCCTACTTGCCACGTCCATACTACGATGTCACACCTCCTGCAATATTTCCTTGATAACGCAAATATCTGTTCACATCCTAGTTGCTTTCATATTCAACCCAATTATAGCTTTACCAGTTTCACATTACCGTTCAGCTTCGAGAATATTGAGTTTGACCAAACTTTGATCAATAAATCTGTACGGTGGCTGCAAAAGCAAGCATCTAATGCAAATGCGTCAGGCAAAGCAAGTATCGACGAATCAAATAAGCACGCCTTTATAAACTCAGCCTTGGTAGCAGTGCTCACTCGTTATTGATATCGCAAGCGCTAAAATGAGAAATCCACTCCAAGACTTATTACCAAGTGCAAATTCAAATACTTCTAAAAATTTCAAGTCGAAACGGAGCCTACTTCACAACTGGTTATTTACAACATGTTATTCCCTGAACTATGTCGGTACACATTGCCCCAAGACGAAGTGGGTGGGCATCTACTGCAAACCCGATACGGTCTGCATGCACAAGCACAAGATAGCCGAAGCTGGCTGAAGCAGCTGATATCCAGTTATGGAATCCATCTCCGGGCTTATGCATGTTTCATGATGTATGCCTGCTACTCGTTCGTCAGTATGTTTATGGCAAACGGAGTCATATCATGCTCCGTTTAGGTAGACGCTTTGCTTGTGACGACGACGACGATGTTCACATCAAAAATGCAATCCATGGTCACGTAGAATGGCCGCATTTCATTGGTCCTCAACATCTGTATAAGAACTATGATCTTGGGTTGTACTTGGAGAACATGACGCCTGCGGAACAATTTCCCGAAGATTGCAAGACGAATCAGGAAGGCGGCTCTTACTTCGTATGATATGCGAGCAAGACCGGAACACCCCACGTCACACGAGCAATGCAACCTGGTTTGTTTGGCTCAGCCTTGTGACAGGTCGTAAGTTAAAAGATTGCTCAGTTCATTGGGTATGACGTATTTTTTAGAGTGCAATGTAGGCAAGCAGGCTGAAAACCACTTGACCATTTGTGCATGCATGCCTCTGCTGCCTGACCCTTTAGAGTCAAATATGAGTTCACACTCGGCTCTTCATATTAGCAGAAAATAAACAGGACGGATATGTTCGGCAATAACCTGTTAATCATATCGGGTATTCGGTCAACCCTATCATGCCGTGCTCTCATGACCCAGAGCCGCAGTCCCACGCCTAAAATTCGTTGGCATGTGGAAGCGAGCTGCACCTGTTATGCGCTCCGATAAGGGGATATATGTGCGCCTTCACTAGGCTGAGAAAAGGAACTTGCGATTAATCAACTGAGAACAACTTTACTCAACCGCGTGTCATTTCGTGGTTGCAGCCATTGAGGCCAGTTTGGAGTGGAGCCGAGAGAAAACGATTCGTTTGGGACCTTCCGAAGGCCGATTACGAATAATACCGAGCATACGGAGCAAGCCATTGTAGTTGCCTCGCCGCTTTAGTCGCGTTGAAATGATATTTCTCGTCCCTTGCTACCCCTTGATCAATCTTTCGTCGCTCTTGCCGCGCTATCTTATTCCGCCATTGGCCATAGTCAAGCCTGTCGCCTAGCATCATTTAGTTCTTGGAAATTGGTTCGACGGACAGAGAAAGGCTGATTTCCACATGTGCCGCTTCAAGGCTAGGAGTTGCAGCCCAGGAGCGGGGTAGAGTTTTCGAAACCTGCATGGTCAAGCTCTGGAGATGTGTTACAGGACATTTTGATCAACCACGTCATGGTGCACTTTACACCAATAGCTTTTCCATGTGTGAATTTTTTCAAACTTCCCATGTCGCATGAAGGTATACACGGCACAAGGGAATGCTATTCTGGTGAGTTTGGAGGCGCCATGCACCTACAAGGCATACAAAGATGGCCTCGGATGTCTTTGCCTTGAGTTGCAATGTGAGATATAGTTGTGCAGGAGATTAGGTGCAGTTGAATGGAGGGATCTTACCTTTTCACATGGGTGATTAACTCCTGATAAGTAATAGTTAAGAGACATTTCCAAATTTCCTCTGAAGGCAACACTGAGAGTGGGAGTCAAAAAAGAGGATTGAAGGTCAAGCGGGATTTCACAGGATGACGTTACCAGTAGAAAAAAATCATGTGTCCTAATTCGTCAACAGCCCTTGGATCTGTTGACACGAATGAGTCTTCCTTTTCGGAGATATCTCATACTTCCTTCCCAGCAATGATCTCACATTCCCCCCGTACGATAGGCCTAGTGGCGGTTCCGTGGAAGGTTTCGTAGTGGCTGTCAAAATTGTGAATCAAGACGATTACGAATACATTGAGCAATATGCCTGTTGCAGAGTTGTTCGGTTACAGATTGTGAACATCTCGCAACGTTCCAGCACCTAAAGGTGCATTCAAGACGTTTGAAAGTGATGTTTAAGAATCTTTGAACCAGAACAGAAATATACTAACATATTCTCAGACTAAGATTGATTGAAAATGAAAAACTTTTTCCACAGCGTTGGAAATAAAAATCTACATTTGCTTCCCAAACTTGAGATATGGTCCTGCAAATTCTGGGACTAGTAAATAGCCGAAACACTGATGACAAAAAAAGAATTCATCTGAAGAGAAAACAAACAATTCCACAACGAATTGCTACACTTTCTATGGATTTGAAGGAAAACAGTGATTTCAACCCCGCCAAAATGATTCAATCAAAAAAAAAGATAGGAGAGGCGAAGAGATATTACTAGAACAGACTACTCACACACATTGTCGGTAGAAGGGTTACGAGTGTAGATATAACGAGTTTGATTGGAAAAATCGGATGATGCCTGTGACTCAACCGTGCGTGAATTGTACGGCATAAACTTGAGGATCGGGCAGGAGTTTCGGCCCCAAGCTGTAAACGGACTACCTCTCAAGGTAAGGGGAATAGGACATCGTCGCAGGTTGAGTGGAGATGAAGGCCTGGAATTTGATGGATGTTGAATGGACGGCTGAAGACTCAGCGATAATCGTTCTTGATTTGGTTTTATCTGATCTTGATGTGGAACCAACACATAGTCATTGATGCTGCTCCCTGGAATAGTGGTGGTATCTTTGTGCTCGTTGCCCAAACTCCCCGACAAGTCCTCGGTCAAAGGACTTTTAGGGACATGTGACAGCTGGACTTCCTCTTCTGACACGGCAGTTCGAATAGCTATGGCTAGCGGGATTGGGTCTAGAGCATCTACCTCCGCATTCTCTGCCACCGAAGTGACCCGGAACTCGATATTTTCCATGCCACTTTCGTAGACGGATGTCCTGCTTTGTGCTTGGCACTGCAACGACTCATGGTTTGGGCAAGAAGAAAGCATCGTTGTCAGGGAGCGAAAATCTGATGAGGACGTATGGCAAACACTCGCTGGGTCAGTGAACACAGATCGTGCCTCACCGAAAGAAGCATGCTGCTGTAATGTAGGGGCACAAGACCTTGATACCAACGAAGATTCCATGTCAGGATGAACATCAGTACGCTTATCGGACAAGTTTGCTGAGTTCGGTGGATCCACAGTAGAAATAAGAGGAGAAGAGATATTCAACATCTCGGCTTCCGTAATTTTTTGTTTATTCGAATCCCGAGTTGACGTTTGGAGATTGGCAGAATATTGAGAGACCGTGGAGTCGCCAGTATGGAAATCCGGGGCCCCTGAAGAGTCATCGTTCCAGTGCTCCTTCACACTCTGCCACCAAGTATGTTCGCTTTTTAAGTGCACTTTTTGAAGGTGCGAACAAGAAAGTACGCCCAGGAGCCAGTCGTCGATACGATTCCTCTTTTTCTTCCATTCAGCTTCAACTGTAGTCGGATCAAATCTATCTTCATGCGCTGGAGAATCCTCATTGTTGCAATTATCTTCAACCGAGTTGGCCCGCTCAGGCATTTGGCCAGGATCACCAAGGGGTGGGAGTTCTGAGAGGCTAGATGCAGAAGTTATGATTGAAGGCATGATCAAGTCAGCCTCTACTCTGTTCTTCCGTATATACACCTCTGCAAGAGCGCCGTCAGCGAAGCGCGTCAAATCCTCGGCCTCAACATTCGCGGCAGAGTTCTGAGACGGCGTGCTTTGAACCAAGAGACTATTTGGTAATTGATCTACGAATCGTGTCTCCTTATTTGTGTACAGATATTCAATGCGATTATATTGCGCCTCACTCTCGTCATATTCGGCTTCAAGCAGTCCAAGACGATCTCTCAGAGAAGATGCTTCGTTAACGGTAACCTGAATAGCTAGTGGTACATCAATCGAGAGAGAGTATAACAGCTGTCGAAGTAGATTCTCTAACGATCCAATCTTAGCTCCAGTCTCTTCGCGTAACTTCCGGAGACTTGTCCGCTTTGATTGGAGATGAAAGCGGAGACCAGTATATTCATCCCGTGAGTCTCGCAAATCATCCTGTTCTTTCTCAAGTGCCTTCCTGGCATCACCAACGTGAACTGCCGAATCAGCCTTGGAAGTTCCATTGCTAAAAGCAGGAGGTGGTGGTGGTGGAGCGAGTAACCATGGCGGCGGAGGTGGTAAGGACGAAAATTGTGAAGGTGAAGGTGGTGATGAGGAAGAATCCACAATGAATTCATTTAAGCTATGCTTGAACATCTCGCTTTGTCCATCTAACTGTGACAATTTGCCAAAATTTTGGGCCGTAGGAGGAAGTGAGTCGGTCGACGGGGATTGCGGCTGAGGACTGATGGAATCTATCGCCTGATGAGGGTGACACGATTGAACATGCGCAACCTTGCATAGCACTGGTATGAATATTGTAAGCTTCGAACGCTCAAAGATACAGTAACTTCACAAAAAACTCTTTGATTGGAAAGTTGACGGGCTTCAGGCTGTAGCTTGTGTCTGCATGTTAGACGCTGTGTAATGCTCATGTTTACGAATCAAAGCTCGGTGGATTGGTCACCAGACAGTATCATATACCCAGCAGAAGGGAAAGGTGGCGTGCGCAATCTGCATGCAAAGGCCACCAGACGCCCACGTATCCAACACATGGGTTAACTGTAAATCCATCCTTAAAAGCGGCAAGTTCTCGATGGCTTCGGGGCTTATCCTCATCGAGCTAGTCAAAACTTGTAAGAAGCCCTCGCCGTTGGCTATATGCAACACCTTGGAGCAGTTACACATCACATGGTACATGAGTTGTCTCCCTTCTCTGACGGCATGCGTTAATGTGTAACTAGTCAGTCTAGCTGAGTCCCGAACGTGCCGTTCCCATTTTGAATGCGGCTCTGCTAAGAGAAAGTGACTGCATGAAAACACTATATTTAAACAACCCATCTAGACGTGAATCCAGTCGTACAATACGTTTACCAAAGGTGAGACGAGGCATACATAGACAATGTCAGCAGCCACGAATCTGCTTATTCAAGAGCGCTGGAGTGAAGAACACCAGCGGAAATACCGTGTGAGTTGGAATGGCTGTAAGAGAGCAATGTTTGCCTACACAATTTGAGCCAACAGCTGAAGATAACCAGATGACTGGGTGTTCCTAGGTTGGAATGTTCGACATGATTCGCATAGTGGGGTTCGGGAAGGTCGACCAGTCATTGGATCCTACAACCTGCAAAACCCCCAACCATATGAGACTCTTCATCCCTGTACGAATTTTAGAACCCAATAACGAGAGGATTTACGCTTATAGTACGTAGCATTTATAGTGCGTGATCGCAGTTATTTCCAACAAGGCAGAGTAAGTCTGAAATAACCTTCACGGTTTAATGAGCTCATGCTAAACCAATCCAGGTATTTGCTGTTTTGTTCTCTGAATCAGTTGGCGCAACAGTGACCGATTACAACACTGCCAGGTCTGCATTTACGCAAGTGTCATACGGAGAGTCTGTCTTCACTCAGATTCGTCGTTTCATAGTTGTTCGCGACAAGAGAGAATTTTGTTTTGCTGTGTATGTCGTGTTACATTCCAGCGCATACTTCAAGGCTGACACGGCTTAGTCCTATATTCACATACAACCAACAGGCGACTACGAAGCGCGGTGTGGTACCCAAAGAACACGCAATTGCCTACTCTCATGGCCAGGAACCACAACTCATCATCGGCGAGTCGCCACTCGAAAAAGATCCAATTTGTGTGATAATGAACTATGGTGAACCTCCTCTTCACAAGGCATCAAGGATTTACTTTGCCATTCATCATCCCATACAGTATAATGTCAAAGTGAAAGACTTGGGATACGTCCATCCCGAGCAGATGCAAAATTTCCTGGGATACTGGCATCAGGAAAATGGAATAGGACTCGGATCACAGCCATCCCAGGACTTAGATGTCACTGCTGCAGCCACGTATGAAACGACAGTGAGCTAATCAATCACTGACGTGACATGGATTGAGACCTTACCACCTTTCCTTTCGAACACGCAAACGCTATTTCCTATCACATCTTTCCCCACAAACAATACGTTAGTCACGATCAAAAACGTCTGCCTGGACATACAACGCAATCTCATTTTTCACACGAATCACCCAACAACGTTTACTTTATTCAATTGTATAATCGGCCCAAGATTGTCCGCACATAGCCGACTTGCGCAAACAGACTGTAATTAATGACCGTTATGACCTTTTCATACTTCCAATACAATTGCCAGCTGCTCATACTCTGTGCTCTGCTCCCTACTCGCTTTGCCGTGTCCATGCAATGTAGCCATTCTGACGACTAGTAAGGTCGAACACGAACTAGACTCAATAGTTACTCATTAACCTCACGACATAGGATTCAGGTGCAGCAGAAGCCAACTATGTTCTGCTACTATTGGAGAAGATGTTTACATGTAAGAAGGCGACTGAAATAATCCACCAACACCACGACCTACGCCACGAACCCGAGTGCACGCGCAAGAATTGTGTACAGCCTGTATCTTGTAAGGAACAACTTGAATCGGAGCTCCTATATGGATTGCAGAAAAAAATACACCAGGATGCATCAGGCTGCAAGAGGAAATATAGAAACAAGCTTAGCGTGAAAAATGGTGCTCAGCTGTACCTGCTTATTCTGCCTTGCCGCTTGCCCGTCTGCCTTGCCTATAATAGAAGGGGCGTCACAAGGTACGCACGGGTAAACATGGAAAAAGAGGGCGGATACAGACGCATGGGTATATAATTTGGTGTCGTAGGCAATACAAACAAACGCATCTCCGTACACGCATTTTCCCAACCTATACCTGCTCATACATGTCCTTGAAAGATACTATCCCGCCTTTGCGCCTTGTGCTCATGCAAAAAGAACTCCCCTTTATTTCTTTCCTCTACCCCTTGCATTAAACGTTTTCAAAGGATCCACCTTGCCGTTCCTGCCCCTGATTGTCTTCCTCCCCTTGCCCTTGACGTATTTCTTCTGACCCATCTTGGGCACATTCAAGCCCACAAAGCCTACATCCTGCGGTTTTCTTCCACCAGGCAACAGGTAGTCTGGGATGTGCTTAAGATGAGGTTGTATACGAGCGGGGTGGTTGAGTGTCTGGTCATGGCGGAGATGCGCAAGGGCTTCGGGGTTTTCTTCGAACTGGATTCATATTAGATAAGACTTCTAGGCTATAGGGAGATGAACATACGTAGCGTGACAGCTTCTGGGACTTGGAAAGCTCCATGCGAATTTCCTTTATCCGCGCTTCGCGAATGGCGATTCGGGTTACGGAGCGCAGAGCATCACCGAAACGGTATCTGAACGGTTCAAGACGCTTCATGTCAAAGTTGTAGTTCTCAAGCTTCTGGCCGTCCTTCTGGTGCTTCTCTACTTTGACCAGTACCTCCTCGTCGTTCTCGCAGGCGGCGAATGTTGTTGACTTGTGTTTACGGTACTTGTCTTTAGGTATGATGAATGAGATGGCAGTTCCTGACTTGCCTGCGCGTGCTGTTCGGCCGACACGATGGAAATAGGACTTGTAGGTAGAGGGGAAATCGAAATTGAGTACACAAGAAACATTGAGGAAGTCAATACCGCGAGATACTCCAGAGTCAGGCTCAGCCTTCTTGTCTGTCTTAGCCTTCTTCTTCTTAGGTTTTGACTCACTGTCCTGCTTTTGCTGCGAGCCCAGAATCTCAGTCTCATCTGATGCGATCAGGATGTTGTAGATGTTTTTGTTGAATTCCTCAACAATGTGTAGACGGGATGCAAGGGGCAGCTCCGAGTTGAGTACGCAAGACTTGATGCCAAACTGCTCAAGGAAAAGCTTGACTCGGTATGAGCGGTCTGTGTCTCCCACAAACACGATTGTCTTGCCCTTGATCAGGCCCAACTTGAACATCGCGTAGATTAAAAGGAACTTCTCTTCCTCGGCGCACTTGATGACATACTGTTTGACCTTCTGTGAGCCCTTCTCGAGGTCGTCTAGCTTCAATACTACCGGGTCGGTGCAGAGAAGACTCCCGAGCGATTCAACTTCAGTATTGAGTGTGGCAGACATGAGGAAAATCTGGACGCCCTTGGGAATGCTTTGTGCGATCTGGTCCAAGTCCTCCTTGAAGCCGTATCCCATGACCAAATCACCTTCATCGACAACCAGATGCGCCAGCTCCGTTACCGACAGCGCGCCATTGTTGATGTTTGTGCTTGCGCGTCCCGGTGTCGCGATGACGATATCTGGGTTGTCTGCAAGTTTTGCCTTTGTCACCACATCCGACTCTTTCCCAGCAATGTTCTGTATCCTGATGTCTTGCCCACAGTGTGTAGAGAGCGCTTTGGCAACCTTTGTAATCTGCAGGGCCAGTTCCTTGGTGGGCACAAGAATGAGCGAAGTCTTGCCGCGGCGTCGTAGTGTGTTGTGTAGAATGGGCAGCAGGTAGGCGCCCGTCTTTCCTGTACCAGTGCCACTTCGGGCGAGGATGTCACGGCCTTGTAGTGCCAATGGAATCGCCTGTGACTGCACGGCCGTCGGTGAACTCCATTTCTGATCTCTTATGCCTCGCAATAGTCGTGGCTCGAGCTCGAATTCGGCAAAAGAAGCTTCTGCCTTCTCGACGGCCTTGGACGGGGTGGTAGGCTCTGTTTGTGATGCGTCGCTCGCTCTGCGCGTTGTGGATTGCGGCGATTCTGTCTCCTCCTGGGGGATGTCGTGTTCGTTCAGTTTGCGCTTGAGGGCCATGTTGACGTAATCAATTTGAGGTGTTCTCAAAAGTTATGTTTTTGAGACCGTCGAGATTTCTCCTGCAGATTCAATCGCGACTCTAAACTTTTTCCCGCGCGCATCGGGTTAGCGGACCCCACCACGGATCATCGTCGGGCCGCCAACTTTTTTGTGGGCCACTTTCACTACTACCTACATCAACTGCACACCTAATGAACGTTAGTCACGACCTTCGCAGGCAAATCTGTACGGTGTCCATAAAACGTTGCACCACTTTGTAGATGTCTACCTGCATGTGATGCCAAGGTAACTGTGCCACGAGCACTCATCTCTCGACTACAATCAAATTCATATTGCTCGACTCTATGCTGAAGAAGAAGAAGAAGAAGAAGAAGAAGAAGAAGAAGAAGAAGAAGAAGAAGAATTCCCACAGCAATGTGTCCTCGGAAAGAGGATGTGTGGTTATTCATCATGCGAAGGTCTCTGTTTCTTTTCTCGAACCTGATACACATTGTGTTGACTGAACATGTCATCACGAAGAATCAGAAGATGAGCCTCACCCTATCTATCCATCTACTCCCCTTGACGAATGATCACGATTTGAAGTCATGATATCCGACGTGTATCCAGCCATTGTCAAGACTTTTAGTTCCAAGGCGCCATTACTTCAAGACAGAACCCGAGTGCGAGGTCCAGCAATAATATGTCATGTTCCTGATCTCTAGTCCTGCGCTCTCCCAGCAGTAAACATGAATTTCCAAAAAAAAAACATGCTTGTCGATGGTTGATCAACTGACGAACTAATGTGGCACAGCATTATGATAATTGCTCGAATTCTTTGTTGAGTCTGATCTCACATTACTATACTACACAATACAATGCAATGCAACACAGGGGTCATGAATCGAAGCGCATGGGTTTGAAAAATCCACACAACGGGGCTGATTTTTGCAGAGAGGAGAGAAGAGGAAAGAAGAGGAGAGGGGACGAGTGGAATGAGGGGGACATGAAAGTGTTGTACAGAACCAAATATATGATGAATATTTGATTTTTTTTTCCTCTTCATCTTCCTCTACCCTATCTTGCCTTGCATTGCATTCTTCTTCCACGTCATCATCAAACACTATCCCATCAAGCGAAACAAAATAAATCAAAAAAAAACTTTGATAAATAGTGTAAGATTTTTTTATTGCTTAAAATTAAAAAATCCCCACGATTGCGCATAATTTTGATATGATCTATAAAAAATTCCGAAGTCTGAAAAAAAATTAATAGCTCAACTGATCGAACTTTTTCGGGTCCAAAAAAAACTCTCTCTTACACCCTCCTTCCAAAAACCCTGAAGCGCTTCACACCACCATCAGGAATAATGACCAACTTGGCGTGCGTGTACGTCTTCCCCTGCACCTCCTGTAGCTCAGTCTTGTACACGCTCTCCCGATCGGGCCCGCTCTTCTGTGGGGACAACACCTCCACCCACGCGGCATCGTCGTGGGCGGGGTTCTTGTCAAACGATCCGGCGAACACCTGGACCTTTTGGGGGAAGTTGCCTCTGAAATGTGCGGTATCAACGACGACGTTGTCGATTTCTCCCTTTGCGCCGAGCTTCACAATGGTCCAGTCGACGTGTTCGCCGCGCGTACGCTTCGTCTCCCACCCATCGCCCATGTCGACGCCGCGGCCAGGGAGGAGGAGGTTGTCTTTTGTGCCAAAGTGCTGGTCTGAGCAGGAAACTGCGACGCCGCCCATGACTGTTGCGCTGAGCTCAAACACGGCGGATGTGTCCTCGGGGAAAACAGGGACGGCCACGCCGTAGAGACGGAATCGCGCGATGCCGCCGTCGGGGTACATGAGCAGCCTCACGTGCGTGTAGGCCTTGTCGGTGATGGCATCCAGCAACCATCCATGCCGTTGGCTGGGTCCACACTCTCTCTTGCTCAAAATCGTTTCCCATCCTGTGTAACCCTCGGATTTAACGGCTTCCTCGTCCGCAGCGGACGTGACAAATGTGCCCTCGACGGCAATTTCAGGTGCGTGGTTACCGTTGAAGAAGGCAGTGTCAATTTCTACGCCGGCGATTTTCCCGCTCGCTGTCCCGAGGCGCAACACCACCCAGTCAAAGGGCGAGGTGTTGTGGCGTCGCGTTTCCCAGCCGTCATACCAGGCGCCGGCGTGCGTGAAGACGCCCGGCTTGCGGATGGGAGGGGTTGGGGTGGTGAGATTGGAGGCCGAGGCGAACCATTCGTCGCTGAAGGAGAGAACTTTGGAGCCAAGCGGGGTGGAGATGAGGTCTGGGGGAGGGAGGTTAGTCGAGAGCGGATGGAGAAAAGGAGAAGGGGGTGGTGGGCTGGACCTGTGTATTGCGACTTGAACGTCGAGTCGATTTCGTCAACGGGAATTGTGCGTGCAGAAGTCATTTTGAGAGAATGTTTGTATTTGTTGTTCTTGCAGTGGAATTAAAATGGTGGGTGTTGGCGGGGTAGGTGGGTAGCTGTTTGGCAATTGACAATGATGGCGGGGTATGGCCCCATACTATATGAACACGGAGACCGCCGAGTGCCTAAGGAATTGCGCAAGACGAAGCCGATAACGGAGAACAAGTCAGCCGTCGGGAAAGTGTATAGACTTGATGCCCAATCACAACTGGCTGTATTGATGGGTATGAAGTTTATGCTATCTCTTGTTTGGTATCTTGTTGTACAACTATTGAAGACGGACAAAAGTGAAAGACGCTTTGGGAAAACGCCCAACAAACGGCAAGATTGAGGGTCCTGATATCCTCTGAATGTGTGAAATCTTTCTTTGCCCATGGTCTTTTGCATGTATCAAAAAATTTGTTCCAACTCGTATTCACGGATATACACGGCGATGGCGATTGTCATAGCCCAATGCTGAATAGCGTGGTGAGTCTTGGCCGCACCCAACGTGAGTGGATAAATCTTCACATCGAGGGGATTAGCGGAAGCACGATAACTAGACGGTGCTACATCTTCACCCGTAACTTGGGTCGTTCCACTGTGAGTCTTCGTAGTAGTTTTCGCTACTCTTACTGCCACCATTTAGGTCCAACTTGGCCATGAACTCGGGAGGTACAGTCGGAATGTATTTTCTTTCTCTCTCTCTGTTCACGCCGCCAAACCCAGCGCCATAGCTGATAAGCATGTCGGTGGATGTGGGAAGTGAAAACGGGAGCATGTACGAGGGGTCCAGGAGCAGCTCGTCTGGCGGATCGTCCTGGTCTTCTTCCTCTGACAGATGTTGAGGTGCGGGAGAAGCTGCATTTTGGGATGTCGCTGGTGTGGGCTCAAGAGATTTCCGTTGAGGATTGGGTGATCTTGCACGCGCCGCCTTCCTCTCTGCAGCGGCTTTTTGCAAATGCGCAATGTACTTTGAGGCACTCTTTGGAAGCCCCTTCTCGCCAACCTCGGGCCGGTAATATTTGGCAGCATGTAGTAGTTGGGGAGGCGAGAGACGCGTGAGTTGCTGGATGGTGCCAACAAGTGACTCGAGGTCTTCACCAATTGAGGAAAAGCATTGCAGCCACTGCAGCAGTTGTATTAATGGTTCGATATGACGCTTTGTAGATTCCACTGTATTCTCGCCGGTCGAGGTCATTGAGCCGTTCTCAAAGTGTTCAGGCTGACGGTTGTTTGATCGCGCCCAATCTTCGAGGGTCGAAACGTTCATCCGTATCTGCATGGCTTTTGTACGAGCCAGGTATTTGCGGTTGGACATGATGCGGTTGAATATCTCAGCAGAGAGCCAGTACAACAGCTGTGACAGCACTTGAGCGGTGATGACGGAGTGAACGTCGTACAAGTCGAGGACGAAAAGCGTTGATGACAGGAGGGAAGTAAGGTTCCGGGGCGATGGCTGTGCTCTACGCTTTGGCGACGGAGGGCGAAAGCGCTTCTCGAGCGGTTCTGGAGGCTTCGCTTTCGGCTTCGAGCGGAAGATTTTCCATTCGTGCTGAAACTGTATATCTTCAAATCCAGGCATGGGCTCATGATCAAGCATGGCCTGGTCCAGGTTTTTGTCCATTCTGCGCTCGGCGTCGCGGATGATGAGAATGAAGATTTCATTGATGAGCTCCGCCATCTGTAGCTGGAACTCGGACGTTGCTCCCATGAGCTTTGCGTCTTTTTTGAGGTAGTGCAGGAGCAGCGTAGCGTTGGACATCCAGAAAGCCAACACCGTCATGTCCCATTGGTGCTTCTCCACCACGTCGTTGATCTTCTTCATGGCGGTCACGAGGAGCGTCTCCAGCAAGTCTGCACTGGCGTGATAGTGCGCGTAGCGAGCGCTGAGAAATAAAATGTTTGCGGGGACTGGCTTTTGCGAAGGGGAACGCTGTGGTGTCATGTTTGTTATGATTATGTCGAGAATGTGCTCGAGTTCGCTTTCCTGGAAGACAAACATCTGATCGTTGAGGCACCTGTCCCAGACGAATTGTTGCGCCTCTTCTTCTGGTTCTTCGGGAGACTGGGCTAATCAGCAGGAGTTTGGTGTGGGAGAAAAAGGAGGAGGGGACGGCTCACCTCGGGCTGTTCGTCAAGACCCAGGTTCCCAATGTCAACCTCTAGATTGAAAGCGCTTTCCATCATCATCCGGCGCTTCAGCTCATTCTCCTGCATCTCCTGTTCGAAGCGGTCCTGCGAGAAGCCCGAGCTGTAAAAGTCGTCGCCGACGCCTGCATTGCCAATCGCATAGCCGCTCTCGTGCAGGTAGTCTGAGATTTCGCTGTTGGGCTCGACAAAGTCAAAGGCGGTCCGTCCTGCCGAGGACTTTACGTCGGTCGAGGCTCCGTGGTCGAGGAGGAGCTTGACAATGTCCTTGTGGCGGTTGGTCATGGCCCACATGAGGGGTGTCCAGCGGTTCTTGTCCTGGCTGTCGACCTCTGCGCCCTCTGCGATCAAGGCTGCGGCGACATGCTCGTGGCCAAAGCAGCTGGCGTAGACGAGCGGAGGGGTGCCCTCGGCGTCGACGCCGTTGATGTTGATGTATTCTCTGGTGGTGCCGTCGAGCAGCCGCCTGACGCGCTCGAGCTCGCCGTTGGAGGCGGCCAGGGTGAAGAGGCCCTGCAAAGCCTCGCGCTTCTCGGCGGGCGACAGCTTGTCGTCGGCGACGACCTTTGCCTCATCGCCCAGGTTGTCGTTTTTCAGGCGGGCCTGGTGGGCGAGCATCTGGACCAGGCGGCTGTCGCTGTCCTCGAGCTGCTGCATGTCCTCGTCGCCAAAGGCGGGGTCGTCGAGGGAGAGGTTGAAGGTCAGAGGGCGGGCGGGGAGGGGGGTGGTGAGGAATTGCGACTGGCCTGGGGGTTGTGAGCACAATGGTGGGGGGGGAAGGGGTGTGGTTAGTATGGTGGTGGAGGGAAGGGACTGGTGGAGGGAAGGGACTGGTGGAGGGAAGGGACTGGTGGAGGGAAGGGACTGGTGGAGGGAAGGGACTGGTGGAGGGAAGGGACTGGTGGAGGGAAGGGACTGGTGGAGGGAAGGGACTGGTGGAGGGAAGGGACTGGTGGAGGGAAGGGACTGGTGGAGGGAAGGGACTGGTGGTGGGGGCAAGGGACAGGCAGAGGGAAGGGACAGGCAGAGGGATGGGACAGGCAGAGGGAAGGGGCGGGCGCACTCACCCTGCCATGCATCGTACATTTCCGTCTCGTCGGCCATGACGGCGACGGTGCGGCGGTCATCGAGCGAGGTGGGCAGGTCGGCGGGGAGCTGGCGCGGCTTGGGGGCGTCGTCGTCGTCGTCCATTGTGCAGGCGGGCGGGTGTGTGCATGTGTTGGGGTGTGGGCGTGGGCGTGGGCGTGGGTGTGGATGTGGATGTGGTTGCGGTTGTGTGCACGTGAGTAGGAGTGCGTGTGTGGATATGTCCAGGCAGAGGAGTGTGCAGGTGTAGGCGGAGGTGTGTGCATGTGTGCATCGCCCATGTCCCACGCATGTGCTATGTAGGTGGATGGCCGTGGTGGGGCAGGGCTGGGCGCGTCAGGGCAAGGCGTGTCAGGGCAGGGCAGGGCGGGTGTCAGGCTCTGCTGGGCGAGGCGGGTGTGTTGATGGCTGTATGGGTGGGCGTGGCCATGGCTGTGTCCACGATCGCGTCCATGGCCGTGTTCATGGCCGTCTGGCCGTCGCAGTCGTAGTCATGTCTAGTCACGCCTAGTCATCGACGTCGACACAGGCCACGCCAGGCCAATCACGCCGCGGGGGCGCCCCGAGACGGCATTCTGGAACTGGCACCACGCCAGTCAGCCGGTGCAGCAATGGGCAGCAGAGCCTCGACCCCGACGCTGCACGCAACCGGCCTGTCTGCGTCGCCGTCCAGTCGCCACCACCCACCCACCCTCCTCCGCCCTCGCCGCGACGTCATCCGGCGACGCGCCATGCCCGCCGCCGCCTCGCTGTAGGCCATCATGTCGCGATCCACAGAACCTTGCTCCCACTAGCGCCATGACACTCACGACTCCAGCATCGGCGCGACCCGCGCGCTTTGCCTACATTCTGGCCTGCCTGCTCGAGCTGCACGACTACGTCTGGGACTCGGACATTGAGCCCTTCCACTCGGTGCGCAGGCCCCCCAACCCCGCCGCCGTGCCGTGCTGACGCCCGCCCGCAGTCCTACGACAACTGGCACTTCTTTGGCCACCAGCGACCCCACCGCGACCGCGACCGCGACCGCTCCCACTCCTCGCGGACACGCACCGCCCACTCGCCCGACTCGACCCGCCCCGCCCTCGTACGCACCCACCGCTCCTCGGGCAGCGATGCCAGCCCCGTCACCGTCTCCGCCACCGCCCTCGCCCACCCGTCGCCGCCGCCCTCGCTCGACGCCGACGTCCACCACAATGGCCGCCCCGTCGTGTGTCGCGTGTCCCACCACACCCTGCGCCTCGAGCGCGAGTTCCAGCTCTCCCAGCTGGTCATGACCAAGTCGGACCCCACCGGCCGCCACTTTGTGCGCCCCATTGAGTTCGTGCGCCTGCCCACCAAGCCCGGCGAGGAGCCCCTCGTCGCCAGCATCTTCGAGGCCCCCGGCGAGAACTACCTCAAGGACCTCGTCACCTTTGGCCCCAACTGCTACAGCTTCGCCCGCGAGCGCGACCCGCTGCCCGCCCCCTTGCTGCAGCCCGTGTGCGGCGTGCCGCTGCTTACCTTTTTGGACTTTGCCGTGGGTGCCACAGAGTCGCTCGAGATCCTGCACCATGGACACGAAATCGTCCACGGCGAGCTGCGAGGCGACGCCTTCCACTTTGCCCAGGACGGCATCGTCAGAATGATCAACTTTGGCAGCGGCGCCAGGTCGTTTGAAAATGGCCTGACGTCGGCCGGCTGGAACGCTCTGAGCAAAGAAGTGGGCATCGAACTCAAAGTCGCCTTCATCG
Source organism: Mycocentrospora acerina (assembly GCA_022701365.1). Taxonomy (NCBI): domain Eukaryota; kingdom Fungi; phylum Ascomycota; class Dothideomycetes; order Pleosporales; genus Mycocentrospora; species Mycocentrospora acerina. The sequence continues at coordinate 556,847 of JAKUHH010000395.1, read as the reverse complement.
CCCCCGAGCAGACGGGCCGCATGCCTGCAGAGCCCGACAGCCGCACCGACATCTACAGCCTGGGAATCCTCTTCTACGCCATGCTCTGCGGCGCCACGCCTTTTGATGGCTCGACGGCTCTTGACGTCATGCAGAATGTCATCAGCAAGCGCATCCCCCCCGTGTCTTCCAAGCGCATCGATATACCACTCGCCTTGTCCGACGTCATCCAGCGCATGACGCAGAGGAATATCGAGGACCGCTACCACTCGACCTCTGGCCTCAAGTTTGACTTGGCTCGCATACGCGAGCTTCTGTCCGACGGGGACAGCGAAGGTCTAAATAACTTCCAGATAGGTTCCAAAGACATCAGCTGCTTCTTCAATCTCCCGCTCAAACTTATCGGCCGCGAGAAAGAACGCCAGTGCATCGTTGGTGCGATTGAGCGTGCAGCAACACACCGAAAAGGGGATTCGGTCGTCATGAACAGCTTAAGCTCGAGTTCCACCTACTCTGACCCGCGGCTGGATCTGCATTTTGATGAACTTGGTTCCGACAGCACGAGCTCAAGGGGTTCGGTGGACCGTTTCAACATGGTCACCACCTCCACTCCGGTGTTGGCCGATGCCGTACCTCCATCTCATTCGCAGGAAAGCATGGCTCGATCGGATAGCTCGGTCAACGACGAGAGTTCCGATGGTCGGCCTACCCAGCAACACATCCACAGGGGCCAGTCAAACAACAGTATCGAAAGCTCCCTATCCCACTCGCGCTCCAACCAGTCGAGCGAAGGCGCAGTTTTCCGTACAATGTCCAATACAAGAAAGTTCAGACGAAGGACTCGCTGCGAAGTGGTTGCAGTGGAAGGAAGCACCGGTTTGGGCAAGTCACGGCTGATTCGCAGTGTGCAAAGCACTGGACGAAGCTCTGGATACTTTGCCACGGCCAGGTTTGACCCTGCCAAAAAGGCTCCCTTTGAGCCTATCCTGAGGCTCATGTCTTCCTTGTTCCGACAAATATTCAGCGAAGCAGACGTAACAACAGAGTTTCACAACAGTCTACGACACTTTCTGAAAACCACAGGCGTTTGGGCAATTCTTCGCGGCTATCTCAACTTACCTGACTGGCTCTTGAATACAGGTGCAACTCCGCGAACCCCACAGCAACCCAGTATAGATCCGACCAAGGAGCTGCGGCGACGTCCATCCTCGCCTGCCGCTCATGGTGGCGCGTCCGGTCACACCGCAGAAGCTTGGCTGCGAAGTGGTGGAGCATCAAAGCCTACTAGATTCGTCAACGTGTTTGTCGACGTATTGCGCTTGCTCGCTACCCAAAAACTATGCATCTGGACGTTGGAGGACGTCCAGAATGCCGATTCAGAGAGTGCAGAATTGGTACAACACATTGTTCAGGCCAGGATTCCGCTCGTCCTCATCTTCACATACAACAACGAGGAAACGCTGTCGCGGGAGCTGCGCTCTCTGCTACATGGAGCAACGAGAGTACAGCTGCAACCATTTACCGAGGCGCAGACTGCTGAATACGTGAGTGAGACTCTCCATCGAGACCATCAGTACATACTTCCTCTAGTCGCAGTGATACAAGAGAAGAGCCGAGGAAATCCTTTTTACATAAGCCAGATTTTAGATACATGTTACCGAAAACGGTGTGTTTACTACTCATGGCGCGAGAACGATTGGATTTTTGATCTCGACAAGGTATTCGAGGTCTTTGAGAGCCCCGAATACGGGTCTTCGGTGACTAACGACTTCATCTCAAAACGTCTTCTTGAACTGCCTTCAGCCACTCGCAAGCTCCTTGCGTGGGCCTCCCTGTTGGGTGGCGTGTTTTCTTTTGCGCTGGTCAAAGATATACTAAGCGCGAAGAATGCTCCTGCAGACGCGGAAAGATTACCACTACTCGGCGAGAATGAGTGCATCGTAGAAGCACTCAATGGTGCCGTAGAAGCTTTTGTTTTGATGAACTCGGAAGATGAAACAAGGTTCCGCTTCAGTCACGACAGATACCTCGCAGCTGCTATCAAATTAGTGGAAATGGAATGGGACACACAACTGATGCACTTTGTCATTGCCAAAGCGATGAGCACAGCTGGCGTGGAGTACACCGACGATGCGACAGTGGGATCAAAAGCCTTGTACATGCGAAGCCGCCACATATGTCTGGCAGTCGACCTAATCAAGGCCAAGGAGACTCATCGCGCTCCGTTCCGAGACGTTCTATATCAGGCTGGAGAGACGGCTTGCGAGTCGGGTGCCAGATCCACAGGGATTTACTATTTCGCTCATTGTCTGCTACTCCTCCAAGATGATCCATGGGATGACACAAAGCTTGACGTCTCTTACCGAGAAACGCTACGATTGTTTGAGCGTTCGGCTGAGTGCTATTGGCATCAAGGCATGCTCGACGAGGCATTGAGCTTGATCCGGACAACCTTCAAGCATGCCCGAGATCCAACCGATATGGCAAACACCTTCATTCTCCATTCGCGTGTGCTTACTGTTCGCGGGGATGGCTTTGGCGCCTTTCAAGCACTCAGAGACTGCTTATCTTTGCTGGGATGCTCAATGCCACCCACGACGTGGGAGGGATGCGATACTGATTATCAAGATCTCTGTGTGCGTCTTCAGAACATTGATATAGACGCCTTGCTCAGCCGCAAGCCGCCGGTAGATGACCATCGGTTTTCTGTAATGGGCCCGGTATTTATTGAGCTTCTCAGTGCCGCATTTTGGTCTGAAAGTATGTTGTTTTACCAGGTTACTCTTAAAATGATCAGCATGCACCTTGAGCAGGGCACCGTCTCGCAAGTTGCGCTCGCCTATGTGTACCTAGGAACCGTTGCTGCAGGTCGATTCAACATGATCAAATTCGCGCTCGAAATGGGCACCATTGCCAAACGGCTCTTCTACCTATACCCCGAGGACAGCTTTATGGTCGGACGGGCCCGGACTCTACATGCATTATTCCTCGGTCATCTGGAAGAGCCACTCTCTGGCATGATGCCGGTTCTACATGGTAAGTAGCATCTATTAGTCCGCCTTCGCTACGAAGCTATACCTAGAGCCTTTTTTCACGTTTGCAGTTTAAATGTCAGGCGGTTACATGTGCTGTGAATACTTTTCATGCAGATGTTTTCTGGTCAAGCCTTAGCTAACGCATTTGGTGTAGCATCGCTTCAATCAACCATCACCGCGGGTGACCGGCTAATGACGCTCTTCAATATTGGCTGTCAGGCTCTTTCCCGAATCATGGCATCCTATGATGTCGCAGAGCTCGAAATGTGGATCGAGGAAACTCCCATAGACATGAAGAATTGGCAACTCGATCTACGAGGAGGTGTCCTCTTAATAACATGTCTCCAGTACACAAAAGCACTTCAAGGCAAAACGGGAGTGCACGATGCTTCATTAGTATTCTGCGACGAAGAACACGACTCATCGCGTTATGTCGAGTACCTCGAGAAATCCTCTAGTAATCCAAAACGGCCAAAGTCGCTCTACCTCGCCACCAAGATTCCAGTCTTGGTGCTTTACGAACACTTTGAGGAGGCCGCTGCTCTTGGCGAGCTGATAATGCCCATGTTGAGCAGTCTGTGGTGTCAAAGAACTGTTTACTCTGTTATTTACTACCTGTCATTGGCATACTTGTCTATCCTCCGGGGGAATCCGGATCACCTGCAAAGAGAAAAGATGCTTGAGCATGTTCAAGATACATTGAAGAAGCTTGAGATCTGCTGTACTGTCACAGATGTCAACTATCGAAGCTGGATTCACCTGCTCACTGCCGAGCTGGCGGATGTCAATGGTAACCCTCACGATGCAATGTTGCACTATGAGGCAGCCATGGATCACAATGAAGTAGAAAATTTCATTCTTGAAGAAGCTCACGCTTTTGAACTGTACGCAGGGTGGTTAGTCCGAAAGAATGCCAACAGGCTAGCTCGGCATGCCTTGAAGGATAGCATATCGACGTATAGAAGGATGTCGGCCTACGGCAAGGCTGATCATGTCTCGGCCAAGTATGAGTGGTTACTCCGAGGCACCAGATCACTCACCACTATAGATGTCGCTGTGCAGACAACCATCATCGACACCGGAAACACTACATACAGACTGGAACGAAACGAGGACCAAGAGAAGTACTTGGGCGCGGAGACAGCAGTCGATCGAACGCAAAACTGGATTGTTCCAGACCACGGAAAACGTAATGAGACCCCGCATGATATGAACGGGTTCTCAGCCGCTGGTCTTGATATGTTGGACTTGAGTTCTATACTCGAGTCGAGTCAAGTGCTCTCGAGTGAACTGAAGGTTGACAAATTAATGGCCAAAATGGCCACAATTATCCTTGAATCAACCGGAGGCACGTTGTGCGCTATCGTCATTGAGGATTCGCAAATCGAATGGACTGTCGCCTGCGTTGCAAATAGCGAGCCTGATGGCATTGACAATTACCCTATAGGCGTGTCATCGTTCCCAGCTGGCCAACCTTTGCAATCGGTAGACGATGTAGTAGCACGGCAAGTGACAATGTATACACTACGATTCCGAGAGACAGTAATGGTCCAGAATTTACTGGAAGACGAACGCTTTTCCAATGTATCGGATTCCTACCTCTTACGCAACCCAGAAGGAAAGGCTGTGATTTGCCTACCAATTATCCACTCCGAGAACCTACTGGGAAGTATATACGTGGAAGGTCCACCAAACTCGTTTACGGAAAGGAATACGCAGGTCCTGCGACTGCTCGTGAACCAGATCTCGATTTCCCTAGCCAATGCTCTGTTATTCAAGGAGATTGAGCGTGTCAGTGCCAGCAATGAAGCAATGCTGGACATGCAAAAGCGTGCTCTCGCACAGGCGAGAGCGGCGGAGCTCAAGGCAAAGGAAGCCGAAGCATTGGCAATCAGAAACATGAAGCTCAAGGAAGAGGCGGCCAAGGCCAAGAGTCTCTTTTTGGCCAATGTATCTCATGAGCTGGTAAGTACAACTTTTCCTTTGTACTCGTTGGAAATGGTCTTTGCTAACACGGATGCAGCGCACACCTCTCAACGGCGTAATCGGCATGTCTCAACTACTCCTGGCGAGCACATTGAATTCAGAGCAAGCAGGCTACGCCGATTCAATACGCGTGTGTGGTGATACGCTTTTGTCAATCATCAACGACCTACTCGACTACTCCAAGCTAGAGGCTGGCAAAATGAATGTCATGGAGATGCCTTTGTCTCTCAGCGAAACAATCACCGAAGTTGTGCGGGCACTGGCGTACACCAATGCTGAGAGAGGCCTCAAGACGATTGAGCAGCTCGAGCTGGACCCAGAAATGCTCGTCATGGGCGATCCGGTCAGGCTTCACCAAATTCTTATGAACCTATTGTCAAACAGCTACAAGTTTACGCCAAAGGGTTCAGTGACGGTACGAGCAGTCGTTAACAAGGAAGGCACAGACTGGGTGGACGTGACATGTAGTGTTATTGACACTGGCATTGGAATTCCCGATGAACAAAAAGAGAAGTTGTTCCGGCCCTTTTCACAGATTGAATCTTCGTCATCTCGCAGCTATGGCGGCACAGGTCTTGGGCTCAGTATCTGCAAGGCGCTCATTGAAAACGTTATGAACGGCAAAGTATGGCTGGAATCGACACCTGGCGTGGGAACTAATGTGTCTTTTGCATTGCGGTTCAAGAAGGTGCCCAAGACACATACTTTGGGCCAGAATTACACACGCGACCCGGATCCAATGGCCAAATTCTCCTCGCAAGAAAATAACGGGCATGAACAGTCGTCTGGGACTTGCATAGATCTGTCGACGATTCCGAGGAGCGAACTGAGAATTTGTATCGCCGAAGATAATCTGATTAATCAGCGAATTGCCATTAGTTTTGTGCAGAAGTTGGGCTTCAAATGCGACGCCTATCTCGACGGCTTCAAGACAATTGATGCCCTAGAACGCGCAAGCGACAACGGGCGGCCGTTCCATCTCATCCTCATGGACGTACAAATGCCGCATTGCGACGGGTACGAAGGTAAGCATTTAATCTCAAGGACCAATCTCTTGTCTGTGAACAGCAACTGACGGTCAACAGCAACTCGCCTGATCCGCAAGCACCCCAACCCCGAAGTGCGAAACATTCTCATCATCGCCATGACGGCGTCGGCAATCCAGGGCGACCGGGAAAAATGTCTCGACTCTGGGATGAACAACTACCTCGCCAAACCCGTGCGAGCACAGACTCTCAAGGCGCTGCTGGAGAGCTATCTGACCAAAGTAATCCCAGTGGCCGATCTCGAAACGGAAGCAGCCAAGTTGGTTAGAGAAGCACTGGCTGAAGCAGACAAGGTCAGGATCAAGGACAAGGAAAACGGCCTAGTAGACAAGGTCAGAAAAAAAGCCGACACAGACGAGAAGAAGAAGGAGGCAAGCAGCAATAACGATGCTGAATCTCCAAACCGTGCGAGACCGTCGAGCGTGCGGGCGAATACTGTCCAGCGATGGCATTCGTCAAACGGAGATGATGATCAAGGGTCACATCCTGGGTCTCCCTCTCCTGCTGATCCTGCTCCTCCTCCTCCTCCTCCTCCTCCTGACTCATAAATTAGGGGAGGGAGAGTTTAATTTGGGGGGGGGCGGAGGTCTTTTCACTATTTGGACAACATAAAAAAAACGAGGCGGATATGCATATGGAGACGCGGTGTGTAATGGCATGGCATGGGACGGCATGGGATAGGACAATTAGTTGGAAATAGGATAGGTTGGGGGGGCATCTGTTTCCGGGATTGAGTACGCATTCATCTCTCTCTCTCTTTCTGTCTCTGTCTCTGTCTCTGTCTCTCTTTTGGAGTAAGGGAGTAGTGGAGTAGTGGAGTAGGGGGAATAGAATAATAGGGAATAGGGAATATACATGGAAGTGTGATTATTATCTTTTGGGTTCTTCTTCTTCTTCTTCTTCTCTTTGTTTTCGTCCTGCGATGAGAGAGAGAGGTATAAAGAATTTTGTTTGGTTCACATGGCACCATTTTTTTTTTGCATTGTATTAGATCATATTATATTGCTTGGGTATGTACATCTATATGAATATTCACGTTCGCATTTGGCGAGATTAGTCTGTTGATCTTTTAGTTTATTTTTTGACATATTAAAATACTGGCATTCACTTGTAGGGTCTCTTTCTCACTCTGAGATTGTTAGACCTGTGTCTAGACGCCTGATGATGATGATGTTGATGATGATGGTGGTGATGATGATGACGATGATGTTGATGATGGTTGCTGCTTACCACCAAGCACGCTGGGGCTGCTCATCCATCATACAAACATGTCGTTGCGCAGTCGTCGTCGCGAAACAGGTGGGAGAGACGAGTCAGCCTGCATGCATTGCATGTCACTTGCCAAGCAGACAAGACGTTGTCTAGGAACGGTGTGTTTCCTCTTTTGGTTAGCGCAGTGGAGAGTGAAGTGCAATGCAATGCAGTGCAGTGCAGTGCAAGCGCAGCGCAGTGCAGCGTCCCATGCCGATATTTTTTTGGTCAAAGGCCAAAGCGATGTCGGATTACAATCTGGGGTCAGATGGATGGAATATGATGGAATGGGATTGATGGAAAGAGGAGTTCCTCACGTGCTACCATGCTCGGCGGCAAAAAGGAACGGAAAACGAGCGGGATTTGTTTCGTTGCTTGCTTGATTGATTGATCGCTTGATTGCTAGATTGTTGTTGTGTTGATAGAGGTAAAGATGGACCAAATAGATCGACAGAAGTTGGTTTTGCACGTATGTCTTGTACGCTTTTGCGCGTGTTTTTTCCTGCTCTCTCTCTTGTGATTTGCCGTGGGCATGATCAAACTACCTAGGCTATGCTTTGTTGGAGGAGAAGAAACGGTCAGATGGCCGTTCTTGGGGTTCGCAGGAGCGAGTCGAGTCGGGTCGAGTTCCTTGGGCTGCAGATGGGTCTTTGCCTAGAGCTGACTAGCTGGGGAACGGGCAAGACAGGCGGTAAAGGAAGGATGGGGGTGGGGTCGTGGCTTGCCAGGGTGTGTGTGCTTGGCTTGTTGTTGTTGTTGTTGGAGGGAGAGGAGTGAAATTGCACCTGCAGTGGTGCGGTGCTGTATCTGCGGACCCCTTGTTCGGGGGGCAGCGAGCGAGATGAGAAGGACGCAACGTAACGTGATGCAGTGCTGGAGATGAGACTTGGCCTGATTCGATTCGACTCGACTTGACCTGACTTGACTCCTTACTTGAGCTGGTGATTCTTTTGGCGTGTACCACCACAGGTAAACACATTCCACCACATTGCAACACATTTCAACCCAGCACAACACAACACTACACATCACAACACAACACAACGCACTGCATTTCTTTGCCGCTCAACTGCATTGCATCGCATTGCCCTGCCGCGGCTGCGTACACTACAGCACGGCGACTCCTACGACGGCAACGAGGCACACGCACTCGCACACGCACGCCCTCGCCCGTTTTGGTGGCTAAGCTTGCTGAGTAGCACTTGACTATATTTGGACGGCCTGTCTGGGGCAACACCGCACGCCGCACGCCGCACGCCAGTCGTCAGCACCGAAGCGTCGGAACGGTTTCACCTCTCCCATCCCCAGAAACTTTGTTGGCCACCACCTGCAGACCCGCACCGCAACTCAAAAGCCACAATGTCTGCAGCAACCGCCAACAAGCCGCCCGTCACGGGCACGCCTCGCCGCGACCCCAATGCCAGAGCCCCCGCCGCCTCGCCCAGCGCCGCCGCCCGCACGCCCGTCCGCTCCTCGACGCCCACGGCGACGGCGACGGCGACCAGCAGCCCCGGCGGTGTCACACGCACCCGCTCCGTGCGCACAGGCGCGGCCGGTGGGCCCGTCTCGGCGCGGGCAGCGGTGAAGAAGCCCGCCGCGCCGTCGACGCTGAGCAGGAACTCGTCGCAGCAGGCCGAGGCCGACTCTGACAGCGCCGATGAGCAGGCCATGTACGTGCAGGAGCTCAAGACGCGGCTGCAAAAGGCCGAGGGTGAGGCCGCCGACCGCCAGAAACAGATTGACGTCTTCAATGCCCGTCTCGACGAGGCCCACGCCGAGCAGGCCCGCCTAGAGGAGCGTGCGCACGAGGAAGAGGAAAAGGTCGAGGCGCTGGAGAATGCAAAGCGCGAGCTAGTCAGGCAGCACCGCGAGCTCGAGGCCATTTATGAGGCTGAGCGCGCGCAGAGCATGCGTGAGAAGGAGACGACCCAGACGCGCGAGGAGGAGCTGCACGAGACCATCCAGCGGCTCAAGGAAACCATGGCGGTGAAGAATGTGTCGTCCAGCGAGGGCGAAGAGAGTGGAGTATCGCGTGCTTGTAAGTCCTTTCTTCTTGTTCTTGTTTTTGTTTTTGTTCTTGTCTATATATATGTACAGACATGTACACAGACATGGACATGTTAAAACATATGTGCAAACATGTACATGTAAACACATGTATACATGCATACACACATGTACATGCGAACACAAACATACATACATGCACACATGTACATCTTCACAACACCCACTGACAATCCACAGCCAGCTTTCGCAATACTTCCTCGCGCAACAACTCGTCACAGCACCTCGACAATGCCGCCTCATTTGCACCGCCATCGTCGATCCAGCGCAGCAACTCGCGCAGCAACTCGAAGCTCATCAACCAAAAGGACAAGATCATCGAGGACCTGCGCCTTGAGCTTGCAGAGTACCAGGTCAAGATGCTCGAGGTGGAAAATGCTGGCGGGGGTCGCCTGCGCGAGCTAGAGAAGCAGCTGCTCGAGACACGCATGACTAATGCCCGGCTGATGGAAGACAATGAGAGCTTCCAGCTCCTCTTGGGTGAGAAGACGCTCAACGGCGATCTGAGCCGAGGCGAGTTCCTGCGCGAGTCGTCTCACGCTGAAGACAGCGCCCTGTCTCGCAGCGGCCCGTCCACTAGCCTGGCCGACGAGCTACAGTCAGTCGAGGAGGCCGATGTCGAGGCAGTGCGCAGACTCGAGGCCGAGGTTAGCAGCATGAAGGACCAGAACAAGGCCCTGACGCTCTACATCAACAAGATCATCAGTCGCCTCCTCACCTACCAGGGCTTCGAGTCCGTCTTGGGCAATGACGGCGACGCCGAGCGTGCCCCAAATACCAACAAAGAGCTCCCCCCACCGCCCAAAGAAAACGAGCAACCCCAGGGCTTCCTGCAACGCGCCAAATCCGTCATGGGCACAACCAACACGCGCAAGCCCCGTCCCATCAGCATTATGGGGCCACCTGCCATCCCTACTACGCAGCAGAGCGTCAACGAAGACCCCACAACAGCCCCAAGCATCCCCCTCGGGCGCCCCCAATCCACCCGCATCTCCAGCGACACGCACACGCACCGCCGCTCTGCATCTGATGTCCAGGGCATGTTCCGCACAGCCTCTGGCCCCGTCTCCCCAGGGCTCACCTCGCCGCGCAATTCGTTCTTTGGCATCCCCATCAACGGCAACACAGAGAACACAACACGGTCGTCAAACCCAGTGTCCCGTGCGCCATCTGGTACTGTCGCACCTGCCGCTTCCACAACATCCTCCAAAGCCACTAGCGGAGACGACGCCGAGAGCGAGGGCAGCCACGTTGACACGCCGAGCCCGCCGCGCAGGCTCGAGAGAAGCGAGACCACGTCGGGCGTTTACACAGGCAAAGGCATGCGGCCCCTGCGGCTGGTGCAAAACGAGGAAGAGGCCATGAAGGCACGCAAGGCGGCGAACAGGGGGAGTTGGTTCGGAGGCCTATTTGGCCAGCAGCAACAGCAGCAGCAGCAACAGCAACAGCAGAGTCAACTGAGCCAGGCGCCAGTGCAGACACAGCAGCAGGATGGAGGGCCGTAGAGTCATCATCGCCCTTTATTTCCTTTTTCCTTTTCTCTTCTTTACAAAGAGAGGCGTTGCAATGGATGATGAATGGATGGATGGGTTGCGTTGGATTATTGAATAGGGAATGAAAGATGAGAGGGGGAATCGTTGAATGGATCCGACCCGCTCTTTCTTTGGGAGACGGAACGGGGAAATTTTCCTTTTACTTCTTCTTCTTCGTCTTCGTCCTCTTCTTCTTCTTCCTTGTTCCTATCGCTCGTCTACTTCTTCTTCTTCTACTCCTTTCCTCCTTTTTTTTTCTTTTTTCCTTTTTCCCTTTAATGGAGTCGATGATGATGAATGGCCATGTCTATATGTATGTATCTACGTCTATGTCTATGTCTATGTGTGTGTTTGTGTGCGTCTGCCTGCCTGCCTGTGTATGTTTTGTATGCACCGTTCTTTTTTTTCTTTGCTGCGGGTGAAAGCTACTGGGGAAGGAAGGGAGGAAGGGAGGCGGGTGTGGATGACGTGTAATGGGTGTGTGGGAATGTGGATATGGTGAACGTGAAAGTGGGGGGGGGGGGGGGGGGGGGGCTTTTTTTCCTCAAGTTTTGAAATAGTTGGGATGGGATGGGATGGGATAAGCTAATCAAATAGAAATAAATATAAATGCACATATACGAATATGAACGCGCGTACATGCATGCATGCTGTTGCGAGTGAGATGGAACGAATGCAATGAATGCATGGTCTGGCATGTTTGAGGAAAAGTGTAATTGTGACATGTACACACATACATGTATGAACAGCAGGATATAGTACATAAACATGCAGACAGATGGATGCAAAATAGTCATCTTTGACAGTGTACTTTTTGATATTGTTTTCAGCCTCGTCTCGACTCAATCCATCTCTCTACTGGGTTTCCCGTCGTCTTTCATTCTTCATCTCCTATCCTCCATCCTTCAGCAACACGCAAAGCCGCCAAACTCCACGCTCCCATGCAAACAATGTGGTATAGAAATGCTTCAAAAGAACTCGCTTCCCCTGCCGCAATCCATGCTGCTAGGCAATACAAGACGACAAAAAAAAGATCAAAGGGCGGTACTAAAAGTCGGTATATGTGTGTGTTTGATAGAGACCCCAGCTCCACAAGACGTAGCTTAAACAAGAAGATGACAAAGGAAATCGCTTAAATATGGTGTCTCGTACAAAATAGCTGCTGCATCTTTTCATGAGGGGAGCACAGATTTGTCCGTACTTCCGTTCCCGAGAATCGGTCGAACATCTCTTTGCTGAGGCTCGCCGTACGCCCATTTCGTTGCTGCGTTGACAATATTGCCGCAAATGGGGTCAATGTACTTGACCCACAGTGCTGCCGAGCGGTATAGAATGTAGTAGAAGGCGAGAATGGCAAACAACATGTGTGTTGGTGAGCCACGTTGAAGATCCATCTGCTCGTCCTTTTCGTTCTTTGGTGGGTTCATGGCAGATGGGAGGTAAATCATCCATGTCAGGACCGTCTTAATAAACGTGTTGTGCATGAGATAGACTGGGAAACTGACACGACCGAGGAAGTTGAAGACGGGTGATGTGAGAACGCGGCGAGCGTTACGCGAAAAAAAGATGCCAAGGAGGACAATTGACGCTCCAATATGGTCCCAGTAACGACGGACGTCTGCCTTGTCGACTGTAATGCTGTGCATCATTTTCTGCATGACATGCGACCAGTGGGCGTTTTGGGGGCTGTCTTGAGGGTATCCTGCGATGAACATGCCCACGAGGATCATGATTGCGGGGACGGGTGCGGGAAGGAGCGAAGTGGCCGAGTCTTTGTAGTGGTTGTGCAGTTCGGCTACGAACATGCCCATAACGATGTTCAGTCCTTTCAGGGCGCCAATTGCAAGTCCTGTTCGAGTTAGCATTCTCGGTGTCATTTTGTCATGCATGGTGATGATTTACCCTCGCCCTGCTGCCAAAAGAAGATGTACAAGACGGCGTAGACCAACATGCGTGCTTTCGGTTTGACCATGACGGTCGCAAACATGGTCGTGTAAACCAACATGCTGCCCTCGAGAAACAAATGCAGCGTCCATTGTGTGCCATCGTAATCGTTCCAGCCCAGAGTCCATGTCTCTGTCTCGGCCTTGATCAGTGACATGAAGGCCTGCCATAGCGTAGGCTCCTGTCTGTGCCAGCCCTGGCGAATCCATGTCGAATCGACGTGTTTTGTCATGTGGTATGCATTCGTGTTTGCGAGGAACCAGGTTATGAAGGTTGCTAGCATGGTGGGTAGGACCAGCCGCCCTGAGCGAGCAAGGGCGCTTCTTGCGATGCCAGTAAAGGCCGCATCGTGGTTTCCAGCGCGTGACTTGCTAATGGGCCCAATCGAGTTTACGTATCCCGTCACCAGGAAGAAGATGGCTACGGCGCTGCGACCGCCGACTGCGAGACGGAAAAAGGGCATCTGGAAGAGGTGGGGCGCGGTTTTGGCGTCGGGGGCAGGCGAGTGTAGCCATGGCACGAGAGCGGTACACAGGTGCCCTGAAACGACCATGAACGACGCAATGCCGCGAAGGCCCTGTAAGACAACGTGTCAGCCGTGGTCGCACAGCGCGGCGATTGGCAGGTGCAACGTACATCTATCCAGTTGGCGTCGCGTGGAGGCATCGTGGGAGTTGCGAGGGGCCGTCAGTCGTGGGGTTGCCGGAAAAGGTAGTGATGTTGAAAGAATGTACAGAATCTAGATGTCAAGGAGTGTGTTCACACGCATCGCCGGTATTCCAAATGAACAGATGGCGCGGGCTGTTGGTCTGTAGAAAGGCAAGCAAGCAAAGCAAAGCAGAGCAGAGCAAGGCAAAGCACGGCAGACCAGCGGCGCCGGGATGGGTATGTCGAAAGGAGGTGCTCAACGAAAGAGGTACCGCACCTGACGCAGAAATTGGGGACTGGTGGCTTAAGTGGAGGCGTGCCGCGCAGCGTCATGAACTTCTCCACCGGATCAACGGCGACGCGGCTTGCCAAGAAGAGAAGGAGCTCTCAATGTTCCGCACGCCTCAATGCATGCAATGCTTGTCTCCATTTCCCAAGAAGTGGGCGCATGGAAGGCCTCCCCCGCCGTCTGCCAAATCACGTCGTGTGCCTCGTGCGAGGCGGCTGCGATCTGCCTGCGCGCTAGAACCCTCCTGGTTCACTTTGACAGCGCCAGATGAGCCGACGCAGGGTTAGTCCGTCCCCTTGATTCAGGGCCAAAGAAACGGCATGTCTCTGCTCTCATACACACGCCGTTCATCGGATAGCATGGTGTCAGCAGACCAAGCTGCCCGGATGCCCATTATTCATTTTTAGCTTACCAGAGCATCAGCATGCTTTGTAGGATACAGCCTGCCCTCCCACTTCGTATTCGCTTGGTGCTCTCCGGATAGTCGGGCTGTTCGCTAGTACGAGTCGGTAAACTAGCGAACGCCTCACGGCTGCTGGTCTTGGCGCTGACGACGTGACGCGACTGGAATCAGGGGTCATGAAACGTGCAACATGTGACCCGCTTTGCAAACATCGTTTCCGATACATTGCAACGCAGTTATGCCACGCCTCTTTGCCAGCTTCTACTTGATACTGCCGTCTCGACGTCAACACTTGCAGTGTGTGAGAGCGAGTCATGCCTGCTTACTTGACATATGTACTGGCTTGGCATTACCCCACGCTATCAATTGCCAATTTGCATCCCCCTTTGCCCGCCTAAAGCTTATCGTTAGTCGCGAAGCTTCGAGAAAGCTTTGTGTAAATGAAAGAGTACCTAGACGTCGCGCTACAATCACTACGGGTCAAGGTAAGGTCGCTTTAAGGACTACGGCGCTGCAACACAGCCAGTCCATTGGCACGACTGCGGATTACACAATGTATACATTCCCCCTTTATGCTGGTCTGCACTCTCACATTCTAAATGTGAAGCACCAGCCGCACTTGCATCTAAATCATATCTACTCTTGGCAATAAAATCCTGGAAGTTAGCAGTGGATACATGCATACCCACCAATTTCCCCTTCTTATTGGAACTTGCATTCGTTTCAAACCTTTCTGTTTATCGTCGTCTTCGCCGCGGCCACATTAGCTGCTCTCCGTTCCTTGGAGAGGGGCATAACAGTCGTCCCACTCATCGCCATGATTGTCTGCCAAGTATTCTAGTATGCCGTCGAGCATTTTGCGGAAGTCTTGCTCTTCGTCCACGAGTGCAAGAAGATCTTTCCATCCGGTTTGCAACGCGTAAACTGGCCATGACTGCTCCATGACTTCGAATGTCTTTTGCCAGTCAATGTCCTCCTCGGACCCGTACTGACCATTGATAATCGCCGTGAGTAGATTGACTTTGTCGCCAATACGCATATCGTTCGTGTCAAGCGTACCGTCCTCAGGCACCATGACAGACGTCTCGTTACTCGATTCTGTCGTGGGCACCTCATCCTCAGTCGGCCTTTCCAGGTCCTCCTCAGCTACTTTAACTTGTGACTTTTGCGGTTTCCTACGCTTCTTAGGGGCTTCTTCTGCATCTTTGCTGTCTTGCGAATCGCTGATATCCTTTTTTTCTTGCGGTTGGTGACGCTTGCGTTTCTTTGCTGGTGCGCTTGTGCGAGGTTTAGCGGGCGCTCGCACCTCTGACGACTGCTTGCGCTTCTGAGGCGATTTGTTTATAGTTTCCTCGGATATGTGAAATTTTCTGGGTCTGATTTCTACCCGAATCTCAGGCGCAAAAGGGCGGGCACTCATCACTTCCCAGTGTTCCGCACACTGAATGCGGTTGCGGACTTTACCCATCTCGGCACACACCATCTTCCAGTCTATATCACTCCTTGTGTAACTAGTTATCGGCGGCTTTCCTGCTGCAGCCCGCTCATCCTCGCTTCTCTGGGCGGCGACTGACACGGCGCGAATGAAGAGCTCTTCGTCTTCTTCGGACCATTTCTTAGTTGTCCTAGTATCGCCGTATTGCACGTAGTCTCGCCAGCGATTCTGTATACTCGGTGGCGACCGAGTAGGCATCATCTGGTATATCAGCGGCCACTGATTAGGATAGGATTGAGTCAATTTCTGGAGCTGCTCGTCCTCCTCTTCTGACCAAGTACCAGACTTGAAAAGATGGTAACGTGCTCGAACCAGTGTTCTGAAATTATGACCTGTACGATTCGGACACCATTGCTGAATCTCACTCCAAAATCGTTTGCTTTCTTCACTGAGCTGTTCTCGCTCGCCTGATGACTTCCAGATTTCCTTTGAATCACTTCTGAGCTGTATGATCTCAACAAGCTCGGGTATGCTAAGGCCTCGTCTTTCTTGATAGCTTAGGATGGCCCTTCTAATACGTTCCTCTTCGTCGTTTGTAAATGCACCCTCACTCCGTACGTCAGGTTCAGGATTGAGTCTGCGAACCGTATTGAGCGCTCTCTCGGCTGCCGATATGGCAAAGTATTTATCCTCTGCAGAATTCGTGATGTTGTGTTTCCTTCTGTCGGTCTTACGCGACAGTGTGAGTGATTTTTCCGTTCGTGTGGACTTGGCTGAAGCCTTTTTCGCGCGAGCTTTTGGTTTAGTTTCGGTTTCAGTGCGGTCATCATCGTCGGCATGGTTGTCTTTTTCGTCGTTGTTTAACGACATTGTTGTTTCCACTTCTGATTCGCCTCCAGTATCTGGCAACACATCTTCTCGCCCATTGCTGTCATCATCATTGCCTTCGTTGTTGTTTCCATTGACATCGATGCCTGATGATGGCTTGCAGTTGATCGAGGTAAACTGCGAGAGTCCGCGAAAGTCTGTCTCGTGTTTGTCTGCATCCAGAAGTAATACATCATCCACGTCTTGTCCCTCCTTCTCCCCTGCATCGTCTACTTCTGCTATCTCCTTATTTTCGTTGTTATCGTCTCGCGAAGATTGCGACAGACTGTCTGGCGTGAGAGTTTTAGGTTCACGATGGCTCAATCTGAGAGAATTTAGACTTAATTGATCGAATAAATATATAGTGCCTGCAGCTAGCTGTTGGAAACTTACACTTTCTCTGCGCGTGCATCCTGAGCAACCTCTCCGTCTTCATCCGTTGCTATCGAAGTAGCACTACTCAGAGACTCTCTTCTTATTCTCTTGCGAGTTTTGGAAGCCGAACTTGCGGGCTTCGCTTGGCTCGACGTCAGAGGCTCTGCAGAATCCCCGTATTTCCTCTTGCGCCTTGATCGCAGAGCGGATGGAGTCGACATTTTGTCTTCACTCTGCTCTGAAAACGCCTGTCTTGGTTGAATGTTGTGAGCGTCAATCTCAGCGCGCAAGTTGCGTTTCCTCTTCTTAAAAGGGGTTGTCTTAGGCGCGCCCGTGGATGGCGTCGGCAGAGGCAGAGATTCAAGTCGCAATTGGGGTGCCTCAACCTCGTCGGAGGGAGCTTCGGTCGTGTAGAAATCTGCAGAAAAGCTTTGCAGATGAAGCTGACTTGAGCTGTGGGGTGAGGTTGAGCGTGGAGGTGAAGGCGAAGCTTTGCGCGAAGCTTTGCGGACTGTTGTTTGAATGGTTGGCGAGAAATCAGTATCTTCAGGTCGAGCGACTTCTTCGAGAAGCTGTTGTGATGCTGCAAAGTCGTCAAATTCTGGGTCTGTAGGTTTCGATGGGTCAGCGCGAGCTCCTGTTGGTTGCGCAAAGAGTGATGAAGGTGTTAAAGAAAATAGGTCAGTAGCGCACTATAGTGGGGCCCGTGTTTGGCGGACGGGGAAGCTGCGACGGGGGGTATCGCGCGTTGCGGCGGAAGGGGGCTGGGTTGCGATGACACGTTGCCCATACCAGCGAAATCCAAGCGTGCGCGCGATTTCTCGTGGGTAAGAGCAAGACGGCAATATCGACAAACTATGTAGTTAGCATCACCAAGCATGCGACTGCACGACAGCGTGTTTACTCCACGAGCGCTATGAGTTGTACCTAGTTAGCGCCGGTCGCGGATCGAAATCAGGGTCCCTGGTCACAATCAACTTGTCACTCTCGTCGAATTCTTACGTCTCACATGTTTTAAAAGCATGCCACAATTTCTGCAATATTCGAGGCATAGGTAAGAGTCGTCTATATGCTTGGCCTTCCTTGTACCTTGTGAATCGAAAAAGACAACCCCAATTTGTATTGTTATTTAATTTTTCTCGCTAGCCAAATGTGCCCCTGTATCTATGAAGGTTTTTCCAAATTGCTCTTGAAAGCGGCATTTTTGGTGTGCAAAATCAAGTGAATGACAGATTTTGGCCTTCATTTGCGCATAGAATAACGAGCAATACGTGCTCACAAAGCTCGAGCTGCGTAGTGTGTGTTCTTGTCCATGCCACTATTTAATAGCAAGATGAGTGAAGCAGACGTGTATGGAATTGAGGATCAAGGTTGTTGCCAACCCATCATTAGGTTTATATCGATAGAGCGGTTGGATTTAGATCATGAGCATACTCACTTAACAGAGTGCGTCTGGTTTTGCCTACGGCGCAGCTTCAACGCTTGGACACTCGGGGTATTGCGTACTTGATACGTTCAGTTGTCTCAATCTAGTCGTCACCGTCCTCTCCGTCAATCTCTCTCTGATTCCCCTCAAAATCAGTGGTCTCTCATTTACGTCGTCTGGCTTTCCACAACCGAAGCATTCACGGCATTGAGCCACTCTTTCTTCCTCCTGTACTCCCACCTACCCTCGTCTGATTATGTACAAAAGCAGATACAACTCGATTCCCAGAACCATAAACCGCACTATCCATGAATAGATATCCCTTAAACTTCGGCCAACTTGACATTCTCGTATATCTGAACTCTCAGATCCTTACCCTCGACATCAAGATCACAACTTTGATGTCTGAAATAGCATTCCAGGAACCGAAACAATCTCACAATCTCTGTACCTTTACACTCACGCAAAAGACCTATTCTATTTTAACACGCGCCACCAAAAGGGGCCGACGAGTCTCCGCTACCAAGCCGTAATTCGGAGTGTGCCTGATTGGGAGCAGCTGCAATCAACACCTTCTTCCACTTGACTATTCGAGACAGAAGACCAGGAGGCGTCATCCAAAAAAGTAAATGGACATCGAATCATCAGGGAAACGAAAACATGTCTGGAAGCTTATGGAGCTTCGAATGCACAAACAATGAGAGAGTTTAGTTCGATGTCCGTGATCAAGCACTAGTGAAACCGTTTGCTCACAGGTGCAGACTAGATTGTCACATGTTAGTCCTTGAATTTACGTCATGCATACACGCCGGATTGTATTCACTCAAAGGATTGACTGCGATGCACTGAAAGATGGAGCCACGTTTAAAGATGTATAGTCGTTTCTATAAGCCTTTGCTCTATATATCGTGAACAAGTAGAACGCCATACGCGATGCAGCAGGTTGAACATAAGATGAAGACGATCAAAAAGAAACTCGTAGTTCAACATACTCGTACCGGTGAACGAGCTTATTCTCCATCACGATCAAACATCTTCCTCATCGCTTTTTGCGCCAGTTCCACGCCGGCAAAGGTCGCCGCGTTCGCAGGCACCGCACGAGCCATAGCAGGCCCGATGCCAGGGAAGAAAGCCTTGAAGCCACCACTCGCGTGGATACCCTTGATCGTGCCGCTGATTGTTGGCCGGCCCTCTGCGCTTTGTAGTCGAGACTTGATGGTGTCGATGGGGAAAACGGGGATCCACATGGCGATACCCGCAGCACCACCAGCGGCCATGACAGCGGGCATGCTCAACGCACCAGGCTGTCCTGTCACAGGGTCCTTAGGCGTGAGTTTTCTCTTGACGACCTCGTATGTTGCGAAGTAAAAGGCCGAACCGGGCCCGTCACGCGCAAGTGTCATGGCTGAGCCACGGAACACAGAGCGAACGCCGCCCTCCTTGTACAGCTGCCGTACGACGTCAACGCCGCCGGAGTACTTTGGCTTCTCTCCGGGTGCAAGCGTTTTCTGGCCCTGGATCTGCAGGAGCACCTTTACACGCTCGAATGGCGCGGTGATGATGGTCTGGGGGATGGCGCTGAAGAAACCGGCAGCGGAGATCTGGGCGACGCTGAATTGGTTGTTCTCAACTTCTGAGAAGCTGGACACGAGCTGTTTGCCAACGTCGTATCCCCAGAAAGATACGGCGACTATGGCTTGTCAATACATGCCACGTACAATGAATAGAGTCAATGGCTAGTACTTACACATAGGCGTCACCCCCACCAACGGCGCAGATACACCTGCGTACAACCCCCTTGAAAGACCGTCCTTTGCGATTGATTTCCGCACAACATCCATGGCTCCGCTGTAGACTCCCTTCTCGGCCGTCTGCATACGCACCTTGACAAGGTCGAATGGGTGCCCGACGACGACGGCGCATACACCGCCTACGCCTCCAGCGACCAGCGCTCGGAGCGACTGGAACGATGACTTGGTCGCTGCCTTGACATCTTCCTTGAGCTCTTCCTTGGATGGCAGTTTCTCAACGACCTTTTCTGTGGTGGTTGTCATTGTGGGAACGACTTGTGGGACGCGGGGCGCGTCGACAATGTGTTATGAGAGTCACACGCTTGAAATACAAAGAAGAGCCCCGGAAGGTGCAGAGAATTTAAGTCAGGCTGTGCTAAAACAGTAGTCAGAAGCAGACAGCAAGCAATTTTGAGTGTGGAGGGACAAAAAGCGAATGTTGTGTAGGCATGTGAGCTTCAGCGTCCCTAGCCTACGTCGGTCCTGGCTCGGCTTTGATCATGCCGAGGCTCTTGATCGGAGTCGGTTACTATCAGATCAGCAAGATCAGTTCTCCAGCGCCGAATGCGGCCCTCCTACATGTGTAGAGATTTTATCCGTGCACGTTTTTTATTTCAAGGGAGGAAAGCAGAGGAGCTTCAAGCATTCCCCATCTATCAAAGCTGTAGTTTTCCCCAGTCCCACGTTTGACCGGGGATTCTTGGCTTGTGAAATCCGGGGAAGCGGACCCATCACACATGTGCTAAGGATGGTGTCCTTCCACCCGTAGTGCAAATGAAAATTCTCTACTGATCTCTTACGTATTGTTTAAAAACCAGATGCGTTTGTCTATTTTGTAATCATACACTGCTACATTTTCGTTTTCGTCACGTTGCTGTCTATTTTCCGACGTTGGTAAACCTCAAGTACTTCTTCACCTCTCTAACCTTCCCAAACTTCTTCCTGGCATCCTCCGTGCTCACGCTCGGCGGCACAATGACATCCTCGCCCACTTTCCAGTCAATCGGTGTAGCCACTCCCTTTTTATCGCCAGTCTGCAGACTGTCAATCACTCTCAACACTTCAGTCGTATTTCGTCCAGTACTCGCGGGGTAAAGCATCGTAAGCCTGATCTTTTTGGCGGGGTCAATAATGAATACTGCGCGTATGGTGAATGCTATGCCCTTCTCAGCAATATTATCCAGGTCGTCCTGCGAGATCATATCGTAGAGGAAGGCGACTTTGCGGTCGGCGTCGGCGATGATGGGGAACTGTACGTTCGTGTTGCAGACTTCATTGATATCGGCGACCCACTCATCGTGAGAGGAAAGGTCTTGAGCGCTGAGACCGATCATCTGCACACCCCTAGCATCGAACTCACTCTTGAGCTTTGCGAACGCACCAAGTTCTGTCGTGCACACGGGTGTGAAGTCGGCAGGGTGACTGAACAAAACGGCCCATTTTCCATCGATGAACTAGCAGAAGTTTTAGCCAGGCGCGAGTCGACGGCTATGTTGCAAGAAAGGCAATACATACCTTGTGGAAATCTATATCACCATGTGTAGTCTTGGCTTGAAAGTTTGGTGCTTTGAATCCATTAGCATGAGTATTCAACAAGTTCTAAATACCAATTCACCAAGAGAGCCCAATCTCAAGCGCGGTTGCTCTGCTGGAACCGTAAGACCGCGGCGGAGAAGCGGAACAGCGGGGCGCTGGAAGCTCAGCACTGGGCGCGCGAAAGAGCGGAAGGTTTGGGGAGATGTGCGGGGGAAAAAGGAAGCCATTTTGCTATTTTTAAGACTCAATGGAATGGTTGATAGCTCTTGGTGGGTCGGAGGTTTTCAATAACTAACAATTAAGGTGTATCCATTTTTGACTGATGGCGTCATTGCTATTTGGAAAGCCCTCGGTCCGATCTCGGCCTGTCTATCAATTGCATTGAGGCTCAGTTAGCTTCGTGTTCTGCTCAAAGGCATGAAAAAGTCATCACATAATAAGAATCTGCAACAATCATGTTGTAGATTTGTACAACCGTACTGGTGGCTGTGTTGGCACCTACGCTCGAATCTTCAACATGACGTCAACTCTGCTGCACGTCTCGCGTCTGTGCTCAAGCTTCATGTGATGAACAGGGACGAAGAGCTGGGATTATAGCAAGGACATGGCAGTCTCAAGATGGCTGGTTCAAAAACACGATGTGGCCCCCACGCGTCGCATGGTTCGCTACTCACTCCAAAGATCGTCTCAAGCCTATTAGGACCAATTCCATAATTCTAGCGAACTGACGACACGCTCATCATGTCCAAGTTGTCCAAGACCAGCTTCCTAAATTTTAACAAAAACCCTCCACGCATATGGCTCACAGCTTCATCCCCACACGCCCCAGAGAAAACGCTCTTAGCATGGCAACATGAGGGTTTCGACATCAAGTACCTTCCTTACAACTCTACAGATCAAACCGCCTATATTCGCACAATTAGAAATCTCCACGAAGATCTCAAGCTTGGCGAGCACTATGCCATAGTAGCCTATGAAGAAGCAGCGAGTATGGTATTGAAAGCAGCGTTCAAACCGTTAGTAAAGTGCTGCGCAATCGTGGCCTATTACCCTCCGCTACTCCCAGGTCCAAGCTTCAAGTATCCGGATTCACTGCAAATGCAAATGCATCTCGCTGGTCTCAGTCGAAACGATTATCCACATCCCGACCAGTGCGAATGGAAATTTTACCGCTATGACAACTGCAAATCCGGCTTTGCAGATCCAGGCTCAAAGACCTACTCGGATGTCGAGGCGAATCTGGCCTGGAGCAGAGCATTAGCATGTGTTAGTAGAGGTTTTAATAAAGATGTTGACCTAGAACCAATTGTACGTAGGTTCTGGCAAGCAAAATATGAAGACGAGGTACCAGAACGGGGAAGCTTCGGTGTTGTCAAGAACATGACGCAAGATAGTCCGCACATTACCGTCCTTCCGACACTCGAGGGGGGTGTAGGGAGGAAGAAGCTGCAAGAGTTTTACAGAGAATATTTCATTCCAAGTCTAGTAGAAGACTTCAAAATTCGGTTGGTGTCTAGGACAATAGGTATCGATCGTGTTGTTGACGAGATGATCGTGTCTTTCACCCACACCGATGAAATTGATTGGATTTTGCCTGGCGTAGAACCAACTAACAAATACGTGGAGATACCAGTTGTCAGTGTGGTTGCTGTGCGAGGGGGCAAGTTGAGCTCAGAACACATGTATTGGGATCAAGCATCGGTATTGATGCAAGTCGGACTACTCGATCCTAAAGTGGTGCCGAACAAATTCAAGAATAAGGGATTGAAGCGACTGCCGGTTACAGGTGGAGCTGCGGCAAAACAACTAGTAAAGCCACGGCAAGAGGGGTACAATAGATTGCTGCAAGAGCACGGTTTGATGGACGGGCTCAATGGCTCAAATGGGATGAATGATTCCTGAGGGCTGCCTCGAATCTGCCAAGTCTTGAAGTTATTGTGACTGGCGTAGATTTCTTTAACCAATGAAACTGATTTAGTAATAGAGTTAGTGGAGTGTTTGTTAAATAATGCGAATTTACGTACCTGCAAGTAGGCAACTTGTACTCGCTCAGAACCCAGTATTTCCTTCTTACTCCCGCCCATTCGCCCTGCTCGTCGAGGTCTGGAATAGACACCGTTTCCCACTCAGTATCGAAACCAGCGTCGAACAGATCAAATTCGACAATTTTGTTATAGACATCCTTGACAATTTGACGGTCTGCTCCCATTCCATTGAAGAACCCAAACTTCCCGCCTTGACCTTCTGGACCACCGGCTGGGTCCAAAAGGCCAATGACATGCTCGGTGAAGAACTCTCGGAGCGCCTTGTACTCCTCAGCAAATGTGTCGAAGTAAATTGCGTCGAACATCTCGCCAGTTTCAACCAAATCAGCCACAACGTCTTGCCAACGACCCTCATGGATGACGACTCCTGGCTTTTTATCCCACCCTTGCTCTTTCATACGCTTCAGAACATCGGGATGTGCTTCGATGATGTGGTGCGACTTGGGTTGTTTCTCTTGAAAGATACCGTCGATAATGCCCATGCCATGGCCAACGTTCAGCACACGGAGCCCAGATGCTGGCAGCAAAAGCTCAGCGGACCGTCGCATAAGATTCGTTTCCCACTCCATCATAACCCCATTTGCCGCACCATCCAATATCCGGTCGCGGTCGAAAGTAAGCGTTGATGCGAGATAGCTGGGGTTCTCCGTTGACTCGTCACCTGTAATGTCCACGGCCTCAATCCCCTCTATCACTTCATCAGCCTCATCTTCCTCCATTTCCTCATCCTCATCCTCGTCTTCATCTGAGTCGTCGTCTGAGTCTGCACCAAGTGGCTGGTACTCATCTAAGCGACTAAGCAGCAGTTCTGCACGCACGCCCGCGTCGACACAGAGCTCGTAGAGTTCCTTCAAGCCCAGCCTTAGCGCTATGCACCCTGGAGTCTCGCCGTTGATGTCCAAGTCATTCCATATCGCGCCATTCTCGAACAATAATTTCATAGTCTTAGTCGCTGCCTCGATTTCTTGCTTTTGCTCCTCGCTCGCCCCGTTTGTTTCCCCATTTGCATGTCCATTGACTTCTTGTGCTTCCTCGTCGCGTTCGCAAGCCGCAATAGCAGCGTGTAGAGGCGTGAAACCAGTTTCGGAATCCTGCACATTTGCAGAAGAGTTGCGCAGAAGGTTTCGGAGCGATGGGACGTCGTGGTTTGCGGCGGCAAGCAGGATGCTTTGCGTCGAGAGGTCTGTATCGGTATCGAAGGCTGGGTCGTCCATTTTGAATATTCACTGCTGTTCTCGTTGGAGCTAAAGTATCTCTAGGTTCTAATAGACCAGAAAACCAGGCTCCGAAGCTTATGAGATAACACGGTGTTCGCCAGACAAAATTGTGGTATATTTCTTTGCGAAAGAGGGGTTCGTTTGGCGGGGTTTAGAAATTTATTGACGCGAGTCATGCAATGACCTTGATGTGAAGTTCACATGTCAGCTGCTCCTTTCCTCAGCTAGGTATCAGGTTTATATTGACATCCTCATAGACGAAATCATTGCTTTGTTCTCTGTTGTCTTAGTAGTTGGCTGGAAAGAAGAAACGCCACTTTTAAACGCCACTTCTATATACAAAAGATGATGATCCGCACATTGACGTTAATTTAAAACCAGAGGTCAAATGAATTCAGTCTTTTAAACTTCCATTCCAATATTGTCTTCGAAAATAAAATGCACCTCTTTCGTCTCACGCTGTCAGCAAACTTTCGCATTACAATACGCTCTGCCCTCTGAAGTTCCAATGCATTTTGATCCCCTCTTGCTCCGCCAATATGCTCACCAACTGCATCTCAGCTTCCTTATTAACAGTCCCAACCCCAGTTACCAGCTCTATATTCTCTTCCAGAAATTCTACCTGGATTTTTTCCAGAAGTGGATATCTTCTTCGGCCGTGCTGAATGAACTCCTTAAGAAACAAGATTGCAATCAGTTGGCAATCAGTAATGCGCAGGCTACGCAAGTTTGGCGGAAACTTTGGCATAACATATATAGTTGCTGACGGTACAGCTCCAAGTGCATAGCTTGGAAAGGTGAGACATTCAACAGACAACATTTTCCTCAAATCTAGAACCTCGAAGTTCCAATATTGAATTCCACCTGCACCACGACCATAGGAACCATGCTTCTTGACAGAAACTGGAGCCATATTGAGATCCTTGATCCTGAGTGTGATGTTTTTCAATGTATTAATCACGTATGGGCGTGAGGGTGTGCCACATCTCCCGTTGGATACAGTGTGTGCGTTAGCCAGAATTTGGGCATATTGACTGGAGATTGATAAACGTTCAAGTCTAGGGGTAATGACGAGAAGGATCGCAACATAAGCATACAGATCACCAGATTGGAGTCCGGCTATCCATCTTAGAGAGTGATCTACAATATCGCGGGCCAGTAACGCATCATGGCACCTAGAAGCCAATTCTAGAGCTGATGTAGATGGGTCAAAGACGCCTCCTCCGTGAAACATCCTATCCTTCCAGACATCGCTTTCCCAGTCCCAACCTTGAGTATTATCTGGCCTGGTCTTGCGGATTTCCAATTCTGTGACTTTGTTCGCGCGTTTGGGCTCGTTGAGTAGCTGTGCAGCCAGTTGGTGCGCTTGGTCGGGTTTCAGCGAGGGCGCATAATACAATTCCTCTCTAGCAATTGCCGAAACGCGTTGATTGACAAGTGATAGATTGTACATTGAAGATTGGCGCTCTTTTCCAGTGA
Organism: Mycocentrospora acerina; assembly: GCA_022701365.1. Taxonomy (NCBI): domain Eukaryota; kingdom Fungi; phylum Ascomycota; class Dothideomycetes; order Pleosporales; genus Mycocentrospora; species Mycocentrospora acerina. The sequence continues at coordinate 530,497 of JAKUHH010000395.1, read as the reverse complement.
TACTTTGTACCACATGGATCAGGATTTCGTTTGGTAAGCGGAAGATGCTTGGTTCATTTGATACAGTTGATGTGGGTAGCCATGGTTTGCTCTGCAGTCTGGAATGCATTAGAGAACCAATTGCCCTAAAAAAGAAAGTGGAAATCTAAAACTGGGAAGCTCAACGTGGGTGATGTGAGATCAAGAAGCTGGATTGTCAGCCTGAACGAGCAAGGCACAGCCTTGAAGCACATTTTTGATTTAGGCAGCACCAGGCTTCCGGAGTACATAAGCAGTATGGACAACTCGGGTGGCCTAAAATCAACTCCTTCTTCACAAGCAAATAAAGTGTCTATATTAAAATGTAGAACGCTTTAGACTGCAGGCCAATCATGTAAACGAAGAGGGGCATCCCAAGCCATGCTGCGTCTGAGTCAGCTTGCGATCATCCTTATCTGTATAGTCTTGAGCATCATGTTCACTTCAACAAGCCGATCGCAATGTGTTATTCCAAAATGAATGTATTCATTATAAACCGACTTCATCAACAGAAGAGGCACGGACTATGTACAAGAAACGTTACAAAGGATCACTATCTCTGAAGAACTACCACCAGCCTCAAGCCCTGGAATCCTTCTACAAGATCGCACTCTTGCTACTTAGCAAGCATTGACATCCGCATCAGTGTAAATGCAGGCAGCGCTTGGGCCATTGCTGAGCTTGGTAGGCTCTTTGCCCTGATTGTTACCCTCAAACTCCTCGCAGATGATCTTGGTGTTTTTAATGCACGAGTTCGTGATGGTAGCAGTATCTCCGTAATTGCTGTTGATGCCAACAAAGGCAGAAGAACCACCGGAAGCTGTCACACCATCGATCTTGACGTGACGCTCGCCCATGGTCTTGCAGTTACCGCAGGATCGGTACAACTTGCCGAAGTCTTCAACGTAAAAGCCGGAGATAGAGACCGTACCAACACCGTTATGTTGGACCACTTTGTCTTGCGCACCCTTAGCACCACCGCCGGAGACTGACCCGCTTCCATCTCCCTTGAACGTTAAAGCGTCTGTTTCTTCATGTTAGCAAGAGAAATGAGTCGTAGAAGTAGCGCATAATGTGAGGATATGGTATATACGACGGAAATGTGGACTTACCCTCGCATACTGCCTCCCACCAGACGTTGGTGATCGTGCAGGCTCCTTCGCAGTGAACTCCTTCGACCTGATCAGCACCGATGATGACGTTGCTGAGAGAACCGCCGTCGGCAACCGTGAAAACTGCATCAGCGTTACCACCCTCGCCGCTGCTGCAGCTGACGCCGCGTCCGAAACGGACCATTCCACCATCGAAGTCGGTGACCTTCATAGGTGCAGAAAGTGTAGACTCGCCCGCAGCCTGGGGGAAGGATCCAGAAGCTGTGACGCCGCCACCAGTGCTGGCACTCGGAGTGCTTGTAGAATTGCCGCCGTTTCCAACAGTAGAGCCAGATTCTGAGCCAGAGCCAGAGGATTCATCGCCGCCAGATGTTCCCTTGCCGCTTCCAGAGGTTTCCTTGCCGCTTCCAGAGGTTTCCTTGCCGCTTCCAGAGGTTTCCTTGTCGCTTCCAGAGGTTTCCTTGTCGCTTTCAGAGGTTTCCTTGCCGCTTCCAGAGGTTCCCTTGCCGCTTCCAGAGGTTCCTTTGCCGCTTCCAGAGGTTCCTTTGCTGCTTCCAGAGGTTCCTTTGCTGCTTCCAGAGGTTCCTTTGCTGCTTCCAGAGGTTTCCTTGCTGCTTCCAGAGGTTTCCTTGCCGCTTCCAGAGGTTTCCTTGTCGCTTCCAGAGGTTTCCTTGTCGCTTTCAGAGGTTTCCTTGCTGCTTCCAGAGGTTCCCTTGCCGCTTCCAGAGGTTCCTTTGCCGCTTCCAGAGGTTCCTTTGCTGCTTCCAGAGGTTCCTTTGCTGCTTCCAGAGGTTCCTTTGCTGCTTCCAGAGGTTTCCTTGCTGCTTCCAGAGGTTTCCTTGCCGCTTCCAGAGGTTTCCTTGTCGCTTCCAGAGGTTTCCTTGTCGCTTTCAGAGGTTTCCTTGCTGCTTCCAGAGGTTCCCTTGCCGCTTCCAGAGGTTCCTTTGCCGCTTCCAGAGGTTCCTTTGCTGCTTCCAGAGGTTCCTTTGCTGCTTCCAGAGGTTCCTTTGCTGCTTCCAGAGGTTTCCTTGCTGCTTCCAGAGGTTTCCTTGCCGCTTCCAGAGGTTTCCTTGTCGCTTCCAGAGGTTTCCTTGTCGCTTTCAGAGGTTTCCTTGCTGCTTCCAGAGGTTCCCTTTCCGCTTCCAGAGGTTCCTTTGCCGCTTCCAGAGGTTCCTTTGCTGCTTCCAGAGGTTCCTTTGCTGCTTCCAGAGGTTCCTTTGCTGCTTCCAGAGGTTTCTTTGCCGCCACTGGAGGTCTCCTTGTCGCCTCCGGATGTTCCCTTTCCACTACTGGAAGTCTCTTTGTCACTCCCAGACGTTCCCTTGCTACTACTAGAAGTTTTCTTGTCGCTGCCAGATTTCCCTTTGTCGCTGCCAGATTTCCCTTTGTCGCTGCCAGATTTCCCCTTACCGCTACTGGAGCTCGAGTGAGAGCTGGAACCAGAGCCCGAGCTTGACACATTACTCGACTTGTGCTTGGAGCTATCTTTCCCCTTGTTGTCAGACGATCCAGAAGAACTTGAAGAGTCGGAAGAGCCCGAAGACTTGGAGTTCTCCTTCTTCGCCTTCGAAGCTCCGTAGAAGTTGACGGCTTGGGTAGTAGGAAGGCCGAATGAGATGGTGCTCAATCCACCAGTCGGTGATGGCGGAGCGGCTGTTATAGACCCATAGGGCTTACCGCCAACTGGTAGACCACCAAAGCTACCAGTTGGCGCTGCAACGCCACCAGGAGGGAACAGACCTAATGAGAAGGTCCCATCAGCGAATTTTCCGCGTCCATGGCCTTTCTTACTACCAGCACTTCCGGTCTCGGTGCCATTGCCGCCATCCTCGCAGTCCTCTGCACGAGGAGGCGCCGGGGCAGCAACAGCAGAGAGAATGAGCGCCGCAGTGGCGAAAGTCAGGGAGAAACGCATAGCTGCTTGAGTTGATGATAATGAGGAGATGAAAATGTGTTGGAAATTGAGCAATAAAGAGTGTTTGCCCAGCAAATGAAAGACTTAGTAAGATAAAAAGATTGCGGCTAGCACAAAGCTGAAGAAAAGAATGCTCGACAGAATGAACTGTAGAAGACCGGGTGAAGTGAAGGTTGGAGGTGGTGAGGAAATAAAAGGTGCCAAATGCACAGCTCTTTATACATATCCTCTGCTAATGGTCGTCTTTCCTCCACTGGACACGGAAACAAGTGTGGGAAGCGCATATATCCCGCTCGGTGTAAACATCAAACTGACAGATGTCAGCAGTCTCCAGTTTGTTTGGACCTAAGATCGATCAGAGCTATGCCGCCGAATGACGACCGAACAATGGGACAAGTATATGCGCTGGGAAAAGGGAAGAATTATAGAGGCTGGAATTACTGAAACAAACCGTCCTCTATCGACCATGGATCGATTTGGTCCCCTACACTGGTCCAACATGATGATCGGCAATCTATGAGAGGAACATACAGGTTTCAACACCAGGGTTGAAGACTTGGCACTAATGGCAGAATCGCTTGACAGAAACAGATTGAGAGCAAGATGGCGAATCCCGTGTTCCATAATGCGGTTGGTAGGTTCCGAAACAGCATCTTTGCACGTCTCGACTGTGAAGTGGAAAGGTGGTAGCTCTTGGCAAGCTGTTTGAAAATGCATTCACGACTCACGCTCATGCTCATGCACATTCAGGAAGTAGGGTCTGCCTTTTCATTGGACCAAAGAGTAAGCCGTCTACGATGAATGTGTATTGAGCCATTGGGGTAGAGGTTGTGTGCACTGACAATTTGACGAGAAAGGCGGAGCGCGACCTTGTTGCCAAGAGTATGCATATTCTTGGGACGTTCGGGATTTTAATCAAAGATACGCATTATACTTCAGATAAGAACATGTCAGAATTTATGAGCGACGTGAGAGTGGTGGTTTGAACTCTGCGTGCATGGGTTTTGTAATGTAGCCAGCAGTGAGGGTCGAAACATCCTCCTCGCGAGCGAGTCGGTTTCGTATCTTCTCAGGCGCTGTCCGTTTTCATTATTGGAGGATACTTTGAACTGCGATCATCACCCACGAGAGGCTCTCACAGTCCCTTTGAGTACTCCTGGCTGTGCAATAGCACTTTGCATGTCTTTGTCCACAATGCTGATCCGAGCTTTGCTGACCGCGAAACTTCTGTGATGGCCTGAGGCGTACAAGTAGAGACGGTTGATTCATTTCGTCTTGTCCCAGTTTCGTCATCTTCTAGGCTGATGAGCATCACGTAGTGGTTATCATCATTGTGGTTGGGATGTCGTAGTCAGAGAGGTGAGTGATCTTCACGAGCGGATTTTTTTTTAGCTCGGCTATCCAAACCCCTGGCGTCATCTTCGGCATGACGTTCACGCCGGAGCGCCTCTTCTCCGCAAAGCATAATACCAGCGCTCTCCGCGTGTTATCTGCTCGTCTGTTCTCCTCAAATACCCATGTTGCATTGATACCCGATTGAAAGTATTTTTTAATAATTTATCAATTTCCATTATGACCACCTTGGGCCAGACAGTTTACATCTACAATTCCCAGCTTGTAAGCCGCGATTGCGTGATCTCTAGAGCTTCATTGATTTTCCTAGGGGAAATTTACCCATTACCATGCTTCGAACGATGTGTCTAGTGGCAGCGCAATCGGACCTGCCCTCCCTGCCCTTGGCCACGCGTTATCGGGCTCCGCAGGCACAGCAATATCTAAGCTCGTCACGTACCCGCTCGACCTCATAATTACGCGCCTACAAGTCCAGAAGCAGCTTCAGCGCCACGATACTCAAACTCACTACGATGGGTTTCTCGACGCGATCGAAAAGATATACGAGAGGGAGGGAGGACTGCAAGCGTTCTACAGTGGTGTGCTCGATGAGACAGCGAAAGGTATCGTGGACAGTTTCTTGTTCTTTCTCGCGTACACGTACGTGAGACAGAACAGACTGAGTGCGCAAGGTGGAAGGAAGAACCTGGGCGCGTTCGAAGAAATTGGAGTTGGTATGGTAGCAGGCGCGTTCTCGAAGTTCTTCACGACGCCTATACAACAAATTGTCACCAGGAAGCAGACAGCAGCCATGATGAAGAGCGAGGCAACAAGTGATATCCCACCGCTTTCCAGTACAAAGGATATTGCGCTAGGAATCTACCGCGAGAAGGGATTGCAGGGATTCTGGTCAGGATACTCTGCCAGTCTGGTCCTGACACTTAACCCTTCGATTACCATGTTGCTACACAAAGTACTTCTGAAGCTTGCTGTTCCCCACGAGAGGCGAGATGATCCTGGTGCGCGTATCACGTTCCTTGTGGCGGCGATCAGCAAGGCTCTAGCATCGACGGTCACATATCCCTTTTCACTTGCAAAAACACGAGCGCAGGTGTCTTCTCAGAAGCCGCTGACAACCACTGGAGAGACTTCTGAGATCGATCAACCGGGAATATCGACAAATTCGAGAGCTGCACGAGTAAGACAACGGACAGTCTTCAGTACCATCTTCCGCATTGCACAGACTGAAGGTCTGCGGGGCTTGTACCAAGGCCTCGGACCAGATGTCCTGAAGGGTTTCTTCTCCCATGGGATTACCATGCTAATGAAGGATCGTATTCACACAGTCATCATCAATTTGTATTTCCTTGTGCTGAAGTCGCTAGAGAAGTATCCAAGCCCGGAGCAGGTGACAAAAGCAGCCTCAGAAAAAGTACAGGATATATATGAGTACGGAAAAGAGCAAGCAGGAGAGGCATATGTCAAGGGCGCCGAAGTAGTAGAGCAGGCGGTGGAGGATGTGAAAGATGTTGTGGCCGAAGGATCGCACAAGGCGCAAGAACTTGTCGAGACAGGCAAGGAGCAGGTCAGTGGTGTGTACACGCAAAGCATCCAGGCAGCAGAGAATGCTTCGTCGACTGCGCAAGATGCTGTATCAAGTGTATCACAACAAGCCGGGGAGATATTGGAAAGCGGCAAGAAGGCGGCGGGTGAATCATTTGAGCAAGCAAAGGAGGCTCTATTGAAAGTAGATGCCAAGAATATAAATGGTCCCGTTACCGGTGGTAAGGATTAAGAAGTTGCGGAAGGAGGCTGGAACGAGATTGTTTGTACATATATTTTTGAGATTATTCTGCGAGTAAACAAAGTTGTTTTGGAGGGGTACAATCATCATAGGGCAACGCATGGGTCTCTGAGTCACACCTTGCAAAACCGCGATATAACTATCCATACTGCTTTTCCACCGCGGGAATTGGGGTGCCATGGCATAGAAGGTGTCGAGTGAAGCACAGATACCGACATGCATGTTCTGTTGATTTGCGGGTGGCGGGTGACAGCACATGTTTCATGACGCAAGCACGAGCCAGCCCCCCAGCAACAGCAACGGCGGGCGGCCCAACCTTTACCATTGCGCTAGTCGCGATGCAAGCGGCGGAGGGCTGGAACAACACGACAACACAACACCCCACCCCAGTCGAGAGAGCTGCTTGCTACTAACCACTAACTTGCACAGGGACAGGGCCAGTATTACTACGGCAATTAGTCGGCAGAGACACGCCGACCAGAAGACCAAACGGGGCAGCGGCGCATGGAACTGTCAACACGCCGCACGCATCGCAGGTGAAGGCAGAGAAAGGACGACCGACCTCACCTGACCTACCTACCTCGCCCCACCGGACTCGCTCCGACTGCGCCAACAGCGAAACCACTGCGCGCATCCTCGAGGAACACCATCGCATCGCCCGCCCCGCCCAGACACGACCTCGCGGCTTCTCCTGGGCTCTGCATACGACCCAGGTCGCAAGCGCCGCTCTACCACCATGGCATCCTACGCCATGCCGTCTTCGCCCCCAAGTGCAGGGTGGAGCAGCGTGCAAGAAGAGTTGGCCTACTACAAATCCCAGTACGAGTGGGTCGAGGGCGAGTTGCGCGAGTTTCAGGAGTCGAGCAAGGAGCTGGAGCAGGAACTCGAGCGCGATGTAGAAGAGAGCGAAAAGCGCGAGCGCAAACTGCAGGAGAAGGTTGAGCGACTGGGGTTTGAGGTCGAGGAGTGGAAGGTACGTTGGTCTGGAACCTGATTCACTCGACGAGTGGCGCTGACCAGTTGGCAACAGACAAAGTACAAGCAAAGCAAGACCGAGGCCAACAACGCGCAGAACACGCTCCAGAAGGAGATTACGAGCCTGCGCGATGCGCAGCGCACACTCCAGCTCAAATTGCGGGACATTGAGGTGCAGAGCGACGACTTTGAGCGCCAGGCGCGCAACCAGACATCGTCACTGGAGGACGTCGAGTCAAAGTATAACGTATCAATCGAGCGTGGTGTCTTGTTGGAGGAGGAGCTCAAGATTGGCGAGCAGGAGCGCGAAGCACTACGAATAGAGACGCAGCGACTGCGAGACGAGTTCTCCGACCTGCGGATTGAGGCGGACATTGTGCAGGAGAAGCTGCGTCTCGCCGAGGCAACAATCGAGAGGCATCACCAGCGCAAAGTCTCCAGCCACACTGCAGGTGATTCTCTGCGGCCACGTTCACCCATCTCAGAGGCCTCGACCACCACAACGACGCGCTCTTCGCGCACGGCTGCCTCCACCCCACCTCACTCGAAGCCCAATACTTTACGCGTAGATTCCACACCACCATCACCTCCGCTATCGGATGTCTCTCTGTCTACGAAGCCTGTGCCGATAACCCCCGTGCCTACGCGGAAAGGCTCCGTAGCGCTTAGTTCAGGAACTACTCCCCGAGCCGCTTGGCCATTTAATTCGAAACCTAGACATACGCGAAAACCCAGCATTCCTATGGCGACGAGGCAAAGCATAGGAGCCAGTAACCGTAGTACGCCTTCGGTAAAGACGACCACATCGAAAGCGACTACACCCAAAGCTATGGCAGCCTCGCAAAGATCTCAGAGGACCAGCATTAGCAATAGTAGTAGGGCTAGTGTGAGCAGCAGTACGACAGCGCCGGCAGCCAAGTCCAACTCCCTCCATCAGATTCGAGGACTGATTGGTAAGATGCAACAGCTCGAGGAACGAGTCTACTCAGCGCGATCCAAGCTGCCCCCTCCACCCAATTCTCCGCCACAGTCGAGCCCACGGACTACGAGTGCTCTTGGACAGCGCGTCACAAGCAACATCACTGTGAGAAGCAGCAGAAAACGACCATCGCAAACCTCAACTGCCTCTTCGAGCAAGGGCGCTGGCGATTTGGGTGTCAGTCGGCTCTCGTTTGGTGCATCGCCAGCCTCGCACGAAGCAGGGCAAAGCAGGCCCGGCAGCGGGGCGTCTCTCTCCTCTCATGGCCTGGCGAGACCAGCAAGTAGGAGCGGCGCACGTACTGGTTTGGGTCACTCGGGATCGGCGTCTGTGAGCGGAATAGACATGCGATATACACGACCGCGGAGCTCTATGAGCGGGCAGTCGGCCGGTCATAGTTACTCACATTCGCTATCAATGTCTTACCGAGATAGTGAGACGGACACTCGAAGCGACGGAAGCAGCGTGGTAACGCCAGTAGCACGACGCCTGACGATTGAGAAGTCTGGGATTCCAACACCAACGGGTCTGCCGAGACGACAGAGTGCTAACCGGAGACCCAGTCATGGTATGGATGGTGACATGGGGCCTCCGGCTCGACCACGCAAGATGTCGACATACAATGAGGAGGATCTAGAGACTTACTGAAGCAGGGACGATGATGCACAGATAGAGAAGTGGGTTGTCTTTGTTTTGGTGCATGGGTTAATGGGCGCTATACCTTGTGGCTTTTGGCATGTGTTTTGGAGTTCTGCGGTGCGATGCAAGTGTGGTGATCAGGGTTCAAGCGAAAGCGGAGTGTATGGTTGGGTCGGCGAAAGGTCTATGGTATCTTGCTTTTGCACATACAGGGGAGGAAAGTGTGGAATTTCAAGGCTGGCAAATTTCTTGCCAGTCAGTTTATACATTGCTCAAATACCATTTCATATGTCTATAAGGAGGAGATCGGGAGAAGGCAGTTAGGACCAAGAATGAGAAATTAAGTCAACAACCTGGTGTGCTCTTGTAGGAGAATGTGAGGCTGCTATCTCGCAACATTTACATGGCTTGGATAGAGATGCATGGTGTTGTACTTGTGTGGAAGCAAAAATCGTACGATTTTTCTGTCAAAAAGAGGACGGTACGGACCGCACCCAGGAGGTTGGGGTCGGACATGCAGCCCGGACTCTAGCCTGCACGGGGGGGTTTGAGCCATGCGCTGCTTATCTGCTGCGGTCATCCCTACAATATAGAGACATATGCACGAGGCGTCTCGCTTACTGCTTGTTGAACGCGGGGAACGCAGACCATGAAGCAAGCAACAACAACAACAACAATAACAACATGCGCGTTGGCATCTTCAGAAAAGGGTCGACCGCACACTCGTCTGCAAAACTCAAAGCCTGAATCGCGCACGAGCCGGACTATTATTTTAGACTGGTGCATCGGCTCTTATTATTATGAAGGATCTTCAGATGGCGGGCGTAGGCGTCGCTGATTGGATACAGGAGCGGAGTCCGATGGTGGCCGTGGAAGGGGGGGAGAGGAGACCCGGTCATCAATATATTTGGCAGATATGACGCGAGATACTCCGTATAGTTTGCAAGACAATAAGGTGTTGTAAATACTCCGACGTGTCAATTGTTGTTTCACCTCCGAGTCGTGCTGACGTCGTGAGCTGCCGTCGAGAGGGGCCGTAGCTCTTGACTCGCAGCGAGCACCCATCTACCCTACCTGTCCCTGGTATCCCCCGTCTTGCTGGACTCGGAACGATGAGGGACGCGATATGGTAGGTGTTGAGGGCGACCACAGTGTTGAACTGCAGAGAGCGACCTGGATAGGCAGTGTTGTAGGCGATGGAGCTGTTGCTGGGAGATAGCGAGGGGCCAACCCGTAAATTCCCCGTGTACTCTTGCTGGTCGTTGGTCTCGCAAGCGTAGACTAATGCGGAATGCTCTCAACATGGCCTATCCAGGACACGGCCACGCATGACAACGCTCAACGTCTTTTCGTACAGGATGGAGAAAACGCGAAGAGCTTCATTTTTTCAGCTTTGCACAGGTTACACGAGATGCGTAACGTGGTATATGTGAAGACGGGCGTGCAGAGAGACACACGACACGAATCGGCTTCCGGAGGGCTTCCGAACGGCAAGCGTGGGCGAGGGAGACGGATGGACAGGGGATCTGGGGATCGTGGTGGGCCTCAGCTCAACAGGCTGGCTCTCGGAAGAGCATGGGGTCTTCCGTGCCCTCAAAAATTTACTAGATATGTAATACGTAGACTGGCCCCAAGTCCCCAAGCTGCTGCTGCTCTGCTCTCTCCTCTCCCTCACTCTCCTCTCTCCCATCTTCTCCCTCCCAAAAACTATACCCGGTGCTGCAATTGCTTGCACGCCTTGCCTCTTGAATTGCCCTTTCTGGTCGTTGGTGTTGCTTCTCCCGGCACAGCAACAGGCGTACATCTCTGGCAGCGCGGTACCAAGGATTGCTCTCTGCGAACTTGCACCCCCTCCAGCTCCACAGCTCCAAAACACGGCTACTAATTCTCTGTCTCGATCCTCCCATCGGGCAGTTGCTTACCACATCACACCATCTGCAAAAGCCAATTGCGGGCATCGGCGACATCTGGGGTATTTCAATCCACACGCGGGACTTTAAACCGACCGAGCTCCAGCTTATTACCAGTAGTCGAGTCCAAATTCGCCGACTCCTCACCAATCCATCCCTCGCCCACTAATCCCTCCCTCTCCTCCCCCTCCCCCTCCCCCTCCCCTCGCCACATACGCCCCTCCCCGCATGGGAATTGCAAACAACAACATGGCTGGAGGCGCACAGGACGGCGTCAATGGCTCTGCCAGCGGCGCCCCAAGCGCATATGCGGCAAAGTACAACCTTGCCCCCCACTTTATTGGCGGGAACCACCTCAACAGCGCGTCGCCGAGCAAGGTCAAGGACTTTGTCACGGCACACGATGGACACACGGTCATTTCAAATGTGAGGACGCTGCCCCCCCGCGCCGAGGCGACGACGTGCGAGACATTGGCGGGGTGCATTGGCTGACATTGAGGTGCTCGCAGGTGCTCATTGCAAACAACGGTATTGCGGCGGTCAAGGAGATCCGCTCGGTGCGGAAGTGGGCATACGAGACGTTTGGCGATGAGCGTGCCATCCAGTTCACCGTCATGGCCACGCCCGAGGATCTCCAGGCCAATGCGGAATACATCCGCATGGCCGACCAGTATGTCGAGGTCCCCGGCGGCACAAACAACAACAACTACGCCAACGTCGAGCTGATTGTCGATGTGGCGGAGCGCATGAATGTCCACGCCGTGTGGGCGGGATGGTACGTCACCTGCAGAATGTGCGAGAGGCGAGAGAGGAACAAACGCTGACTTGTGCAAACAGGGGCCACGCCTCAGAAAACCCAAAGCTTCCCGAGTCGCTCGCTGCGTCACCCAAGAAGATTGTCTTCATTGGTCCCCCCGGGTCTGCTATGCGCTCGCTTGGTGACAAGATTTCCTCCACAATTGTTGCACAGCACGCCAAAGTGCCCTGTATCCCTTGGTCAGGTACAGGCGTCGAGGAAGTCGTTGTTGATGACAAGGGCATTGTCACGGTCGAGGACCACATCTACGAGAAAGGATGCACCAAGACATGGGAAGAGGGTCTCGTGGCCGCCAAGAAGATTGGCTTCCCCGTCATGGTCAAGGCCTCAGAAGGTGGTGGCGGCAAAGGTATCCGAAAGGTCGACCGCGAGGAGGACTTTGAGGCGTTGTACAGGGCAGCTGCCTCTGAAATCCCCGGCTCTCCCATCTTCATCATGAAGCTTGCGGGCAGCGCGCGTCACTTGGAGGTCCAGCTGCTGGCTGATCAGTACGGCAACAACATCTCCCTGTTCGGACGTGACTGTTCGGTACAGCGACGACACCAGAAGATCATTGAAGAGGCACCTGTCACGGTTGCCACATCTACGACCTTCCAGGAGATGGAGAAGGCTGCTGTATCGCTCGGCAGACTTGTTGGATACGTTTCGGCTGGTACCGTCGAGTACCTGTACTCGCACGCCGACGACAAGTTCTACTTCCTCGAGCTTAACCCTCGTCTGCAGGTAGAGCATCCCACCACAGAAATGGTTACGGGCGTAAATCTGCCAGCTGCCCAGCTTCAGATTGCCATGGGTCTTCCTCTGCACCGAATCCGCGACATTCGATTGTTGTACGGTGCCGACCCGCATGCCAGCTCCCAGATTGATTTCTCCTTCTCCACCGAAGGGAGCATCCAGAACCAGCGACGCCCTACTCCCAAGGGTCACTGCACGGCTTGCCGTATCACCTCTGAGGACCCTGACGAGGGCTTCAAGCCATCTGGTGGTACCATTCACGATCTGAACTTCAGGAGTAGCTCCAACGTCTGGGGTTACTTCTCTGTTAGTTCTGCTGGTGGTATTCATAGCTTCTCCGACTCGCAATTCGGTCACATTTTCGCCTATGGCGAGAACAGACAGGCGTCACGGAAACACATGGTTGTCGCGCTCAAGGAATTGAGCATCCGTGGAGATTTCCGAACCACTGTCGAGTACTTGATTAAGCTGCTGGAAACACCTGCTTTCGAGGACAACACGATGACGACTGGCTGGCTCGATGAGCTCATCTCCAAGAAGCTGACTGCGGAACGACCAGACCCCATGATTGCCGTCATCTGCGGTGCTGTCACCAAGGCTCACGCTGCTAGTGATGCGTGCATCACTGAATACAAGACTAGCTTGGAGAAGGGACAGGTTTCGTCCAAAGACTTGCTCAAGACTGTGTTCCCTATCGACTTCATCTACGAAGGTTACCGGTACAAGTTCACTGCGACAAGGTCGACAATTGACACTTACACACTTTTCATCAACGGTTCAAAGTGCTCTGTTGGCATTAGGACACTTGCCGACGGCGGCCTCCTGATCTTGCTCAGCGGAAAGTCCCACAATGTTTACTGGAAGGAGGAGGTTGGTGCCACTCGTCTCTCTGTTGATGGCAAGACCTGCCTCCTCGAGCAGGAGAACGATCCTACCCAGCTTCGAACCCCATCTCCCGGTAAGCTTGTCAAGTTTATCGTGGAGAACGGCGATCACGTTTCCAAGGGCCAGGCATACGCCGAAGTCGAGGTCATGAAGATGTACATGCCTCTTATCGCCCAGGAGGCCGGTATTGTCAATTTGATCAAGCAACCAGGAGCAACATTGGAAGCTGGTGACATTATTGGTGTTCTTGCTCTTGATGACCCGTCCAAGGTCAAGTCTGCCCAGAACTTCTTGGGCCTTCTCCCCGACCTTGGTTCCCCACAGGTTATGGGTGCTAAGCCACCGCAGAGGTTTGCATACCTCTTTGGAGTTCTCCAGAACATCCTCCAGGGTTTCGACAACCAGGTCATTATGCAGACCACGCTCAAGGATCTCGTCGATGTCCTTCGAGACCCAGAACTGCCGTACGGTGAGTGGAATGCTCAGGCATCCGCTCTACACGCACGTATGCCGCAAAAGCTGGATACCATCTTGTCTCAGACAGTCGACAAGGCGCATAGCCGTTCCCTCGAATTTCCTAGCAAACAGCTCAACAAGGCTTTCCAGAAGTTCATTGATGAGAATGTCGCTAAAGGTGATGCAGACCTTCTGAGGTCTGCATTGGCTCCTCTCCAGGATGTCATCACTCGCTACTCTGATGGACTTAAGGCTCACGAGTACACTGTCATGATTGAGTTTTTGGAGATGTACTGGGCTACTGAATCGCTGTTCTCTGGTCGTACCTCTCGAGATGAGGAGATCATCCTTAAGCTTCGTGATGAGAACCGTGACAACATTAACAGCGTTGTTCACACTGTTCTCTCGCACACCCGGGTCAGCGCAAAGAACAATCTTGTAATTGCCATTCTCGACCTTTACCGTCCAAACAAGCCGGGCGTTGGAAACATTGCCAAGTACTTCAAGGACACTCTTAAGAAGTTGACTGAGCTTGAGTCCAGGCAAACTGCCAAGGTGTCGCTCAAGGCCCGTGAGGTCCTCATCCAGTGTGCTATGCCTTCTCTTGAGGAGCGCACCACGCAGATGGAGCACATTCTGCGATCAGCCGTTGTTGAGTCACGCTACGGCGAGAGTGGCTGGGATCACCGTGAGCCCAACTTCGAGGTCATCAAGGAGGTTGTCGACTCAAGGTACACTGTCTTTGATGTTCTGACACAATTCTTTATCCACCAAGACCCCTGGGTCTCTCTTGCTGCCCTGGAAGTGTACACTCGCCGCGCCTACCGTGCCTACCAGCTCCAGGACATCCAGTACCACAATGAAGGCGAGCAACTTTGCCTCCTTTCTTGGGACTTTGTCCTTCGCAAGGTTGGTGAGGCAGAGTACGGTCTTGCAGTGGAACCTTCCGAGCCCGGTACCCCAATGACCCCCGGGTTTGAGCGACCACCTCGCATCCAGTCTATGAGTGACCTCAGCGCTTGGAATGCCCGATTTGAGGGTGAGCCCTCGAGAAAGGGTGTTGTCGTTCCCGTCGAGTATCTCGATGACGCCGATGAATCCATTGCAAAGGCTCTCGACATCTTCACGTCTGTTGGCTCCAAGAAGGGCGGCTTATCCCTGAAGCAAGGCCTGAAGCAAGGCCTGGCTCTGAAGCGTACTCCGACTTCCGGCGCCAATGAGATCAAGGGATCGGATGAGCTTACGGGTGTGCTAAACGTTGCTATTCGCGACATCGAAGGCGTTGATGACAAGGAGATTTTGGATCGTATCCTTCCAATTGTCGAAGAATACAAGGAGGAGCTACTTTCTCACCGTATCCGCCGCCTCACTTTCATCTGTGGTCACAGGGATGGAACTTACCCTGGCTACTACACTTTCCGTGGCCCCAAGTACGAGGAGGATGACAGTATTCGTCACGTCGAGCCTGCTCTTGCTTTCCAGCTTGAACTCGGCCGTTTGTCGAAGTTCAACATCAAGCCCGTATTCACGGAGAACCGCAACATTCACGTCTACGAGGCAGTTGGCAAGGGCGCTGAGAGCGACAAGCGTTACTTCCTCAGGGCTGTCGTTCGATCTGGTCGTCTTCGCGAGGAGATTCCTACTGCGGAGTACATGGTCTCTGAGACTGATCGATTGATGACTGACATTCTAGATGCTTTGGAGATTGTTGGCACTTCTCATACTTCTCAGGCCGATATGAACCACATCTTCATCAACTTTTCCCACGTCTTCCCTCTTAGCCCTGTTGAGGTTGAGGAGGCTATCGGTGGCTTTTTGGAGCGCTTTGGCAGGCGACTCTGGCGACTCCGTGTCACTGGCGCTGAGATTCGCATTATCGTCACCGACCCTGCGACCGGCATTCCTTACCCTCTGCGCGTTATCATCACCAACACATCTGGATACGTCATTCAGGTTGAGATGTACGCGGAGCGCAAGTCTGAGAAGGCTGGCAAGTGGCTCTTCCACAGCATTGGCGGAACCACCAAGATCGGAGCTCTCCACCTCCAGCCTGTCACTACTCCTTACCCTACTAAGGGTGCCCTTCAGCCGAAGAGGTACAAGGCTCACCTTATGGGAACTCAGTACGTCTATGACTTCCCAGAGCTCTTCCGACAGGCGACCGAGAACAGCTGGAGTGCTGCTATCGCCAAGCACCCTTACCTCCGTGACAAGCAGCCAGCAAAGGGAGAGTGTGTCGAGTACTTCGAGCTGGTACTCGATGATACCGACAACTTGGCTGAGGTCAACCGTGACCCTGGTAACAACTCCATTGGTATGGTCGGTTGGATCGTTACCGCGAGGACCCCCGAGTATCCTCGTGGACGACGCTTCATCATCATTGCCAACGACATCACATACAAGATTGGTTCATTCGGTCCCCAGGAAGATAACTTCTTCCACAAGTGCTCTGAGCTGGCACGTAAGCTCGGTATCCCACGAATCTACCTTTCCGCTAATTCCGGAGCTCGTATCGGTCTTGCTGAGGAGCTTATCCCCCACTTCTCTGTGGCTTGGAAGGATGCTGCAAAGCCTGAGATGGGCTTCGACTACCTCTACCTGACACCAGAGAAGTACGCGCACTTTGTGGATGGAAAGCGTAACGATGTCATATGCGAGAAGGTCGATGTTGATGGCGAGGTACATTACAAGATTACTACCGTCATTGGTGCAGAGGATGGGCTTGGTGTTGAGTCGCTACGTGGTTCTGGTTTGATCGCTGGTGAGACGTCGAGAGCCTACGAGGACATCTTTACCATCACTTTGGTCACCTGCCGCTCAGTCGGTATGTTTTGCTCCAGTTGAAATTTGTGACCTGTTACTAATTCTTCATAGGTATCGGTGCTTACCTTGTCCGCCTTGGTCAACGTGCTATCCAGATTGAGGGCCAGCCAATCATTCTCACAGGTGCTCAGGCCATCAACAAGCTGCTCGGTCGTGAAGTGTACACATCCAACCTCCAGCTTGGTGGAACTCAGATCATGTACAGGAATGGTGTTTCGCATCAGACTGCCGAGGATGACTTCGAAGGTGTTTCCAAGATCGTCAAATGGATGTCGTTCGTTCCTGATAAGAAGGGCAACCCTGTTCCTATCTCACCAACAGCTGATGACTGGGATCGCGATGTTACGTACTATCCTCCTGGTAAGGCTGCCTACGATGTTAGGCATCTCATTGCTGGAAAGGAAGACGAGGATGGCTTCCAGTCTGGTCTCTTCGATAAGGATTCCTTCGAGGAAACGCTTGGTGGTTGGGCCAAGACAGTCGTTGTGGGTCGCGCTCGCCTCGGTGGTATTCCAGTGGGTGTCATCGGTGTTGAGACTCGCTCAGTTGAGAACGTCACACCTGCCGATCCTGCCAACCCTGACTCTGTCGAACAAGTCACATCTGAGGCCGGTGGTGTCTGGTACCCGAACTCGGCGTTCAAGACTGCCCAGGCCATCAAGGACTTCAACAACGGCGAACAGCTGCCGCTGATGATTCTCGCTAACTGGCGTGGTTTCTCTGGTGGACAGCGCGACATGTACAACGAGGTTCTTAAGTACGGTTCGTACATTGTTGATGCTCTTGTCAAGTTCGAGCAGCCCATCTTTGTGTACATTCCTCCATACGGCGAGCTCCGTGGTGGATCATGGGTTGTAGTCGATCCCACCATTAACCCTGAGTACATGGAGATGTACGCGGATGAGGACTCACGCGGTGGTGTCCTTGAACCCGAGGGTATCGTTGGTATCAAGTACCGCAAGGAGAAGCAACTCGAGACCATGGCACGCAACGATCCCACCTACGCGTCTCTCAAGAGCAAGCTGAACGACCCCTCTACACCACAAGATCAGCTACAGAGCATCAAGGCCGAGATGATCGAGCGCGAGAAGAAACTTCTGCCTGTTTACAGTCAGATTGCCATCCAGTTCGCCGACCTTCACGATCGTGCCGGCCGCATGGAAGCCAAGGGCGTTATCCGTAAAGTTCTGCGCTGGCAAAACGCGCGTCGCTTCTTCTACTGGCGTCTTCGCCGCCGTCTCAACGAGGAGTACATCCTCAAGAAGCTCGCGTCTGCCGCCGCTCCCTCGCAAGACCAGCCAAAGGCCGACGCCGTCACACGCGCCCGTGGCCTCGAGATGCTTGAATCTTGGTCGAGCATTCCTAAGTTTGATCAAGACGACATGAGCGTTGCGACATGGTACGAGGAGAATAGGAAGACTATTCACGAGCGCGTCGAGAAGCTGCGAAGCGAGGGCATTGCGCTCGAGGTCGCGCAGCTGATAGGCAAAGATCGCGAGGGTGGCCTCAAGGGTGTCGTCGCATTGCTCAGCACGCTGCCGACGGCAGAGAAGGAGGAAGTTATCAAGTTGTTGAGCAGGTCATAGGGGCAACTGCATGGATGATGTATATTAGGATTTCTCGCTTCTTGTCAATCATGGCATTTGGGGGGTGTTTGGGATGGTAACGAATGTTACACTTAGCGATTACTGTTAGGTTGTATGTTTGACGATTACAAGTAGATTACATATTCACGTTTGAGAAGCTGATGGAGGTGTTGGGAGGCACTTATCTATCATCTTCTGAAATGCATGCAAATTTCTTCAGATGGATTCATGTTTGTGCTGAAACGGCCCGTTTTCTGCTTATCTTTCCAAGACTATTTCAACATAAGACGTTGGAAAGCAAGTGATTATTGAGTGAACAAGTAAATAGAGTAACATTTCTTCCCGACCATCCTCCCGTGCGCTGTCTTCCCCAAGACGCAAGAAAGCCGTGTAGCTTTGTAAGACCGCCGACGCGGAGCACTTTTTGCGGGGTGCATAGCTAGCCTCTTGACCCACGACGTCACCGACCCATACGCAAGAAAAATCCTTCTTATTCCTACCTACTCGCTCCCATCCCATCCCATCTCATCCCATCCCAAATTCATCTCCCAACCCAACCTTGTGAAACTAAAACAGCCAATTATTTAAAAATTAAAACAAAGCAAAAATGGTCTACACAATTGTCGTACACATGGTGGCCAAGGACGACCCGGAGAGCATCTCCAAGCTCAAGGCTAAGCTCGAGGAAGCAAGCCGTGTGTACAGCAAGGACCAGGAGACGATTTCGTGGTTCGTCATGCAAGATGTGAAGGACGAGCGAAAGTTTTGCATTGTGGAGAGATATGAGAGGGAGAGTGTAAGTGATCTTAATTTTTTTTTAAAATCTATTCCCAAATTCTGTCTCTTTTTCCTTCCCCCCCCCCCCCTCATACTTTATCCCATCTTTTTTGTTGTGGATGGGGGTGCCTGTAGGCTTGGAAGAGGAAGAGGAGGACGTGGAGAATTTGGGGATGTTATAAAGGAGATGATGGCTGTGAGCGTGGGACTGCGAAGTGGGTTTGCTGACACTTTTGATGATGTAGTCGCAACAATACCACCTAGAGAACCCGTACTGGAAGACTTTTGATCCATATGTTATCCCGCTGCTGGCGCAGGATATGGATCTGAGGAGGTTTGAAGAGATGGATACTACTGAGAGCAAGTAAGCATTTTTTGGGGGGGGGGGGTTTCTGAGATGTTGGAGCGATTTTGAGGAGGGGCTGAAGAACGGGGATCCATGGTGTTGTTGGCTTGAGTGGGTTAAGAAACGTCAAATCACTTCGACAGATCTAGTAAGAAATCATTGGGATATCGCGTTTTTGCCAGACATGTTTACCATCTTCTTGGGTTCGACATACGTCGGGCCTATTAGTCGGTTGTGCTTTTTCTTCTTATGCAAAGGCTAACTTATGCCTTGTCATCTCTTTCCTATTGCTCCCTCCAATATTATTCATATCTCTACATCACCTACTCGCAACTTTTTGCTTTTTGTCAGCACCACTGCTTTGATCTGGCTTCTTTGAGTGAATGGCCCTTTCTTTCTTTGATGGTCTTTAAATAGCTGCACAACTCAGCCTAGCGTTCAAAACACTGGGATTCAGTAAGCGTCATTGTCGAGAGTGATTCATCTGAAACTGGAGTTATCCTTCACAGTTCAGTGGAAGAAAAACATTGGAAAGCGGTACACGTGCACCCTGATAGCTTTGCCAATTGGTCCTTGGCAAGAACAAGAAGCCCAATAGGCTAAAGCGATGAACAGCCCAATGCTCAAGCCTGATAGCAGCACAAAGGTAATTCGATTCGAATGCAACTGAAGTTTGACTTGTTGTCCGAGCTTGAGCGAGAATTTTCGGTATATGGAGGCGTGGACCCTTCGCAAAGAAGGCTTCAAGACTGGCTTCTGTTTAACAAAGAAAGTGTCTTGGCGGAATGACATTTAAGCGCTTTTAAGCGTTCCTTGCACCATTCCGATCTCCCCTAGTCAGACACCTGCGCTTGTTTATTATCGCCCAGATCTTTCACAGGCTCTTCATCACCCTCGCGGTTCGATTGGGTGTGACAAGCGGCTGCCCTAGACCTAGGCGTACGATCGGAGATGTCTACAGCCACACCGAGTTTCTCGAGCGTAGCCATTCAATGTCGAGGACAATCATACGATCGGGTTGACAGTAATCAGACTGGTCAAACCCCCCGATAGATAGCACTGCCCGAGAATTAGTTTAAATAGCTCCAACTAGTTGGGCGTGAAACTGGCGACGACCCGTGATGCAGAAACCTTTTTTATGCATCTACCCAACCACCATTGATCAATCATCTACGCTCCGCCTCCACACTCACCCCACCAATATGCGCCATGCGATGTGGACATCTACCACAACCAGTTCCGCTCTCAATCTAGCGCTTACTTGATGCGTCTCGGTGTAGGGATAACCTCGGCTGCGCTCATCCGAATACAGGCACAATAGACGAGAGAGACTTCAGCTTCTGCGACTAGCAGGAAAACGTTCCCAACTACAGACGCCACCATTGACTCTGTACACACCGAAATACGAGCAAGGCTGTGACAACACTCACCGGAATTAATTAATTTGCTCTTGTTAAAAAATTCACTGGCAAATGGAAACATCAAACTGAGCGCTACATTTTGTAGACCAAGAATTGCAACGTCAAAGTATCACGATAGTCGCATCCGCTCACTACACATGATTTCCCACTCCCGCCCTTCTCTATCAAGCTTTCACTTAGCAAAGTCTTGGCCAACGACCCCCGTGTCAGTCAGACGTGGCATAGCATAGCTTCCCATGCAGGTCCTGCGCCTGCAAGGTACATATACAACTAACTTCGCCTCAGTCCCAAACGGGGGATACCTCGCCTCTGCCTGCCATGCTCCCAACCAATCACACGCGCTGATAGGAGGAGCGGACTCTCGGCTGTATCCGCAAAGGGTACAGGGATTACCAGAAAGAGATGGGTGTATGCACGGGATGTGAGGCTTCTTTGCGCTCAGCCTTGGAAAGTGGGAGCATTTAGACGGCGACCAGTGCGCAGATATGGGGGCCAGATATAAGACTTGTTATCAGGCCGTGTGCTAACAGGCGGAGGTTTTGTTCGTCCGTCCTAGGGATAAATCTACGCCTTGCTCCCACTACAGAAAAAAAAAAGAGTTCAAGACACACGTTGACCTACTTGACCAACTCGATCAACTTGACCAATTCAACAACTATGATCTCCCCCACTAAACTCACCTTGATGCTCGCCCTCGGCGTAGCAGCCGTCCCCTACGATGGTCCCTCTGAGACAATTGCCGCCGTCGACCTCCTCGGCCGCTCCCCCATGCCAACCGGCTATCTCCTATCCCCCTTACAAATCTTCCGCCGACAAGAAGAAGACGATGGCATCTGCGGCTACATCAGCGGTGTCCGATGTAAGTAAAACCCCACATTCTTCACCCACTTTCGCAAAAGAAAACACCCCCAGACTAACCCCCCTCCCCACAGCCAACTCCGTCTCCTGCACAGTAGGCGATTGCAAGTACAATGCCAGAATCAGTTGGTTCGGATGCTGCACCGGTACCGCGCTTACCGACTGCGACATCGCCACGTCGTGCGTCGCATCCGCGTCCGTCAGCTCCTGCATCAACAACCCCAGCTGCGCGCAGAACCCCTACGTTACTGCGTGCACGAGGTCGGACCGTCCGGCCTGCGCGTCAATCAGCAGCGTCGCGACCGACGGCACCGTCACGCATCTTGTGTGTGCACCGTCGGTGGCGAGGGTTGAGCTCCTGCCGCTGAGTGCTACGTTGACGAGCAGGTCGAGTGCGTTGAACGGAACGGCCAGCACGGCCTCGGGACTGGGATCGTCGGCGTCATCGGCAAGGTCATCAGCCTCCTCCTCTTCTTCTTCTGCGGCATCGGCATCTGCGGCGTCCGTGTCGGTATCAAGCAGTGCGGCGCTGTCGTCGTCGAGGGCTAGTGCCTCGAGCGCGGCGTCGAGCGCGGCATCCAGTGTGAGGAGTTCGGCCAGCGCGGCGGCCACAACTTCAGCTTCGTCGGCTGGTTCTGTCAAGGTGGCACAGGCTATGCTTGGTGCGGGAGGTTTCGTGGGCTTCATGGCCTTGTTCCTTTGAGGGAAGACGATGATAATGATCAAGAAAAGGAAGAGGAAGAGGGAGAATGTTTATACCACGACCATTGAGAGACGCGAGATAACGCGCTGTACGAAAAACCAAGAATGTTTAATGAATTACAATCTTTATATCCCCCCTTAAATATAGTTTGTCCCAAGTTGTGAATAGCTTTCTTTGTGAACATTTGCAAGAGTACAATTTGCAACCTACGTTTTTTCATACTAAAAGTTTGAAATGCAGCACAGAACACTCATATATTCTGCTCTTGAAGTGTTTTACAAAAAAGACTTCTCTGGCAAGAGAATAAAACAAAACATGAATTCGTTAACAACATACCTACTGTGCGCCAGCCATGCAACACTGTCTGTCCTATGTATTCGACTATACCCAACTTCCAAAAAGTATAATCACATATCTTCTTTCCAAACGTTCTTCTCGCCCCCGTCCCCCTTTGTAGAACACCTATCACCTCCTCATCTCTTCATCTCTTCACCTCTTCATATCCCTCTCGCTGCTCATCACATGAACTCCGCATACACATCTCCCCCTCAAGTCTCCAACCTCACCCTCCCCTCATCCTTCCTCAACCCAAACTTGCTCAACCTAACCCTAGGCACCACCCCGACCACCACCAACACACTCGCCACAATCACCGCCCAATGCTGCAAATGCCCCACATTAAGCGAATACGTTGTCCAGCTCGCCGCCGAAATCGTCGCCAGCCCCAACGCCGCAATCAAATACCCAGCCACACGATGGTACTTGTAGATGCTCTTTGCCTTGTCGACGCCGCCGTACAGGCTGGGGGTGTAGTACTGGGTGAAGCCGACGAGGGCCTGGAGGTAGACGCCAATGTAGAAGGCGAGGCCGAGGCGCGCGTGCGCGGATGCAAAGTGCTCGTGGCCTGGGCCTGCTTTGTTGACTTCGATGATGATGAGCCCGGCGGTTAGGGCGGTGGTGCCTACGGCGTGGAAGAGGAAGTGGGCGACGGTCCCGGAGCGCTTTTGCTCGGGAGTGTGGGTTGGTTGGAGGATTAGAGTTGCTTGGATGGCGAGGAGGAAGCCGGCCTGCGGGAGGTTGCACTGTGAGTAGTTGACTTACGCAGGAGGGGGAAGGGGGAGGGTCGAGGTGGCTTACAGAGTTGAGGAGCTATAAAATGGTGGTGGTTAGCTAGATTTCTTCCCTTGTGTGTGTTTGTGTAGATATAAGAGCTGGGTAGAACTTACAGGATGTGCGGAGAAGAAGATGAGCTTGTGGGAGAGGATGGCGCCCCAGACGATGCCTGCAAGCTGCCCTGGGTTAACTTGACTGTTGTTCCAAGCATGATGGGATTCTCACGATCCATATGCCTGCCTGCGCGATCGCAGCAGTACCTAGCCAAAGATTCTCATAGAGCGGCCGTCCCTCAATCTGACTTGCATCCCCTCTCTCTCCCAGCAGCGGTTCCTCTTCCGCTGTCACAGCTCTTGGAATACCAGTAGCAGACGCCATATTGCGCTTTGTTGTTGTTGTTGTTGTTGCTGTTGTTCTTCTTGGGAAATTCCTTCACTCCAAGCTTCCTCACTCTAAAGCGCCAGTAGTCCGATGGACAAGGACACGTCGACGAGAAATGACTATCGGTTTATGATGTTGTTGATGAATGATGAAGCTTAGGTCTGTGATGACGACACTCGAGATCCTTGCTAGTAATGGCGAATCAGCGACGGGTAGATGTCAGACTCCAACTGGGGTGTAACCAGTAGGAACATCGCTGACAAATGTGGACTGAAGTCGTGATGTTTACGAAATAGTCTTGAGAGTAAGCGTTCTATGGGTCAGCTGCGAAAGCCCGATTGAGATGATGTAGATAAGAATCTGGAATGATAATAATATGAGCTCAATTATTCGGGAAAAAAACATGTGTTGTGAGACTTGAATACCAGGGATAGGAAGTAAGTAAAGGCTGTTTTTAATTGTAAGTTCCCACTTTACTGGACGAACCAAAGCCACAGCAGGCCTGATGTCTAGAGCTTAGTACCGGCTCTCCCGACTAAGCAAGAGACGTTTTAGCAATCGATTTCAATTGTTTGTTTGACAATTTTTGTTGAATAAAATTGATGAAGAATTTGGATAGTATAGCTTTCCCGGTATTCCTACTACCAAGTATTCTCTGCACGTCCCTCAGATCTATTTATGATACATTTCCTTGCCTAACCATGGCGGCGTCCTTGTTCCAGCGTCATTCCTCAATTCAAGCCATGATTGCACCCAGCGCGCATGGCCATTTTCCATTCTCCTTATGCTTTGTGTAGAAAGATCCTGTCATATGCTGATCAGGACAAGACAAGACAAACAACAAATGACGAAAACGCCATTCACTATGCACGCCAAAACGCTACCTAATGCATTTCAAACCCAAATTATGTCCCGTTCCGTCGCACAAGCGCAACAACGTTCCAGACGCAAGTAAACCCGCCGCGAGACCGAAGAAGTAGAAACAAGAAAAAAAATCGAAAGAATCAAACGCGTTGCGTACAACACCCAAATGGTCATTAGTGCATGAAATGACAAACGTCTCGTCTCAAGTGCAGATTATGATTATACCGCCTTGTGAAAACGCAACAGTACCGAGCAAAACAATCCCCTCCACCCAGGATATGCGCCGTGTCGCTAATGCATCCGGTCCTAAAATGACTTTGTTCATAGAAAGTATGTGTTTGTGTTTGTGTTTGTGTTTGTGAAGACGGTATGGGTAGCTGTCTCTATTTCAGGGGTTTCATGAACTCGGGTGGTTTCGAAGGATCTGGCGGGTCCACGAATTTGAACAACACGAGAGATAGTTCTTTGAAAGCCACAGGCTTCGTAACATACGAATTAAAGCCAGACTCTGCGCATTTGGCGTAGACGTCACCGAGGACATTGGCCGAAAGAGCGATGATGGGGTGCCGACGATATTGGTGACTCTTCTCCCATTGTCGGATTTCCTTACAGGCTTGGTAACCGTCTTTGTTTGGCATATGTAAATCACACTATAGTAAAGGTCAGCGTGAGATGTCTTAAATAATCAATGGCAATTCGTACAAGAATGATTGAGTAATAGCCAGGTGGTTTGGCGAAGACAGTATCCGTACACTGAGCGCCGTCTAGAACTGTTTCTACTTCGACATCGATCCTCGCGAGAAACTTCAAAATCACCTATATAATTATTAGCATTTGCTCGAGTAACGGACGAGGGGAATTTCGTACAGTCTGGTTAATGTGATTGTCTTCCACAAGCAATACCTTGTGACCTTTGCCACCAATTCTGTTCTTGAGTTCTTCAAAAACGAGCTTTTGGCTAACAACCACTTGCTGTGCCGTATCCTGATTGCGGTCAGTGCTTGACTCGCGTTCTTTTTGCGGATCGAATATGACTGCAAATTTGGACGGCTTGAGAGGACGGTAGATGAATTGAAGCCGTCGATCGGCGTGAAGTTGCTCGTAATCATAGACCGGAGCCTCTTTCATCAGTTCTTTCTTCTGCGATGGATCTGAAACTACTACAACAGAAGTATTTCCATAGGTCACAGAATAAAATATCTGGTCCACAATCGCATGGACTTCAGCGGTATCGTGTAGTACCAAGACAACGTGGGTGAAGAGCACGGGATCATCGCCGCCAAGCATTCGCTGCGCTTCGACAATGCTTTCCTGTCCTGTGATCTGATGAGGTATTCCTTGGGGAAGCGTGTTTTTGATGTGCCGGATGGTGGCCTCCCTGCTGTGAACCAGAGGACAGACGACCAAAATGGAGTACATCGGGGGTTGTAGTGCGCTTCCGAGGGGAGAAAGACTTTGATGAGGGCTTGGCGATCGAGCGGTCTGATCCAGCTCATCAGAAACGGAGGCTCCGCTATTACTTCGTTTAGGGGGAAGGGCCAAGTTTATAGGATCAGTGGGCAGGTTTGTCTCCCGCATAAACGAAGAAGCGGACGACCTCTCCGATCGTAGACTCGTCCGTCCAGTGAGGGCGGCACTTGTTAATGAATGATCCGAACTGCCCGACGAAAGCGATGGAGACTCGTGCGAACGCTCCGAAGCTGACGTGCTAAACGTCGGAGATGTAACGATTTCACCGCGCTCTAACGGAATACTGGATACACGCTTCAAGACATTGGCAGCGATCTGTGAAATGAAAGGCTTTTGCAAGGGGGATGGTTGCATAGGCAAAGGTAGAGGCGGGACTATCGTCTGAAGGTCCACAGCTGGCGTTCCTGGTGTTGATACCTGTGGTACTGGGGCATCATCTGCTGTAGGGAGACCGAATTTGATCGTGAAAAAAAATGTTGAGCCTTTGTTTGGAACACTTCGGGCATCCATTTTACCTCCATGTAGTTCGACAAATTGCATCGAAATAGCCAGCCCAAGACCTGTACCGCCGTGCTGTCTAGTGCTGCTGGCGTCGATCTGACTGAATCGTTTGAACAAGTACTTTGCTTCGCTTTCAGTGAACCCGCGTCCTGTGTCGATAACCTCGAATCGTACCATGAGTTCATTGTCCTTGAGTGGACCCGAACGCTCTGGCGGTTGTAGTTTGCATCTGACAAAAATCTCGCCCTTTGGAGTAAATTTGATGGCGTTGCCAACGACATTCAACAGCACCTGACGAATGCGGAACTTGTCTCCTTTAACCATTGACGGCACGCCCTCATCAACAAGGTAGTTGAGTTCCAGACCCTTCTGAATGGCCAAGCCCATATTCAAATCATTCACCTCCTCAAGAAGCGATGGCAAGTGCAGCCATTCCATTGACAACTTGATCATTCCTGCTTCTACCTTGGACAAGTCGAGGATATCGTTGATGAGATTGAGCAGACTGTCGGTACTGGCTTTGATAATGTTGACATGCTCCAGCTGTTCGGCATTGAGGATGCTGTCCAAGAGAAAATTGACCATACCTGAGATACCGTTGAGAGGGGTTCGAATTTCGTGAGACATGTTACTCAAAAATCTAGATTTTGCGTCCATGGTTTCTTTCAGAGTATGCTCAAGCAGCTTGTGGTCGTTGATGTCAGTAGCAGTACCGTACCAGGCTTCCTCGTCACCTTCTTCAGCGAAAGAGTTCTCGAGCAATATTCGGACAAGATGCCATCTGTAGTCGCCATCTTTGTTGCGAAGTCTGACTTCGGTGGAGTAGGATGATCGGCCATGGGCATCCTTGGTGATTTTGAGAATCCCTGTACTCGCCAACTTTGAAAGTTTGGCTTGTGGCATGTCCATTCTGTCAGGTGACGATGCTGGACTGGTGACTCCTCTCTCAGTCTCTGACGAACCATCAGAGGAGCTTGTACCTTGTGACGCATTGTCTGCGGGCATTGAAGTGGGAACATTGGCAGCACCGTCTTCGTCCATCTGTGGCAACTTGCATTTGATCACATCTTCTGAGTGAACATGCTCCAAGAACCCATTTCCAAGGGCCTGAGTCTCTAGCTGACCGGAAAACGTAATCCATTGCGAATTGCAAAAGGTTAGGCCTCTTCGGTTGGAGACGACGAAAACGATTTGCGGGCTTGAATTCGCTAGCGCCCTGTACTTGGCTTCTGAAGCGGCAGTTTCTTGTTGTCGAGCCGAGTTAAGTTCCGCCTGGTGCTGTTCATGGAAATCCATGTTGGTTCCAATCCAGTGAACAATTTGCTGTCTCTTATTTTTCAGTGGGGCAACTCGAATATAAAACCAGCGATAGCATTGATCAAAACGTTGCAATCGTACTTTTTTCTGGAGTTGCTGACCCGTGCGCAGGCACTTGTTCCACTGTTCTAGGTATGACTCTCGGTCTTCCGGATGAATCGAGTCCCAGGGATCTTGCAGCACCTGCCGGCTGTCTTGGCCTCTGTAAATTAAAAACTTTGAATTTACCCATGTGATAGCACCGGTACCTGGCGCTGCCGTAAAAATCTGCACAGGCAAAGAGTCGATAATGGTACGGAGGAGACTCTCGGACGGAGGTGGCATTTCCAGTGTTTCCGTAATTGAGCCTCGTCTTGTACGCTCGAAAGGGGGAGGCACTCGCGCACCTGGGGTTGTTGTTGCTGGCAGTGATTGGAACGATGAGCTGAAGTCTGCGCCATATGAATGCAAAAGAGAATGTGTCCGATTACTTGGTGTCAGCGCCGGGGTTTGAGGGTGTTGTGACTGGGACACGTCTTCCTGCAATCCTCCCTCATTCTTGGGTGTGAGGGCGTCGTCTTCGCCGTGCTCAATCACCGTGCTGACACTAACTCGCTTCTGGTGGCGTCTCTCCTGAGTCCGGACAGGCTGTTCTTGGGCTGCAGAAACTGGTTGGCTTGAAGCTCGACTGGCTTTCTTCTTAGCATCAAAGTAGCTCTCAACCGCTTCGCTGCCTGCAAGATGGCCAGGCGTGCTCCCAATGGAGTGTTTACTTGAGAAGCCCAAAGAGGCTGAGTCCCAACCTGGCGTACTGGTGATTGACCCGCCAGGACTATGCCGTGATCGGCTCGAGTAGTCTGAAGGGCTAGTAACACTCCCAGCAACCGAAGACGTAATGTTATGAAGATCAAGGCGAAGCAAATCATCAAGGCTAGCCTGATCCGAAACTGACGTGACACCCACAGAAGTGCCTATGACGCTACGACGCCGACCAGCGGAGGCAATCTGCACCTGGGCATTTGTAAATTGCCATGCATTGGAAAATGACGTTGCTAGATGAGGTCCCAGATGCTTCAGAGAGTTTGTTAGATTTCGGGGGTATGGAACAATGGGCGACATTGTAGAGAGGATTGCGATTGGGGCCTTTCGCGGAATTTTCTCCCTCTGGGTAGTATCAGTATGTGTTGATGTTACGGATTGTCTCCGTGACAGGGATGGCGTTCGAGAGGGAGTTGACATGTCTAAGGGCTGCATCACTTGCGACAAGGTAGGATGTATGAATGGGATATGTGTAATGGTGCTAGCCTTGTCTACACCAATGGCTTCCACTATACCGTATTGCGTGTAATCCTGTGGGGAGCGCGATGGATTAAAGGTTTCTTCGTCCACCCGGCCTGTGGCAAAGAAAGGGTTATCATCTGGATCGTTCTGTATCGCGGGCGAGGGAGCAGGCGATTGTGCCCAAGGTGAGCTCGGGTACTGTTCATATTCTTCATATCGAGGGGCTAGTCCCAGGTCACTCATGAAGCCGGTACGACCACGAGCGGCAGCCGTCTTTGATGCTTCCTGTCCTGCTGTGTTGGCTTGGAATGGCGATGGTTTGGGTGGGTCTGATTGTTCTTTGCTGGATGAACTGTCTCTCGAAGTAGACGTCGAGGTCGAATAGTCTCTTGTCAACGTTACCAAGCGCCCTCGCTCCAGAACACGGGTTATGCCAGTATTGTCTATCAATGCATCTGGTTCGTGGTCGAGAGCTCGCAATACACTGAACACGGCAGTTGCAGGCGACGGTTCCCCTCCCACACTGGAAAACTCCGGATCACTAAACGAGGCTTCTCGAGCCGAGGCTGTCTTGAAGGGAGGACTTGATGTACCGTCAAACGACGCCCGCTCGACTTGTCTTAGCGGGTGCTCCGCTTTGACACCCATTTGCGGGTGCTCCGCTTTGACACCCATTTGCGGGGCGTGGCTGGCTGATCTGAGTGGACCCCTGGGTCTCGAAAATAGGTTGGGTAACGGGCTTTCAGGAGGAGTGTCCTGCCTCTGGCGTTCATGTCCTGCAAACGAGTGATGGGAGAACAGCTTTGGTCTTCTTTCAGGAATCTTCATGTTTGGAGACACGTCTGCTGCTTCCCCTCGTCGCATCTTTTGCATTTGATCGGCTGCATCGCCGGGGTGTTGTGAGATTCTGGGCTCGTGGGGTATGGGTGCTCCAGCGAGACCATCGTCAGCGGTCATGGTCCACGTCGACTTTTGCCCCCACGGCACGTTCTCAATGTCAGAGGCGTCGGCGGGCACTGCGAGGGTTGCCCGCTGCACGCCATAGCAGTCGCGCATAATGGAAGTCACGGCAGCCCACCATGCTGCAAGGCCAGGCTCTGCGCCCAGCGTCAAGACCAAGTCGTAGAGGTTAGGACTGGGGAAGCGCGGGTCCTCGGCCTCGGCAGGCATGTGGCGGTAGCTGCTTGCAGGCAGAAAGGGCGTCGCCGAGGCGGCGGGGGTGCTGCTCTCCGAGGCGATGTGTTCGTGCGGGGCCGAGTATTCGCGGCCGTAGATGGCCGAGACGGTGGGCGACAGGCTGGTGAAGGGCTGGTGGAAGGCCATGGACCATCGGGGGGTGTTGGGGACGGTGGGGAAGGGATACGACGGCGTGCGCAGGGCCTGGTACTGGTATTGGTGGCCGGCGGGCGTGGGGGGGACGCTGCCGCGGATGGTCCTGGCCGACTCGGTCGACTCGGTCGAGGTTGTCTGCGCCGTGGGCAGGGGGCTTGGGCTGATGAAGGCGTCCTCGAGCGTGGGCGACATGAGGCCCACGGGCTCCTCCTTGATGGGCTCCACCCGGCGGGCGACTGCCAGGGCAGGGGCTGCGGTGCTTCCTGGGTTGCCCCCGCCGGCGGCCATGCGTGCGCGCTGTTGCTGCTGCAGCATCTGGAGCTGCAGGACGCGCAGGCGCTCGAGCTCCTGCTCGTCGGGCGACTGGCGGGCGCGCATGTCTTCCTGCTCGCTCAGGTCCGTGTCGGTGCCCGTGGTGTCGGCGTCGGCGTCGGCGTCGGCGTCGTCGTCGTCGTTGGTAGTCGTGGTGGTGGTGGCGTCATCATCGTCGGCGTTGAGGCGGTGTGGCTCGTAGGGGACGTCGCTGCGGCGGAGGCGAGGCAGGGCGGGGCGGGCAGTTGCTGCCGTTGCAGTGGCAGTCGCTTGGGTCGTGGTCCAAGAGGCGGTCGGGACGGCCGTGTCTGGCGGGGGCAGGGTCGGCTTCGGGCTCATTCTTGCATCCCCCTCGTCTCTCCCCGGCGAGTGCGCTGGAGTGCAGAGTGTAGCAGAGGCTGGCCCAGCGCAGGCGGTGGCATGTGTGGGCGGGTGGGCTATTCAGGGATAAGAGGCTTGGGGATGACGTAGTGGCGCTGACTGTCGAGGCCGGCGACGGGCTGTGGGCGGTGCGCGCTGCTCTTCGCAGGGGCGCCACTCGGCGATGGACGGCGACGTCGAGGAGGCAGGGCAGGGCAGGCAGGGCGGGCACGGCAAGGCAGGGCACGGCACGGCAACACGGTGCTGGCAGTGCTTGCAGAGGACCGACAGCAGTGTGCCCGCGCTACTTGGGTGGTGCGTGTGTGCTGGGAACACGAGCCGACCGAGAAAAGGTACGGCCAGCTAGGTCGACTGTGGGCTGTGGATTGTGGATTGTAGACTGTGGACTGTAGACTGTGGACGGCTGGCAGCGCATCTCCCTCTATGTCTGCCCCCCACCGACTAGTCGGCTGCCCCATGCCCCAGGCAAGCAAGCAAATAATAAACCCACCTACACGGCTGCATGGCTGCACTCGTCTTGCTGTTTCCTGAGGGCGGCAGCTGAGTCATCCTGGTTGCGGCTCAGTTGCTCAAACCCACGACGTCATTGCAACGAGGACCCTTGCGCTGCATCGCCCTCGTCTCTGTACGCCCAAACCCTCGCTGTAGACACAAGAGACACAAACCTCGCTGTAAATCCAAGCACACACCCAACCCCAAACCATCACCAGTCCGCCCGTCGTGTCTGCACCACGGCGGCTATCGCCATCGCCATCGCCATCTCAAGCGCGCCACAGCCCGCTCAGCGGCAAGTGTCCTGCAGCGTGGCTGGCGGACGGCACAGCATTCAGCCATTGAGCCATGCCATTGGTCGGAATACATTCCCATTCCCTCCCCAACCCGCATGGCGCCAAACGTCATGTTTTCGTGGCGAATATAGCTGCCCGCGCCAACGTCAGAACCTCGCTCTATGCTCTATGGGCTCCTGCCCTCTCCCACACCCGTCCGATACTCGTGCAGAATGCGCTAGCACTGACAATGTGAATCAATCAATCAATGCCTAGCCAGTCGCTGCAATGACTCTCGACTCGCTAGCTGTCCATGTCGAACCCCTGCAGCGATTCGCCGCTGCACAATCAAATCTTGTGCGCTCGGTCCATTGCAATGTTCTAGAAGCCGTCTAACACTTCCACGCACTACCGTGTAGCTCAACCTGATGCCACAGCTTTGCCCATCACCAGCGCAAACTCGGCGCAAACTAGCAAAATTCGCACCATGCCATCGTAACACCACATGGAGAGCCCAACGCACACAAGCTTACTGCATTCGCTATTTCCAATCGGTTCATCATACATCCCAGGCCAGGCACTCATCTCCAGCAAAACTTGCCACGACAGCCTATTTGCTCCCGCTGTCACAATCGCAGTTCATGTTGCCCGTATCCAGGTCGTTTCGAATTTCCGTATTTGGTGTGTGGAACCAACAAGGCCCACGCTCTCGTCTCCGAGTGGACGGTATTTTTTACCAGCCACACTCTCACACAAACCAAAATATGCTCGTGTGGCTGCTGATACGAACCCCTAGCTTATCCTCCGTAATCCAACTTCTTCACTTGGAAACCCTGTCCCCAATTATGGATCCCATGTTTAAAAAAAAAGCGCTCATACACGCACAAGGGCTCAGATTACAGAGAACCCAGCACCAGCAATAACTCTCATCCATGCCCACAGAAAAAGGCCCGTTATCGTACCCACTCATCCACCCACCGTCCGTCCGCCCGTCCCACTTCATCAAGTCGTATGATGTAAGGATCTCAACTTGTCGAAGGGCCATCCCAGGCATCCTTCCAGCGCACCACGCCATGATCCAACAGGAAAACTGTCCAACTCACAAGAAACCGGGAACAAGAATGTTGCACCGCAAGGCAACACAACACAACACAACACCATGCTACACCACATGGCCTTATGCATAACGCTACCAATCTCACAACTCAAGTCTAGTGACTTCTACACGCTCCATCATTTCACACACAGACGCACATGGACATGCGTAAACATGAATCACCACCACCATCATCACCTCTCTCCACTCCACTCCACCAAACCCGTCATCACTTCTATCCACCCACCCAAACAACCACAATCTCAGAGTCCCCGCTGACTGAAAATCCTGCACAATAGAGGGCGACGAGAAAGAAACCCCCTTGCTGATTGGGTGGCGAATATCTTCAATCAACAACCCAGCCAATCAACTACTCGCCAAGGACGAGGGTACGTACGGGTCTGCCCACGTGTACTAGTCAGCCAAGTCTTGTGTCGGGGTTCGGCTTGTTTGTTTCTTCAGGCCGGTGTGGGGTGTAGTGGGAGAGGGTGGTGCCTGGTTGGTCGTCGGATGGTTGGTAAGTTGGTCGTTTGGTTGACTAAGGCCAGACGACCTGAGAGGGGTGAGATGCCCGGGAGATATCTCTCTCTCTTTCTCTCCATCTCTCCATCTCTTTGTGTGTGATGGAGATGATTAGTATGCTTTGATGACGTGTGATGGACACACGTGAAATTGGACCGAATTGTAGCGACCAACGGACATGTCTCCGTCGAGGTGAACGTGACAAGCAATTGATTAATGAAGATTAATGGCAGCCGGGTAGACGACAACAATACCAAAAACAGCAGCACCAGCAGCACCAGCAGCAACTATAACAACAACATCAACATTAAGTAATACCTAGGTAAACAACCACTCCCCCTCTCCCCGCCTCTTGTATTTACTACTCCTCCTCCTCCTCCTCCTCCTCCTCACACCCCCAAATACGTCCCGCTAGAAATCTTCTTCACACTATTCACGCTCTTCCACCCCACCGCCGCAGGCACCGGCACCGCGCTCTCCACCTCCGCCTCGCCCTCATCTGCAAACGGATCCGCCTCGCCCTCACCCTCGGCCTTGACTTCCCCAGGCACGCTGACACTAACCCCCAGCCCACTCCCCAGCACCAGCGACTGCTCCCCACTAATTTCCCACCTGGCCTCTGTGTTTCCCGGCTTGGCCTCGCCATCCGTCACAAACCGCACGCGGATGCTCTGCGTGGGCTGCTCGCGCGAAAACGTCACGTCGCCCAGGCGCCAGTAAATGAGGCCCTTGTCACGGGAAAAGGTACCGGGCGGCTTGGACTGGCAGGACAGCGCCTTGGAGCCCGGCTCCAGGCGGATGACAAGGACGAGATTGCGGACCGTGAGGCTAGTTGCGCCGCCAAGGTCGTACTTTGGGTTGAGCGAGTAGTTGAGGATTGCCGACGTCTGCGTGGCTTCTGCTCGCCAGGCCGGGGACAGGATAATAGGCGGGAGCGAGGCAATCGTCTCGTCTTCAATGTGCAGCTGGTAGTGGAAGGCTACGGATGTCTTTGTGATTTTCGCCAAGTCGACCGTGTAGTTTCCGGGGCTGTCGGGGATCTGCTCAATGAAGGCTGGGTTGGGGGCCACCTTTTCCAGAACGGGGAAGTTCTCCAGCCGGATGCTTTCGGTCCCAAAGGGGCCTGCCGAAATATCGACGGGGTTGTACGCAAGTGCAACCTGTCCGATTACCATTGCTTTGGTAACATTGCCCTGCTCGAACCATGCGCTGACCGTTTCTACCAATGACGCACTTAGTCCTGGCTCGTGCAGGTCGGGATGCTTGATCGTGCCGCTCGCAGAACTGCTGAGTGATCGGCCCGATCGGATCGACTGCGTATCCGACGTGGCATGATCATCCGATAGCAATGATCTGTGTACTGGCTTGAATGCCGGCGAGGATGGCTGGGGAGGAGACGAGGGCGTTGAGAACAACGGGATGGGGAATGTGCCAGAGCTAGGGGCAGAGTCTGCAGACGGTATCGATGGCACTTCGCCTATGCTCTGTAGCTCTGGGGCAGCTGGGTTGGGCACAAAGATTGTGTTGCGGACGTCTCGACGACCCCGTAGCGTGCCTGACCGCTTTGGAGGCAACGCTTGCTGCTGATCTGTTAGATCAATCTTAGCCATCTCCGAGGTATTTGCTTACTGCACGTAGAGTGTTGACCATGTTTGCCATGGCCGCATCGGCATCTTCTTCCTCTTGAATTGGAGCATTTCTGATGTCCAGCTTGAACTGAGGAGCCGAATTGCCATCGTTTGAGATACTGCGTCTGTGTTAGCAATTGAAAAAAAAATTCAGTCGTCGTGGGCTACGTTACAATCCTGCTTCGCGCTCTGCTTCTGTGATGGCATCGAGGGCCGAAGGGGGCACAGAGAATCCTTCTGCGTCCTTTTCAGACTATGTACATGTCAGCTCCCTCTTTTTCGCATATTGTCGCAATTTACACACTTCTAGCTTGTTCTCCACGACTACGGGTATCGCCAGAGATGGCTGCGGCTCGTTTACTTCTGGGATCGTATCGTGCACGGTTCCATTTGGCACATAAGGAACGCTTGCTTCAATTGGAATC
The DNA here is from genome assembly GCA_022701365.1 of Mycocentrospora acerina. Lineage (NCBI taxonomy): Eukaryota > Fungi > Ascomycota > Dothideomycetes > Pleosporales > Mycocentrospora > Mycocentrospora acerina. The sequence continues at coordinate 495,037 of JAKUHH010000395.1, read as the reverse complement.
TCGGGAGTCGTCCCGTTCGGTGGTTCGATGCTAGATAGACGCCTCTGGTCAGGAGAAGCTGATCGGTCTGGCGTGTAAGCCGTTGGCGAGAGCTGTCTGAGCGGTGTAACCGGCCGGTCAGAGATAGGGGTTGGAGCGTCGCGGTCCTTTGACTTTCCCTTCCCGAACCCGCCAAATGCCGATCCCAGATTGGCGGACGATTTCTTGTCGGGTGAGGTGGAGCGCCCATAGGGGTGAGTACTCTGTCTCCGGCGGTTCAGAACCGTTCCAAATCGCTTCAGAGGATTCGAGCTAAGTTTTTCTTGCACTATCGGCTGTTAGACGCGTGGCGTGACATGAGCTGTTCGTACACACCTGAACCGCTCTTCTGGCTCTTCTGGCTCTTGCCGTCATCGACGGGGCCTGGCATTGGTGGTGTTGGTGGCGGTGCTAGACTTCTAGATGGGGCGGCCGTGGTGTTGCTCTGCTTGCGACTGGGCTGCGCAAAGTCTCCGCTTCTAGCTCTCAGCGACCAGGTCTGGATCTCGTCGGCGGTTTCAATGTTCAAGAGGACGTTCAGCGTCTCCTCGGCCGTGACCCTGTTGCGCTCCACCTGGTCGACTTCGTGCGTCTGGAATTGCGTGAGGACATCGCGGAGGTGGTTCAGCCGGCTCTCGTCGACTGCCTGCAGCTTCTCGAAGACAAATGGGGCCTGCGAGTCCCACTGCAGCTCCGCGTTCTGCAGCTCCTGGGCAGCCTCGCCCACAGCAGACGGCTTGGCCTTGGCGCCCTTGTCCTTGAGCTTGTCGGCTTTTTTCTGGGCCGTGTCAATGTCTTTTGCTATGGCGGTCAGGTTGCCCGAGATGTTGCTCATGGCCTGCACCTCGCGGTTGTTGGCGGCGAAGTCGCGCAGGGGCCGCTCAACGTCGGCCTCAATCTTGTGGGCAAGCTGCTGGTGCGACTGGGCGACGGCCTCGGTTGCGCCGACAATCTTGTGCCAGGGCGTCGAGAAGATGCTGCGCGGCGTCAGTCGATGCGCCTCGGCGAAAGGCGGGAAGGGCTGTACCCGAGATCGGAGGCCTCGTCAGGCGGGTGTCTGTTGGCCAGCTTGCGCAGGCCCTGGACATACAATTCCTCGACGCGACGCCGCTCCTGCGTCTAGGTGAGCTCGGGGGCACAACAAAGCACGTGTTGCTCTCTCGACGCACCTGCAGCCAGTCGGCAATCTGTGTGTTCAGCTGGGTCACATGGCGCATGCGATCGCCGAGCACGCTCACGGCCTGGGCCGGAGAGAGGGACGTCTGCAGACGGGGTGAGCGGGTGCTGGCGCTGGGGCTCGGTGGCAGCTTACCAGCAGCGCCGGGTATTCTTTACGTTGGAGCTCCATGGCGCGCGGCGGAGAATAGCGCACAGCCTCTGAAGAACAGCCCGGGATATTTACATAGAAATGAAAGCTGTGCAAGGTCGCCGAGGCGTCACGGAGGTGGTTGCGACGCCGCCGTCAGTCCAGCAAGACGTCGTCGGTTGGCCCAGAGCCGCACTGAGCCTAGTGTGAATCCCACGGTTGTCGCCGGGTCTGACGTAGGGCGAGGGCCACGGGCTGCTCGACTGCACAATTGCTGGCCTCGTGTGCGACTGGGATAATTGGCCACGATGAATGCACGCACACAGTCGTCGTCTTCCAGCCAGGGATCAATGGGATGGGCAAGCTGCAAGCATCCGCGGCGGGGAGCGCGGTAGATGACGTTCCAAAGCCTCGTGTCAAACGTGGACCCTGAACCCAGTAAAGGGCCTCTGTTTTCCCTACCATGCCACGACCCCTAGCAGCCGTAGCAACCCAACACCAACGCCAACGCCCACATTCTCACCTTCGCCTGCCGCCACATGGCTTCCTCGGACTGGCGTGCAAGCCTGGGCTTCTCTGCGCGCTTGTCTGCCGTCACCAAAATGCAAGTAACGCGCTCAAACGTCGACTTGGACCCGACTATCAACAACACGTACAAGTACCCTGGACGCAATGGTGCAAGGGATGCTGCATCTGCTAGCACAACCCAATGCAGACGACACAGCTAAAAGCCACAACGCTGCTGTCTGGCAGCCCCCAAGCATTCTTGCACCAACCCCAGGATCTGTCTTCTTTTCTAGTGAAACACTCGCGATGGCGGGCATGACCGGCAGCTAATTTAGTCGTGTCACAGAACATCTGCTCTTCAGGCCGCCTACCCATCACTTCCAATAGGAGACGCCCACAAGGAAGCCACGACTGCTGAAACCAGCATCTTCGACCAAGCCCAATCTGCAGTATGACATGTCCGAACCGATGCTCACCCGGAAGATTGACTGTTGGTGCTCAGGAAGATTACGAACGTTTATGCACAGCAAACACATCACGTCTTCCAGCCCACACACTCCAGTTTCCCACCCCAGAGGTACGAGTCGGCCACAAGTGAGCATCCAGCAATTCCTAAGGAAACAACTAGGACGAAGACTACGTTCCAACACCAGACGGGAGGACAATTGGCAAGTATCAAAATGCCGTCTACCATCGCGAGGGTCTTTTTTCTGTCGTCTACAAGGCGCCTACTGTAGGCGACAAAGGATACTTCCCCGCCGAGGCCATGGGCAAAAGCAAAGTCGTCGCTCTCAAAGTCACAACCCCGTCCATGATGGAGCCGCCTCACGATTCCCAGAGGGAAGCCCGGATCCTGAAGCTTGCAGCCTCCAACCATGTCATAGCACTCCTGGACACTTTTCGTGAAGAGGGGAGCAAATTTGTGCTAGTTCTTCCATTCATGCGTTATGATCTGCATGACGCGCTACAAGATCAAAAGCTATCAAAGGTACAGATCAAGAGCTGTCTCAAGGACTTGTTCTCAGCTCTCGCCTACATACACGACCGAGGAATAATCCATCGCGACATCAAACCGTCAAACATACTCCTCCGGTCACTCGATGGGCCAGCATACCTGTCAGATTTTGGTATCGCATGGGCGCCCGAAGTAACAGGTTCCGAACCTGTCGACTCCAAGATTACCGATGTCGGTACTACCTGCTACAGACCACCAGAGCTCCTGTTCGGCAACAAACGCTACGGCTGCGCTCTGGATCTTTGGGCTGCCGGTTGCACAGTCGCAGAGGCGCTGACTCCCGATCATACGACTCTATTTGACTCTGGAGAGCTGGGAAGTGACTTGGCTCTGATACAGAGTGTATTCAAAAAGTTGGGAACGCCAAATCTTAATGTGTGGCCGGTACGATCTTGGACTTCTGAATGCACGTGCAACGGTGCTTGTTGATGATGCTAACAAAATGCAGGAGGCAGCCGATCTTCCAGACTGGGGAAAGGTCCAGTTCTATGAGTATCCCGTGCAAGACTGGGCCGTATTGCTTCCAGATCTCTCTGAGAGTGAAAGGGATCTTGTGAGCCAGCTCGTAAGATATGAAAGTGGAGACCGAATGACTGCTGCAAAGGTAGGAAAATGTATTTCAAGACATGAATATGACTAATTGATGGTGCCAGACTCTTCAACATCAATACTTTGCGTAGAAGTTGCTACTGCGATTGGTTGTGAGGTTAGGCTCAAGTTGCATTCTTCTTAGGCGGGACGTGAGGTTTCAAGTTGGCCGACAGGTTGCGGATATCTAGATTTATTCGTAAAGCTTATTTTAATTACTTTTGAGCTTGATGACTGTGTCTAGCAATCATCAAAACAGTTATTAGTGTTGGTTACATTCCAGGCGACGCGCCTTACCCCCTTGGCGAAGTATCTCGTCAAGATGATTGCCAATTTTCAAGTTATCAGCAAATGAGACCTCTGCATGTACCTGGTGGCCACTATTCGCGCTTCCAGTGCACCAGACCACAGGAATCAAGCTCCTTTGGCGACAGGAGTGGTTTCGTGCATTACCGATTGCTGTTTCGAGTATCACATGTAAATGATGTGATTGGCTGGTGCGGACTTAAGGCGGCTCAGGGTGCTTTTCCCACCTGGACCTTGACACCTCAGCATCACCATAGCAAAGCACAAACCGCGCCGTATCCCTGCACTCTTGCACCCTTGCACCCCTTACAACAGACACCACTACGTCACCCGAGCATATAGTACACCTGAGCCGCTTGCATGTCGTCGCCGTTTGGATAGCAGCTTTCCGGCCCCAGCTGCAGCAAACCACCACCTCTACCTGACCCCCGATCCGCCATCTTCCCTTTGAACATGGCATTCCTCTTTCGCAAACCGCCCAAGACGCAGATGGAACTCACAAGATATGTCAAGGATCTCACATTAAGACTCAGCCAGGAGGAGAGACCCAATCCAAAGGTTTGATTATGCAATCTCACTCGAGGCAATGCTAACCATGACTAGCTAGAGAATGAGCTGGCTTTGGAGCTCCAGGAAATGAAGAAAAGGCTTCAGGGTACACCAGGTACTGCTCAAATTTTCATGACAACCTACAGTCGCACATTGCACGCGCATGCACACACGCACTCCAGCCATGGTTTCATAAAAGTGCTGACTGTTGTCAAGATACCGAAGTCAATCCAGAGTCTGTACATCAACTCCTCGCAGCCATCATCGGCGAGGACCTCTTCTTTATTCTAGCAACCAACATACACAAGCTCCCGTTCGAATCGCGAAAGGATGCCCAAGTCATCTTCTCAACAGCCTTCCGATACAAGGGCCTTGAACAATCAGATCCTCCACAGGTGCTGCACCACATAGTCCAATTTCAGTCAAGAGTTATTATTGCATTGAATTATGGCTATGATCGACGGGAGAGTGCTATGCCTTGTGGAGGAATCGTGCGCGAAGCACTCAAATATGATGCGATTGCTGCGTTGGTGTTGTATCACGACGGTCCAGACGATGAAAATGAGCTTGATCTCTCAAACGTGAATCCCGACATAGCAGCTTCGGGCAATGGCGTATTCTGGAGGTATTTTGACTGGATAGAAAAGGGCGCGTTCGAAGTCAGTGCAGATGCATTCAATACATTCAAGGTATGGCACTTGGGAATGGTTGGCTCTCGTCTCGACTAACATGCAAGCAGGAAATTTTGACCAAGCATAAGCCACTTGTGGCGACATTCCTACACACAAACTTTGACATGTTCTTCGAGCACTTCAACACAAGGCTCATCCAATCGGAGAGCTACGTGACGAAGCGGCAATCGATCAAACTGCTGGGCGAGATTCTGCTGGACCGGGCGAACTACGTCGTCATGACAAAGTATGTGGACTCTGGCGAAAACCTCAAGATCGTCATGAAGCTGCTGCGAGATGACAGGCGCATGATTCAGTATGAGGGGTTCCACGTATTCAAGGTTGGTTGCACATTCCATGTCAAGTCACGCCACGTCTGCTCACGCATCTAGGTCTTTGTTGCGAACCCACACAAGTCTCTGGCAGTACAGCGGATTCTGATCAGCAATCGTGATAAGCTTTTACGCTTTCTTCCCACGTTCCTCGAGGACCGCACAGACGACGAGCAGTTTATCGACGAGAAGAGTTTCCTGATACGGCAGATTGAGAATCTGCCTGCGCAACCCGTTCCTCCGCCAGTAGCAGCAGTGTGAGCGGGTAAGGGAGCAAGGGGGTAAGGTGTACGAGCAGGTTTCTCTGTATGGGTTTTGCATAGAAACGGAGTCTGTCTTTGGTTCGGAGTTGCATCTCGCTGTTGGTATGCACATGACCTGCGATGCTGGCGTCTGCATCCCTGGCGTAAGTGTTTGTGCTTGTGGATGGATATTCGGTATGGGGCCTCGGAACGTTCCGAAATGTGAATTTGTACTTTGGGGCTGCAGGATGGCTGCTCACGCGACCTGAGAACAGCCTCGCTTGTGGTACGCCTAATTAAACATGTATTCTATGCCGCCGTGTATGCGTGCATCGAACTGTCACGCTGCCATGCCAGTACATGCCGACAAGCAGATGCAGCGAGTCTCTTGCGAATGTGGCACACGGCAGCCGTTGGTTGCGTCTCAACGGGGCCATGCGGGATGGGCAAGGGAGTTTGCAAGGGCCCGATGTGTTACAGAAATTAACTGGCGCAACTTGGGCGTTGGGCATGCCGCCTCGTCGTTTGCGCGTCGCCCGTGAGTCGCCCTCCGCCGTACCTGCCGTTGCAGCACTCGAGTCGCCCTCAGGATTTGCAGCGCATCATCCTCCCGCCCCTCTCCGCCCCCTAATGCTAGCCGGGGCCGCCCCACTGCATCGCCAAGAAGGCCGCTAGACGCATCGGGTCAGCTGCCCCAAGGGTGAAGAAGATGACCTCAACGCAGCTGCAGACCGACTCGAACCCGGCTTTTGCGTTGGCACGTTGGCTTGACGACACTAGACAGCAGCCGGGCCCGCCTGACACACACGCCCACACACACCCGGGGGATGAGTTTCCCCTCCGCACGCTGCCTTCCCTCCCCTCCGACTCCAGTCTCTCCGCCGGCGACGACGACGTCTTCACCGTCTCGCGCCCTACCACTACCACGGCCACGGGCCGCATAGCCAGGCTCCACCCTCCCACACCGACTATGGATCCGGCCGCAGCCACTAACGCCCGCCGACGCTCTTCCTCGCTACTTGGCTCAGGCCCCTCGAAGAAAGACCCGAAACACAGGAGACGCCGGTCCGACCACATTGCCGAGGAAGGAGAGGACAAGCCCTCGTCCGACGACGCAGACCCCTCCGACTCGGACTCACCCAGCGACAGCACCGACTTTGAGCTCGACGATATGAGCGGCGACGGCCTCGAGGATGACGAGGAGACGGGCTTGACGCAGCGCGACAGGCGGAGACGCAGGCGGCGCAAGAGGAGGAACACGCTGCTCGACCAGCGCATTGTGCCAGAGATTACGTACACCAAGGAGGAGAAGAAGCTGGCGGACCAGAGCCTGATGCGCTCCATGATGGTCAATGGTACACTGATATGTTTATGGTACGGCGACGTATGGCTTGGCGCAATGTCAGCCAGGGCAACCAGCAAACAACGACTAACACACACACCAGGTACCTCTTTTCCATTTCCATATCCGTGTACAACAAGTGGATGTTCAAGGAAGAAAAAGGCGACGGAGAAACGAAGAATATTTTCCCCTTTCCACTATTCACAACGTGTCTTCACATGATTGTCCAATTCTCGCTCGCGTCTCTGGTGCTGTTCCTAGTACCCTCCCTTCGACCACGGCACGACTCGCTCAATCCTCACGCTGCAGGCGCACGCGTGGAGCCTGTTGACCCCAAGAAGCCGCTCATGACCAAGTGGTTTTATTTTTCTAGACTGGGCCCGTGTGGTGTCGCAACAGGCATGGACATTGGGCTCGGCAACACGAGTTTGAAGTTCATCTCGTTGACATTTTTCAGTAGGTCCCTGCCCGCCGTGCAAACATCAGACAAAAGTCGGCTAACGTAAACAGCAATGTGCAAGTCATCTGCACTCGGTTTTGTGCTCATTTTTGCTTTCCTTTTCCGCCTCGAACAACCGTCATGGAGGCTAGTTTTGATTATTCTCATCATGACCGTCGGCGTGGTCATGATGGTAGCCGGCGAGGCTGCCTTCCACGCCCTCGGCTTCATCCTCGTCATGTCATCTGCCTGCGCATCTGGTTTCCGCTGGTCTTTAACACAGATCCTGCTCCTCCGCAATCCCGCCACGGCGAACCCATTTTCTTCTATTTTTTTTCTCGCCCCAGTCATGTTTATTAGCATATTCGCTCTCGCCGTCCCCGTCGAGGGTTTCTCAGCGCTCAGCGTTGGTCTGGGCCAACTCTTCGAGGCCAGAGGCACCGGCCTAGGTGTTGGCATCTTGATCTTCCCCGGTGTCCTCGCATTCCTCATGACGGCCTCGGAGTTTGCCCTCTTGAAACGCACATCGGTTGTTACTCTGAGCATTTGCGGTATTTTCAAGGAAGTCGTCACGCTGATTACGGCGAATCTCGTCTTCGACGACCCACTCACACCCATCAATCTTACAGGGCTTGTGGTCACAATTGGCAGCATTGCCCTTTACAACTACATGAAACTCAAAAAGATGAGGGAAGAAGCACTCATGAACGCGCATCTGCAAGCGCAGGACATCTACGCGCCCGTGGATACAAGCGATCCAGACCGCGAGAGCAGAAGTGGTGGGGGAACGCAGGCGACTGGGTCAAAGACCAGAGGGGTGATAAGGAACAGTCTACAGCTTGCGCCGGGGATGAGTGGATCGCCCGGGGTGGACAGTCCTGCGAGAGCGAGCCCGATCAAGAGACCCGAGGATGTGGAGTAAAACAGCAGTTGCATGTTTTGCTTTTTCGTTTGTTTTTTATTTGCTTTGTAAGAGTACATATTGAGGAGAATCTGGGTCGCATTTTTTTTGATTGCATTTCTGGCGTCTAATTCAGGGGGCTGCAAGGCAAGGGAAGGAAGGCAGGGCAAGGCAAGGCAAGGGGGGATAAGCAACTTTGGGATAGATACCCGTCCCCTTGAAAATTGAATTGTAATGGCACGCTCTTTGGGAGGAGGGTAGATGCTGGTTCTTGCTTGCTGTATTGCTAGAGTGGAAGACGTTAATTAGAGTGGCCAAGTATCTAGGGTTAATGTGCACGCGTGCGTCGTGTTGTTGTTCCTTGCATCACATTTGGATCGGCCAAGAATCCGGAGGTGCGGCCGGGGCTTGGGTGGAAGCTCCAGCTCCAGTGCCAGTGCCAGTGCCAGCACCAACGCCAGCATCAGCACGTGCGGCGAGCTTGGCAATGAGAGTGGCAACGAGCGCGTGGATGGATATAGTGCATCATCACTGGGGCTCATGCTGACCTGACGCCCGTCTCTGACTACATCTTTTCTCTGCGCTCTCGGTTTCGGTCTTGTTGCGGTTGTCTTGCCCGCTGCTGTGTTTCAGGCTTGCTTATATCAAAGTACCACTACGGCGCCAACGCTTAGGTACTACCACCGCACCCTCGCGTGCACCCACCCTCGTACCCCAACGACGACCTCACGGCGTCTCCCCCCCCTTCGATGCGGCCTCTCACTCCCCTTGTGCTGCTCCTGCCTGCTCTCGCACTCTCCCAGGAGCTCGTCATCGACGTCACTCGTCCCGTCACCTGCACACGGCCCTCGCGCAATGGCGACAAGCTGTCGATGAACTACAAGGGCACGCTGACCGATGGCACGCAATTCGACTCGAGCTACGACCGCGGCACGCCCTTCCGCTTCACCATCGGCAAGGGCCAGGTCATCGCCGGCTGGGAGCAGGGCCTGCTGGACATGTGTCCTGGCGAGGCAAGGAAGCTGACTATTCCCTCGAATCTCGCGTATGGAAACAGCCAGAATGGCGCCATTCCCGCAGGCTCGACGCTCATCTTCGAGACCGAGTTACTGGCCATCGAGGGCGTGAAGAAGGAGGTGGTGCAGGCGTCGTCCTCGTTGCTGCTGGCTAGTTCGACGAGTGTGCAGGAGACCAAGACGGAGCCTACGCTGCCGGCTGGAGGGGCTGTTGCCTCTGTGCTGCCGGCCAAGGCGACGCAGACGGTGACGGCGCATACTTCTCCTCTGGACGACGAGGGCGAGACGGGCGAGTGCAATCTGCTTGGAGACTTTGCGCTTCTCGTCCAGGGCGCGCTGGGACTGCTGGCCGTGTCGTCACTGGCCGTCAAGAGGATGAGAGAGTCCCCGCGTCGGCCCATGAAGATCTGGTTCTTCGATGTGTCCAAGCAGGTCTTTGGCTCCGTGCTGCTGCATCTGGCCAACATCCTCATGTCGATGCTTTCCTCGGGCAAGTTTGACGTCGCGTCCACTGCCAGCGTGAAGAACGCCGTGGATGCTGCGACGCCTGATGGCGAAGACCAGCCAAACCCGTGCTCATTCTACCTGCTTAACCTTGCTATCGACGTAAGACGTTCCATTACATCCTCATTGTTCAACTCAAAACTAACAACCCATAGACCACAATCGGTATTCCCATTCTCGTCCTTCTTCTCAAGATCTTCACTCGCGCCGCGCTCCACACCCCACTTGCCAACCCCCCGGAATCTATCCGCTCAGGCAACTACGGCCAGCCACCCCGCGCAACCTGGTGGCTCAAGCAATCCATCATCTACTTCTTCGGCCTCATCTGCATGAAGCTCTGCGTCCTGGCGCTCTTTGCCTTCCTCCCATGGATCGCATGGGTCGGCGACTGGGCACTCCGCTGGACAGAGGGCAACACGGCGCTGCAAATCACCTTTGTCATGTTCATCTTCCCACTCATCATGAACGGCATGCAGTACTGGATCATCGACAACTTCATCAAGGAGCCCGGGCACGCAGACGGGCAGTACACCGTTGCCGCTGGCGAGGAAAGCGACGACGAGGAGACGGACGAGGAGTGGTTGGAGCGCCAGAGGAGGCTGAGAGAGGCCGGCGTGGATGACAGTGATGATGAGGTTGTGGCGACCAAGGCTGCGAAGAACAAGGCTGGTATTGTTGTCGCGAGGGAGTATGATCCCGAGTTTGACGGTGCGGGGAGCGGAAGCAGTCAGACGGGGAATAAGAGTCGGAGGGAGTAGATGGTAGTAGTAGTAGTAGTTGGGTAGATGGATGATGGATGGGTGTACAGTGAGCGTCGCCTTTTTTCTATAGCATCTAGATTGTTCCTTTTTTTTTTTGGAAGAGCGTCTTGTAGTGTTTGTTTGGCTGCTTTGGAGATGTTGCGGAAATAAATACATATATGTATATATTATCTGCTTGCTGTGTCTTTTTCTTATGTGTTGGAATCTTTCCTGTGATTTTTTTTGCTCTTCTTCTTCTTCTTCTTCCTCTTTCAAACCAACCGTGAAACTGAATGAGAGAAAATTTGTAGTAAAAATCTATTGTTCAGGGTATGTATGTATGTATGTACATGCCCACAGTAGCGCAAGGATCGAAATAACACAAAGTCCCAGTCTACCTGGTTGAATTTCCATTCATAGGACTATTAAAATGGCTACAAGAATCTGTAGCTACTACTACTACTGCTGCTGCTGCTGCTGCTGCTAGGCCATCCAATTCACCAAATTGAGGATACCGTCCCATCTCGTCCATCACTTGCTGAGGAAAGAGAGCAGCGGTCAGAAAACCGGGTGTAGATTGATTGCTTGCTTAAGCTAACCGCGGTGATTCCATCATAGATATCAAGATACCGCAGAGACAATATGAGGCCTTGCCTTGCACATTTTTCGAAGCGTAGCTGCTCGCAAGACAATAGTCAAGTCCAGATTAAACTGTTTCATCGTGGCATGAACGGATGCAGATTGCAAAAAGAAAAAAAGAAAAAGGCAGAGCAAGGAAACATAACAAACCGTGTCTAGGAACTAGCCCGTCCATACCACATCACTTCAATCCCACATGCGAATTCGCTTCCACAGCAACACGCACGACGACTCACCAGCCCTGCCCGAACCGAACTCCTCCCCTCCCCCCCGCCAACGCCTTGACCTCCACACCATCCTCCCCCATTGCCTCGACGACATCCGCCCCAAACCCCTCCAATCGCAGCATCAGCGTGACAAAAAACTCCTCTTTCACAAACCAACTTAGGAAATGCTTCACGAGCCCCAATGCCGCGCAACGCAGCGCATCCCGTCGATCAGGCGTGTTTCTCCACACCAATACCAGACTATCCAGGAAGCGATCAATCTCCGCGGTGTGCGAGCAGTCTGCAGGGTGGTGCGGCGTGTGAGCAGTCTGTCTAGGCGTGGAGGGGGGTGTGGAGGTTTGCGCAAAAGCGGCGCTTAGTGTTATTTTGGCGTGGATGGTGTACATTGCCGTGGCGTGGGTGCACAGCGAGGCGACTTGGTACTTTGCTCCTGCGAGGTAGGCGTGGATGTGGTAGTCTAGTTTGCAGAGTAGAGGGAAGCGGGTTCGGGCTTCTGGGTGGAATGGGTAGAAGCCCTTGGTGATGAAGGTGAGCATGGCGTGGATGGCGTAGGGGAAGTCGTCGCGTAGACGGAGGGTGTGGATTTTTGAGTACTAAGGGGTTGGTTTAGTATTAGAGGCTGGAATGAGGTGATGGTGGGCTTACCAGGAAGGGACCGTTGAGTAACTTGGCGAAGATGCGGGATGCGTTGCATAGAGGGTATTTGTCGACTTTTTCGAATTTCTTGCCTCTGTCGAAGATGACGACAACTTCGTTGGGAAGTGTGGGAGAAGAGAAAACACTGTGTTTGTGAGTATGTGGTTTTTCTATATAGGAATCAGAATCTACGTACTTTTGGAATGTTTTCGTGGGCACCACTCGTACAATGCTACGGGCTTTGCCAATTAAGCCTCTCGGCGGAATCACTGGCTGAGATAGCCCTGAGATATCTAGAAGAGACAAGGCGTTGAACCCGAGTGCGCTTGGAGTTGAAGGAATAGTCGGGGTTAGTGAATCACTCATTTCGGTGTCTAGATCTAGGTTGGTCTCCGGAGTAGATATAGGACCTATGTGAGCTTTCGAGGCTTGGAATAAAGAGCGTAGAGAATTCGTTGGCGGGCTCGACAGGACGGAATCGAACAGCGAGTACTTCAGTACTGTTGGAGGCGTAGGGCCCCTGGACTGACTTGTATTAGGAAACTCTGGGAAGAATTCAATATCACAGGGTGGCGTTGTCTGACACGAGGTGTGCTGTCCGGTGAATAATGGCTTTGGGAACATTTTTATAGCAGTCGCAAAAGCCGAGAGATTTGTAGGTGCTGTATTCTCCATCGGAACGAAGCCTTGCTGCGAGTGAAGATGCTGATACGTAGCATTTGAACCTGGTACAATCTCATGTCCACCTCTTTCATGAGGAAACTCATTTTCATTGTTTAGATCGTAGAACATGTAGGGTGTAGAGACAAAGGATGATCCCATATATCTGGCTGCCTGAATTGGGCGAGAAAAGCCATTATTACCTGAAGCCGGCTGGAAAGCCTGACTGTAGGCACGCTTGCGCTCCAGCATAATTGTGCTTGGGGAATCCGTAATCGAAGAGCTTCCTGGTCTTGTTGAGCTTCTGCGAGTTGAGGATGGTGTAATAAACATGACGAATGCGTATGGACGACACTTGAGCCACAGATAAAAATGAAGTGACTACAAAACGCAAACAGAACGCGTGAAGAAATCGCCACGCGCTGGAGAACGCGTTGTTTGACGTGAAGGTATTAATTTATCGTCAGATTGTACTACTATCGACGGTGAAAGCGGACATGAATTTCGCGCTATCATAAGCTGTTTGATCCTAGGCCACATCAGTACCTAAAGGTGTCGAGCAACTCTCACAGGAGAAGACACACATACATATAGAAGATCTCAGCACGCATGAGGAATCTCTACGCTCAGTGTGGTTGAGATGGTGTCAAACTTACAACCACTGCCTCTCTACAATACGCCCAATGTAAAATGAGATATCACTTCCACTTCTCTGCTACTTTCTCGAAGATGTCTGACCTGAACTCTGGCAGCTCATCCATCAAACGAAACAATCTTGCCGCTGCTCGTCTATTCCCACAAGCAAACTTTTCTATATGATCTGCACATAGCTTGACAGCCACTTGTTGAAGCTCGTTACCCTTGATTGCTCGCCCTGGCGCATACATGAGACTGATTACTCTAGGAAGCTCCTCCTCATCGTTGCCTGTAGTTAGTATTGTTGAAGTGAGAGCCTCGAATTTTTGCAACGCAAGGTCTTTCATGCCTGGAGCACTATATCTCTGCGCTAGTAGATAGACATCGACGTGTAATTGCAAAGTATTACCCTGGGTGTTTGCATCTGGTTCAGCATAGTCGAGCTGATAGCAGTATTGCATCATCGCAGCGACAGCATTTGAATTATCAGCACTGAGATCAATGACGCGATTCGATTGCTTTTCACACATGTTAATATTATGAAATAGTTGATGCACATTATGCGCGTTGAGAATGTACGTACGGATGAATACGCTCTCGCACAAACATTTGTGAACCATTGCGAGTGACGGCATACAACTATACGATGGACATTGTACAATTCGTTTTTGCAGCGGACTAGTAAGTCTGAAGAGGGCTTTTCTCGTTCAACTGGTGTGGTTGGTCGACTACATTGATATGGTGGATGGGCCTCAAACGAAGACGATGTGCTTTGAGAGTCTGTGCTTTGAGAAGAGAATGTTCTGAGATGTCGCGATCGCTTAGGTGTGCTAGCGTTAGAAGATGTTGATGTGGCACTTGAGGTGACCGAGGACGAGCGCGAGCGTTGACTTGAAACAGTACTGGAAGGTTGTTTGGGATTGTAATAGTACTCGGTGGACCCGATCCTACATCCTATGAGCACGGATAGCAATGGTTGATACTTTCTAGCTACTTACAGACTGCTAGTCGCTATCATGGGTGTGATGAACATTGTGATGTTGAGCCCCAAAGGCAAAGAAATTTGTCGCAGTATTTGCTATTGAGAGGCCAGATGGGGAGGATGTTTTATTGAAACGTGTCAAAGACGACATGGAAGTCATGAGCAGATAAGTTCTTTAGTCGCACGCCAGCGACCATGTTTGACATAGACATGTTGTGCAGCGGAAGAATTGCAGTAGTCAAAAGATCGACTGTGAGACTGGGATGAATTAAGCAGCTGAATAGATAAGATGTTTCCTATTTCGACATAGGGTTGAGGCAGTAGATGACATTCGTCTACTGAGCCAATCACTGGACTGCATATAGATGAAGCTTGAACATGTGGTCCATATTATATGGCCCTAGGAAAGACAGTGGGGTAGCTCCCGAGCCGACTCCGCCAGATTGCGTCTCGACAAGTTGACAGCTGTTATAAGATCACGCAACCACAAGGCCGTGTGCTGCAAGACGTCTTAATCTTCTTTCGGAAGTTCAGGTTGCTTGCTCCGCTTCTGAGAGGGGTGTGCCGGATGCATGGTTCCGGCTGACAAACTGATCTACTGTTCGTACAACCCTTAGCACAAGCTGACTTGCCTAGTCTGAGATCTAGATGGTGGCGATAGATCTGTGAAGCATGAGAAGAAGGAAAATGGCCATAGCTGTTGATGGGATTTTTTATATTTCTCAATCCCCAATGCACAGTGATGTCAGGGTCGTGAGAAGGGCCGAATCAGCCCGTGTGCAACCATCAACCGCCATTGCGTGGCAACCTATTCTTCGCGTCAAAACACGCGCTATCAGCGTTTCCCTCGTGCGACCCACAAACGTTGGTAATGTAGGGCATCTGGATGGCTTGTTGCCACGGGTACAGGCGCACAATTGTCTGATCGTCCAATTACAATCTACCAGTAGCTGTTAGCGAATCAGTTCCAGCATCGACTTCGGGATCTGAATCGAGCGATTGTACGCCTCTGTAAGCGTCATCATGGGATCTTTTGCTGTATTATGATGGTAAGGCTGGATGAGAGCTTTTGAGATTGACATCATGTCGAATTGTCCATTACGCGTTTGTATAAAACCAACCCTGCGCCTGACTGGTTCTACTTCCTCTATTAACTACAATACCACATGTTTGAATCAATCACAAATCTTATACCCATCATGAACGGAAACAGCACAAACGGGAGTGAACCCAAGAGCAACGGGTCTGCAGCTCACAGTGCCACCAGCCAGAAGAATGGCGATCTGTACCGTGACTATGCAGACGACCGCAACGCCAAATCCGAGGATGTTGTCTATGCCACATCGAATGGAGCACCCTACCCGCACCCTTATGAATCACAACGTGCTGGGGAGAATGGACCACTTCTACTACAAGACCATCATCTCATCGACCTTCTCTCTCACTTTGACCGGGAGCGCATCCCCGAACGAGTAGTGCACGCCAATGGAGCTGGCGCCCATGGATACTATAAGACGACTGATTCTCTCGAAGACTTGTGTCTCGCTGATATTTTCAAGCAAGGCAAGGAGTGTCCTGTCACTGTTCGATTTTCGACGGTTGGTGGTGAGACTGGTTCGCATGATTGCGCACGTGACCCCCGAGGGTTCAGCGTAAAGTTCAAGACACAGGAGGGCAATTGGGACGTTGTAGCCAACAACACTCCAGTTTTCTTTCTGAGAGATCCAGCTAAGTGTAAGTGGCTCCAGCCGTTGTCCCCACGCTTTTCCAACCCACGCGTCCCCATGTAATCCCTCGTCTTCATCAAGTCACCTCCGCCAACTCCATGAACTCCACATATTCTGCTGTATACTAACAACTGCATACAGTTCCTCGCTTCATACATTCACAAAAAAGAGATGTAGCAACCCATCTTACTCATGCAGATGATTCCACAATGTTCTGGGATTATGCGTCACAAAATCCGGAGTCTATTCATCAATTTTTGATACTTTTTGGTGACCGAGGCATCCCTGATGGCTACCGTAAGATGCACGGATACATTGGCCATACCCACAAATTGGTAAACAAGAATGGTGATTGGGTTTATTCCCAAATTCATTTCAAGTCAAAGCAAGGTACTGGCTTCATTACACAAAAGGATTCATTCAATTATGGTCCAGACTATTCAACAAAGGACTTGTACCAGGCCATTGAGAAGGGTGATTTCCCTGGCTGGGATGTTATGGTTCAAACGATGACAGCGAAGGAGGCCGAGGATTTGTGGGAGAAGCAAAAAATCAATGTATTCGACCTCACGCACGTTTGGCCGCAAAAGCAGTTCCCACTCCGCAAGGTTGGAGAATTCATACTGAACGAGAACGTGAAGAACTACTTTGCCGAAGTTGAGCAGGTTGCCTTCAACCCAGCACACTTGGTTCCTGGCATCGAGCCTTCGGCGGACCCAGTGCTTCAGTCAAGACTATTTTCATACCCTGATGCTCACCGTCACCGTATTGGCGTCAACTATCAGCAATTACCAGTCAACGCTCCACAGGTGCCATATCGCTTTGGCAACTTCCAGCGAGACGGAAGCATGGCTTTTTACAACCAGGGCTCACGACCCAACTATTTCTCTTCCATTGAACCTATTAGCCTGCGCAATCGATCAGTGAACCTGAACAAGGTGCATGGCAACTTCACAGGGGAAGCTGTTGCATTTTTGTCCGAAATTCATCCCGAAGACTTTAATGCTCCACGAGTGTTATGGGAAAAGGTCTTTGACGATGGTGCGAAGGAGAGATTCATCAGCAACATCTCTGGGCACATGGAGAACTGCACCGAGAAGGAGATTATTGCACGAGTGATTGGTATTTTCAGGGAGGTGTCTGAAGACATTGCTTCTCGCATGGAGAAGGCGACAGGCGTCAAGGGCCACCCGGGCATTGCTGACCTGAAGTTCAACGGAAGTTACAATGCCATGTCCAATGACTTGAAGTAGCGCAAGGGCGGGAATTTCAGCAATGGCGCGCCAGTCAAGGCGACGCACTGAGGGAGAAGCAAACCGTCATGGTGACGAGGTTGTGAAAGGCGCCGACGTGAGATTATGTACTTGCTATGTATTAAAATGAATGACTTGATGAATACAACACGTGTAAACTTGTCCCCTTGGCCATGTGCCCCATGTCTTCACGCTACCTAGTTATGCATGCGATTGTACCACGCACCCTGGACACCTGACGGTGAACGCTGCTGCAACCCCTCACAAGCAAGCGAGGCGGCGGCTTGGCTGGCTGCCCCTGCCGGAGGGCGGATTGCAACTTCTCTTGTCGCCAGCAACATTCGCTGCCAGCATCTTGTGCCCCTCCTCGCCTTGCTCTCGCCGTGTCGACGGCCGACGTTGCCACAAGGCGCGCGCACAATACGGTTCTCGCTAGTTGCAATTTTCCCACGTCCCAAGCCGTCCCATGGATCGAATCTCGCCGCGCTGGGGGCCCATGCCCTTTGCGCAGTCGGTGGGTCACGTGCCGGCCATTACTGGTGCGCGGCGCAACCTGGTCGCGCCCGCGCTCGGGACTCGATTTCTCCTCACGCCTCCAGCTTGTCGTCCCGCACAGCATTGTCCCCGTCCAGCCCTCCAGTCGCCCGCCCGAGCACGTAGCATGCCGTCTTCACCCCTCAACGCCTCCCACCAGTCGTCAATCCATCTTGTCGCTGCCCTTTGAAGCTCGCGGAGCTTTTGTCCCGCTCCCTCTCGGCACGCACCCGCAGCGTCACACATCCACTCCAGCGCCCACCAGCTGCGCCCGCTGGAGAGTCGCCATCGCGTGGCCGCAGACACACTGCCATTGACCTGCTTCTGGCGGCTCTTGACTGGCTCGTTGCCAACTCGTGCTTCCCGCATCCTCTGCCCACTACCTCACTCCACCACACGCCCTCCCTAGACCCTCGTACGAAGCCGCTCAGCCCCCGAGTCGCGCGTTGCATCGCCCACTACCTCCTCACTCTCGCTAGCAACAGGAACAGCGTTATCGACCATGTCGCCGCGTCGATCGTCACGGGCTCGCACCACACAGCCCCCGCCTAGCGTCGCGACGGCACACAGCAGCACCTCATCCTCCGTCTCCTCGGCCCGCACAGATCGGGCAACGAAAAACAACCAAAAGCAGTCGTCGCCGCAGAAATCGTCGACCCCGCACTCGCTCTCGTCTGAAGAGCTCGACGACCCGCCGCGTGGTGCACAGGCTCCGCTTACCCGGCGTCGCACGCGCGGAGAAGACAACGACGAGGACGAGTCAGCGAAGCTTGACGACGACCTCGAAGATGATAACGCCGAGGAGGGCGAGGTTACTCGGTGCGTGTGTGGCTTCCAGGACTACCCGGGCTTGCCACCAGAATACGTCCAGTCCAGCGCTGCACTAGCAGACTCTGATGTACAAGGCGACGATGCCGGCGGCCTGTTCATTCAGTGCGATTGGTGCAAAGTCTGGCAGCACGGCGGCTGTGTGGGCATCCTGGACGAAGCCTCCAGCCCTGATGACTACTTCTGCGAGTTTTGCAGGAGTGAGCTGCACAAAATCCTGCCAACTGGCAAAGGCCATGACTATTCGCGTTACTATCCGGTGTACGACGAGGTGCACAACGAGAACGCGGATGAGTCGTCCGCCTCCAAAGAACCCGAGAGACACTCGAGCAGGGAGATTGACCGCAACGCGAGAGCCAGCGTCGATTCCTTTGGCAAACGCCGGTCGACAATGAACAGTCGCGCTGCATACGACGAAGACGAGGTCCTCAGGAAGGTCCTGGAGGAGAGCAAGCATGAAGGCACGGCGCCGTCGACCACCAGCAATCGCAAAAGGCGAAGTCGTGACGACAGCGAAGAGTGAGTTGCGCTTGCTGCGATTTATGCACACCAAAACAAGAGCTGACAAGCTTTGCGACAGAATCAAACCAGACGTTAAAAGACAGCGCACAAGTTCCCGGTCGCCTAGCGGTTCGCCCGTCATTGAGTCTGAAGACGAAAGTCTGAACGCCACTGCTCCCAAACAGAAGCCTCGCGGTGCTGCAGCAAGGAGCCAACGTGACAAGGAACAGCGCGAGAGGGATCGCGAGAAGGAACGCGTGGAAGCTGCAAATCGACGAAAGGGACGCGCAGAGCGGAGAAAAATAGAGGGTATGTGAGCACATCAACAACGTCTTGTTCAGAGCTAACACTGCCCAGGATCCGAAGCTCCCGAGCCCACGACTACGCCTACTGAAGAACCCGCTTTACCCGCAGTAGTTCTCGAACCTGCTCCGCCAGAGATAGTCATGGCAGACCTCAAACCTGTACCAGCTCCACGACGAGGCGGTCGGCCTCCACAGAAGTCTCGTGGTCGTCTTGGTCGGAACCAGTACTCGCGCGACACCATACCTGCAACCAACGGTACATCCCCCGCAAACGATACGCCAAACTCACCCCAACCAAGCACCTTGAACAGCATTAGCAATGGCCATGATAGCAGCGACGGTGCGGCAGGCCAGAAACCGACCAAGTCGAAAAATTGGCGGTTGCAGAAGGTTTCATGGAACGATATCAGGCGTCCAGCAGGTGCTATGCAAAACTACATCGCTCAACGGCAGGTCGAGATGGCAGGCGAAAAGCACACACCGGCTCCAGCTGTGCGGCCTACCAGTGCTACGACAAACGGCGAACATGGCCAAGAAGAACCAAGAGACGACGATGTGGACATGTCCAACTTCAAGGAACTAAGCACTACGCAGATGATGGACTTTCTAAGCCGCGACCTCGTGCACTGGCAGCAGATGATCTCTGACTCAAACGGCAAATAGCGATGAGTATCTCCATGACCGTTTCCTTATATTGTATCATATTTCTCCTCGGAGCCTCACAGTATCACCGATGAGTCTTTACGTGCTCATCATATCATTTAGAACGGCGTTTTTATGGACTTGGATCTGGATCATAACCAGAACATGGGTTTGCTTTGCTGGTCTGGATACCCTCCGCTTGTCATTTCTCTTTTCATAAGCTTCGCTGCGCCACCTCACTGTCGGCGCATGCATTTTCTTTTTATCCGCGATAGTATCATTGCCGATATGTCTCTAGGTCATAACATGCAACTCATTCAGCAATGCACAAGAATCATGACTGATGGTATTTTCCGAACTAAAACGCACTCCTATGACACAAATTTCTTCTCATCCAGTTATTCATTCATTTCATTATTCACCCTTCATCACAAACCCACGTCCTCCTCAACCATCTACTCCACCTTCCCCACCTTCACAGCCAACACATCCTTCCCCGGCGCCTGTCTCAACACCTCCAATATCGCCTCAAAGTTCCCCTCAGTCACAATAGTGCTTTGTGGCCAAATATTCGCATCCCGACTGCTCCTATCCCACAGCACCTTGATCTCGTCAATCTGCTCCTTGACGTCGGCTGACTTGTATTTGCCCATGAACTCGGCGCAGTTGGGGGACGAGGCTAGCGTCGAGGTAATCTGGGCGTTGAGCGCCTTGAGCGTGGGTTTTGCGGTGGAGAAGAGGATTATTTCGTGGCGCGCGCCTGGGGGAAGAGTGAAGATGAGGGGGATGGAGGATGACATCTTGAGAGTCTGTTTCGTTGACTGGAGGGATTTTTTTTTAGAACTGACGGGGATGAGAGAGGGGGAAGGGTGGAGAGAAGCTTACGGTGTTGTTGGGGAGGAAGGGTTTGTACTGGGGGGGATTTTTTTTTAAATGGATGGTTGACTTTGAGAATGTGGTAGTATGGTGTAGTTGGATTTGTATTGTACTGATCCTTAATGAAGTGTCTGCGATGCGCTTTTCAGGCTTTCTGGTCCTGTGTTACAGCAGGGTACGTCATCTGGCAGGGGTTGAATGGCTTTCGCGAACAGGGCAGGGTTGGGTTGCAGGGGTTCGTGAACGCTTCGCTTCTCCGCAATCGTGAGGGGCGGCGGATGTCACATGTCGAAGTCACTAGCTGCATGTTCTTGGGGCAAGGGAAGAAGCAATGCGATGATGGTAGATTTGAGCCTTCTGCTTATGCTAGAGCATCTGCCTGGCCATGCATCTTGATGAAAGAAAAGCAAAGACACCCGTCGTTACAAAACTGAAAAGATTGAAAATGCCTACATAACTCACAGCCCCTTGATCTTCTCCTCGAGAGCGCGCTTGATAGCTGTGCACAAGTTAGTACTCGATCATCCCATACCGGATATCAGAAACTTACCGTTGCAACTATCATTAGCATCTCCAAACAACATCTTGGTGTTTTCCATGTAAAACATGGGATTTGGCACGTCCGCATATCCACTCGCCATGCCTCTCTTCATGATAATGACTTGCTTGCTCTTCCACGCATGCAACACTGGCATACCTGCAATTGCAGACCCGGGCTCCAGCGCAATTGGGTTCACGGTGTCGTTTGCGCCAATCACAAGCGTGACATCTGTTTCCGGAAAGTCATCATTGATCTCGTCCATTTCCAGGACAATGTCATAAGGCACGGAGGCTTCGGCAAGGAGGACATTGCATTGTCCTGGCATGCGGCCCGCAACGGGATGGATAGCGAAGCGGACTTTGATGCCCTTGGCGCGCAGGGCGTTCACGAAGTCAGAGATGGCGTATTGGGCTTTTGCGACAGCCATGCCGTAGCCGACAACCTAGACGTGATTAGCATTTTGATATTGTGAGCTGGAAAGATTCAAAGCTTACGATGATAATGTTCTCAGCACTAACCAATGCTTCGGCTGTCTCGTCTGCCGTCGTTTTCGTAATCTCTCCTTCAATCTTGGTCTGCGTCTGAGGCGTCTGTGCTATTCCGCCGAATAACACATTTGTAATTGATCTGTTCATGGCTACACACATGATGTAAGAGAGAATAGATCCGGATACTCCAATCAATGCTCCAATTGTAGTTAGTAGTGAGTTATCCAGCATAAAACCTTCAGCTACCAACGCGAATCCAGAGTACGCGTTGAGAACCGTGATGACGACAGGCATATCAGCTCCTCCAATGGCTGCTGTGGTGGTATAACCCTTGATGAAACTCAAAACCGCATTGCCCATGAGACATGCAGCGCCTATGAGGGGTGCTCCAGGCGCCCATACCAGGAAAGCCCCCATCGTAGCTACGTTTGCGCCTAGCAATGTACCATTGATAAGATGGCGTCCAGGTAGTGCTAGTGGCTTTGATGACATCTTTGCAGCCAGCTTTAAGAAAGCAACTATACTTCCTGTGAAAGTCACACCTCCAATTAAGACTCCGAGATAGGCGCTGACCATGTGTAGAGTAGAGATGTCGCCGTCATGAGCAAGAACACTGCCAATGCTGGTGAGTACTGCCGCGAGACCAACAACGGAATGTAGCGCAGCAACAGTCTGCGGAAGCGATGTAGGTGTAATCCTCCGTCCAATGGCCAAACCTACAATGGTTCCAACTGTAGCTAGACCGGCAAATTGTGTCAGCACTTCAGGCGTGAAGCCTACAACGGCTAGAGATGCGAGGATACCAGTGAAAACACCCAAAATACCCAAATAGTTTCCACGTCGAGCAGTAGCCTGCGAAGCAAGACCGGAGAGAGAAGTCATGCACAGTACGCTGCTGACAAGATAACCAGCCTGAACTAAGCCAGCCATCCCTGTGGAAGCTGCTGCGATGAATCCTCCACCGAACAATACCGCAGGAACAACATATAGTAAGGGATATTCGGCAGGATCTGTGGGGCGTCGAAACATGTCAAGCATACGTTTGCTGATGACGAAGCCTCCGGAGACATTAACGAATGCGAGCAAGACCGATAGAGCACCAAGAGTCTGAGGGATAGTCCCTGGTAGGTAGCCGCCACCCATCACGTAGAGACCTCCAATACCAACCATGCCGGAGATAGCATTGGTGACACTCATGAGCGGCGAATGTAGAGCAGGTGCAACTCCCCAGACAACTCTGTATCCGATCAAACTTGCGAGAGCAAAGGTGAAGGCGTTAGACATGAACAAAGGTCTGTTTTTTGTTAGTCTCTTTTTGCAGTCTAAATATTTTTGCCGTACCCTGTAAACTTTCCAAGTGCCAAAGCAGTCGTCATGCCAGCGGTGACGCCCGCGACCTGACGCGACTGACTTTGCCAAGGCGTAAGAGCAACAATGTTTGCAACTTGGTCAGCCGGCGAAGGCGCTGGTTTGGCTTGAACAGGTGGAGGAGCAGGGCGAGGGGCAGGAGGAAGAATCTTCCCATCGTAGGTAACGATAGCACCGCGAGTGACCTCATCAGTCAAATCAACATCATACGTCTGATCTGTCTTATCCTTTGGAATAAGCGAGAGCAAGAACTTCGTGATATTGTTGGAGTACAGAGTTGAGGACTGAGTTGGCAAGCGAGATGGGAGGTCAGTGTAGCCTGCGTGACTATTAGCATAGCTACAGGTTGTTAAAACGATGATACCTACCAACAACAGTCACACCGTTGTATTTGGACAGCTCGCCAGGTACAGTGGCCTCGCAGTTACCTCCAGCCTCAGCTGCAAGATCTACAACAACTGAACCAGGTTTCATGGCGTTGAGCATGTTTTTCGTGATCAATTTAGGAGCAGGTTTTCCGGGAATCAGAGCAGTGGTGATGACAATATCGACTTCGCGGCACTGATCGTAGAATAACTTCATTTCGGCCTCGATAAATTCCTTGGACATCTCTTTGGCGTAGCCTCCAGTTCCCGAACCATCTTCCTTGAAGTCAACCTCGATAAACTCGGCACCAAGCGATTGAACCTGTTCGCGAGCTGCGGGACGCGTGTCAAAACCTCTTACGATTGCTCCCATTCGACGAGCCTAATCTTACGTTAATTTGGTGTTGTCTGGAAGAGTAGGGGATATATACTGTTGCGATGGCACTTAACCCTGCTACACCAGCTCCGATAACCAGAACTTTACAAGGAGGGATCTGTACTCCCATTAGTGATCATTCCCAATTGAGATGGCTAGCGTTTACCTTTCCAGCTGCAGTGACCTGACCAGTGAGAAATCGACCAAATTGGTTAGAAGCCTCCAGGACAGCTTTGTATCCAGCGATGTTGGCCATGGAACTTGATGTACATTAGGGACCTGTGTGTGCAAGATATCATATAGGCTATTCTTACCTCAGAGCATCAAAGACCTGGGCTCGCGAGATACGGGGAACCATATCCATGGCAAATGCAGTCGCCTTGCGAGCAGCAAGTGCATCGATCACTGGCCTATTCTGAACTGGATACAAGAACGAGATAACAGTCGCTCCATCGCGGATGGCATTGATCTCACTGTCAGCTCCGTTGATGCTGAGCGCTCGAACCTTCAGCAGGATGTTGCTCTCCGAGAAGACGTTCTGGCGGTCAACAGTTTCAGCGCCGGCCTGTTCATATGCCTCGTCCGTGAATTGGGCTTCGATGCCAGCTCCACGTTCAATCAGGATGCGTGAAAATCCTTTTTTGAGCAAGAGTTTCACATTCTGAGGCGTAATGGCAACACGACGTTCACCGGGGTAGCTCTCTTTCGGAACACCAATGGTTAAATTTGAGTATTTTGCAGCGCTGGAGGGAAACGACAAAGGATTCTCTTCACCGTGCGGTTCTGAGGCATGAGATGCATATTGCGCAACAGCTGTGACTGGGACCTTAGAAATATGATGCTGCAGGTACAACGGACGAGGGTGAGCTAGGCTCCGGACACCTGCATTTGACAGTTGTGGCTTGACGGCCGAATGAAACTCCTGCTGGAAAACCGGTGTTGGCCGAGCCCCAAAGGCGGAGGCGTGTAGCTTCAGACTGGAAAACCCACCCTTATTGCCCCGCGGTCGACAGGCAAGCGACCTGTAGCCAGCGAGACAGCTCGTCGAGGAGCTCATGGTGATGACTCAAGCAGGGACAGGCAAAGGGAGAACTCGGGAACCCGCATCTGCTGGCAACAGCTGGATGAGGGGTTAGCTGGAGAGCAGGTGCAATACAAAAGGCACCAAAGGCGCTACAATTGATGAGAGAAGCGGTACAAAAGGCTGTACCTTCTGGCCGCGCACTCCCTTTGTCGTGTCGGGTCATTGTCGGCGTAGCTAGCTTCCCCGCTCCCCGCACTCCCACACTGCAGGGCATCAGCACCGCCCCCACAACGTATCCCCAGACTACGGTCACACCATCAGCCATTACGCATCGTGGAATCTTATCCATAGACTGGAAAGCTTCTTTCTGACGCGCGTAGTCTTCTGATATCATACTACAAGATATCCTCGGTCTCGAATCCCCCCTTGTTCAAAACAGGACAGGTTGTCTCGGGCTTGTACGCTTGTACCCCAGTCGTTCGCGGATGGTCATGCTCTCACATGCGGGGCACCACTTGTAAACCAGTTGCTTGGCCGCGAAGCACGAGCAACTAATTCGTCCGAATTGAGCTGTGCGGCGGACAACAGCGCGTAAGCTCACATTCAATCGTCATTCGTTCTTAACCTCAGCCAATAATCCACGATCACACAGTAATTTCGGATTCATTCTTGTGCTCCACTAGGTATTAGGCAATGCAAACGACAAGTAAGTTCGAACTGAGTTAGTTCTTCCTCCAATCATTCGAAGTCCAGCAACATCAATTTGACGCACATGGAGCGAAACGGAGGCAAAATGGTACTTTTTGGTGTAAATCAAAATGAATAAGTTGACTTCAGAAGGAGGCTCATTCAATAAGGGAGCCGGAACTTCAGAGAAAAGTCAACAGCTTTAACAATCATACCTCATCCGGCAAACGCTGACCCCACAAAGCTGTCAGACATCATGGTACCACTGGAGAACGAATGCAAAGGATTTTAACTTGTCATAAGTACCGTCTTATAATTTATAAAAATAATGTACAAACAGATTTTCAACTACTTAAGCTGAGACGCCCATTTTATTGCGTTGCATATCGACGCAGCCGATCGTGAAAACTAAGCTGCCACATGAACACGCCAGCTTTATGCAATACTTGCTTTCCCAGCAAGACACGGCAGGCCATAAAACTGGCCATGCCTCAAATCGTACCTAGCACTTGCCTCCGGGGCATGCCGAGCTCTTCTAATTATTAGACAATGATTGTACATGTTGCCACCCAAACATAATCCGAAAATACATCAACATCATCTGAGATGACGTCGCTTCCGTGCAGTTCGCTCTGCCGCTCTATAACCACGAATATTGATGTTTGTATTTCCTAGTGAAAGAAACAGGCTGATCATGTATTTATTTCCATGCGTAGCCACTGTATATTCGCCACTGCGATGACAGCCCTACACCGAACCCGGCTTCCTACAGACGACGATAGGATTGCTTTCTACTGTTTGGATGGTCGACCCGCTCCCCGTAGATCCTGTACGTATTAAAGTGATTTTCACTTGATATGTGCCGGTTTGTCCAATGGCCAAGTCCGGAAAGTGCATATATCCGACGCTGTATGGGTCTGCCATGTCCATAGAGGCGATAGATCCGTCCGCTTCATCATCGGCGAACGGATGGATAGAGTCGAAGCGTTTACCGGTGAGGAGTTGATTTAATAAATTTGGGTCAGATGGAGCTGCTGAGTTGGGAGCAGGAATTAATGTGGCCACTGCAACAAAATTTGGTGAATCTACAACCGCATCATCAGGATCGGCGTTGGTAGTCCGTAACCGTACAACTAACGATCCTCGTAAGGCTTCATCAATATGTGCTGTTCGTGGCGGCTGGACAACAATATCCATAGTGTATATGATGTCTTCTGGTGATATGTAGTGGCGGTCTGATCTTAGACGTGTGTGTGTGTTTCCACTGTGATGTCTTGGTCGGACAGGCCTACTCTCCAGCGTCCTTGGTCTCGCGACGTCAGTCATTGATGAAGCGGTGGTAATTTTTTCGACAATGTGTTTCTTCGTTGAGAAATTTGTAATTCGCGCAGATCCTTCTGGTAAGGTATGACAGTTGCTGGACTACGAGGACGTGACTCGGGATGTAGATTGATTATCTCTAGTCAATGCACGCGGATATCAAATATTATATCTTTCTCGCCGTTGGCTTTGTTCGTATAAGGAGGAATCTAGCCCTACGAAACCTTAGTATTGCCAATGGAGTTATAGTTTCCGTGTGTTTTCGGTAGTACAAACACTCAAGTAACAGAAGGAGTGCTTGGCCGAAGACGAGAAATGAGTATCAAAAGGAAAAAAGAAGAAAGCAAATCTTAATATGCGTAAACGGGGTTGAATCGACCGTTAGCCGCAAAAGTGGTAGGCAATGAGGCTAAAAGTGTGCTTCATGTTTCCCACTAAAGCACTTTGGTGACAGTAATCGACAACCCCATTTTGTTGCGGCCGTCAAGCTTGAAATCAGCCTGTGAGGAAAGGGAAACTTCGCGGAAATTGACAGCAGCGCTACTACAGTTTTTCTTTCATGCGAGAATTTGAGTATGACGTGGGGTAGCCTTATCATCTGCGCCAATGGAGTGATGAAACAGAAAGCAGAAGAAGCAAAGAAACTGAAACAAGTGGAGTTGAGCTGCAGTATCCTAGTAAAGCCATGTGGCGACAAGGATCTACGAATAAAAGCCAAGAGTAAAAGGGACGTGTCTCAGAGTGAAATGGAAGTGTGCTTACCTCAGTATTTCTCGCACCTGCTAGGGCTATTTGAGACGCGAGATTGCTTGCTCTCTTTGCTTATAGATAGTACACTTGGTGTTTAGAGGCACAAAACTGCAAGGCCTATGTACTGTTTGAAATGGACAAAAAACGCGTGAGATAACAAGGTGTGCAATGCGGGAGTTGGACGTCGTCGGCGACGATAAGGCTGTGATGAACGTATAACTTGAAAGGTGTTCCTTCGGGGTTTCTACAATCGCGTCGACGTTAGCTGTGCTCTTATTCCAACAACAATTTCATTTCTATACTTGCATACTCTTTGAGGATTGAGCTCTTTTTAACATACCTTATTGCAGTGATGAACGATACCTCATATACGTGGACTGCCTGTCACTTTGTGGGTACCCTTCAGACGTCGTAAACTGTTGGCAGCTGAAATAGGGAAGATTTGTCGATGATCAGAGAGGTCCGAAGCCAATACTTTTGCAGCGAAGTGGATGTCTTGGGAATGGTGAGTAGCTCGTCTTATACATTTCGTTCCTGTTACAGGCATCAGGGCTGCCCTTGCCTGTCTTGGAGGTGAGTGCAGCTCTTTTCTGGGGCGTGCCGTCCTCCGTTATTGGCCTCGACATCGTTTTCCTCTTTTTGACAGCGCTCTGGCATACCCATTTCCTCTCTAGCGCTTTAGAGAAATCAAATGGTAGGCTTCTGGTCGGCTGCCCCTGTTCCTCATGAGTGCGGCCCAGTGCTACCGCAAAAGGAATTCTACGGGCTGGAGACTGGCGAGCTTAGCCCCCGATCTTCTCAACCATAGACATGCCTAATCGCTTCACATCTGTGGCGTCACGATTGCCGATCCAAGGGATGAGTACGTATCTGGCGCCAGCCGTCCGTCGCCGTGCAGCTGCCACGCAGCTGGGCATACACAAAAGACCGCTAATACCGAGAGCTTGGCTTCGAAATCCCAGGAGAACCCATGTACCACGTGTAGGGCCGCCATCGGATCTTCATTTTATTGGTTTGAGAAGCACCATCACCTACATGAAAAATACTGCGACATCGAGGTCGATTGCCGCGCATGCCTCGTGATACGCCTCACAAGTAGCCACGCCCCTGGTCAATCACTTATTTCAGCTGGCGACTTCATCAGGGAGTATTTCTAAATCATCTATGATTTAACCATGATCGCCGAACTTTTCCGCGATCTAGTCTTAAGCAAGCCCACGCTACCTCGCGAGCCGATCCTAGTTCAACGGACCGGCTACATGCAGATGTACATGCGCCCATCAGTTTTAGATTTGAGATGGAGAGGGAGGCCCCGTCGAACGTTTTCGGTCCACAGACCGTTTGGGTATGCAAGATTTGCACGACCTGGCTTCATGAATCCGAATGCTGTCGTGTCCACTGGGCAAAGTGAACACGATTTACTACCAGCTATCTCACTCTGAATTGTCTCCGTCTCATAATATCACCAAGATTCTAATTTGCTCGACATAGGGAATGCGTAATCCCCTTGTGCTATTTCGGTACTCTGTTTACTCAACATCGAGTTGCATGGGTAAGTAACGCATGGGCTCCCTAGCGTCAGCACGCACTCGATCTGTTTTGGCAACTTGAGATCTTATACGAATCCTGATCATGCACCTCTACTTTTGCGGAAGCGGAACATACAGCCGATAACCGGATGATCGGGTCAAAGTACCCCTGCACTCACGAGCCCATCAGAGATCTGGATTTAATTTGTTATTATCAACTCTCTTTTGAGCTCCTGCCAGGTAAGATGGTTTGCGCATCAACTACCTCGCCGAAGTTCCGTCAAAGCCTCGCCAATGTGCTTTTGGCCCTTATAAATTTTGCGTTTCGTCTCGCCTACCCTGGCATCCACTTGTGATCCTTTTTGCCCGATCCATGCAAGATGCTGTACACCACGATAAGCGATGACAAGTGGCTCGTACATCCCACGTTCGTTGAATTATGATGGTTTATTCTTGTGGCATTTCAGGGGAAGTTGATGACGTAGTCTTGCCTACGTGACTTTCTGGGCGAAGCAAAATGCGCAAGCAGCCCCCCTAGTCGATGGTTGAGACAGCTCACCCCTCAAAACAATCAAAAGCTATCGAGTCTCGGGTTGAACAAGTTATCCTCACTTTCAGTGCGATGAGGGCTTGATCCTTAAACTGATCCTTCAGGATGCCATCCTTGGATCCAAGTGCAAAAACAATCACTCTTGCATGTGTCACCTCCGCATCTGGGACTCTAGCTCCGCGCAGCGCAGTGGGTACTTTCTTGTCATACAGTACGTAACGTTGGCCCCCATGCGAAACCGGCCTGAAATGTCGAGGGCTTTGAGGTTTTAAGGAAAGTGGGATGTCGGTGCAAACTGTCGTTCATTAATGCGCGCCACATTTTGTTCTGCAATCTCACGGTTGTGGTTTAGTGCTCATTTCATAGGGACAAACTTTCGATATAGTGCATTGCTGTCCTTTTATCCAATTCGCATATGCTAGCCAACACTAAGGTGGTGCTTCGGAGTACAGCCGTTGTCCACTGCAAATGATCCAAAAACGCTTGTGGATCGACCGATATGAGGCGACGGCAGATTGTTGTTAGAACCTTCTTCCCATACCCCCTGAAACATCATTGTCTTGTGCCCACAATATTTCGAAGAGCCTTGCCATTCTACGGGTTTACCATAAATACAGCGTCTAGGGCTCCCGCCTCACTCTTGTCCATCATTGGCTACTTGATCAGTTGTAGCAAATTGTCATTAAAAGTAGTCTAACGAATGAGAGCAAGTTCTTCAACGTACTGTTTTGGATACATGCCTTGTATATTACACAACCTTGTCCAGAGAAGAAAAGAACACCAGATGTATTTTTAGAGCCTTCTTGAATCACATCATCAACGCCGCGTTCGGCTTGGAATTTGCCATAGTCACTTTGTTTGATCACACCGACTCTCGAATATGTCTCACTGTCTACCTCATTGGTACATGAGAAGCGCATATGGAATTGCATCGCGAATTGAGCACTTTCATCTAAAAATGGCTCCGCCAAGTTTTTTACGTTTTCATTTTGACAGGAATTGAATCGCTTGCAATAGCTCAAATGAAAACTTCCCAGGTGATATTGCGGCAACAAACATATTTAAATAGCTTCAGGCAAGTATGAATCAATCGCTACAATTCTCAAGCAGGTTCAAGGACTATATTTTGCTAACTACATCAGCTCGTATTATGTTTTCAGTTCCTTGGGGGATTGGTTATGCGAGTTTCAGTTGTAGGTGTGATGTTATACTATGGACTGCGTAACTCTAGAAGTATTTTGGTGAGTTGGCATTAGTAGCATGGACCTCAGAGGCTGCTATCACAAAGCACAAATTGCAACAAGTTTAGTATTGGTGTCTTCAGATTGATAGGTCAAAGGTGTTGACTCTACGTCACATTGACAGGGTAAAGTTGCACAAGTTCTTCAAATCCTTTCATTTAAATCTCCTACTTCCTTAGCTCATTTCATGGTGACCTTCTCTTGAGCTATTCATATATTACCATGTAGACTGCATAGATGAAACTCAACGACTAAAACCTTCTTCGCTGCCAGTTCCGATGTACAATCGATTAACAAGTATGGAAAGCTTTACTAGCTTAAGGCATACGTGAGAGCACCTTCGAGTAAAGCAACTGGATTTTCTCCTTTTGTAACAACCTAAAACACAACATCAAACCGAGAGGACGAACCAGTCGACAGGACGCATCAAAAATGGCCACAGTGAAAGCTATTCACTATTGCTCTCACTTACTGGGATGCAATGGCAGACTAGCAACTGTCAAGACACAGCTCTATTCCACTGTGCGATGCGAGCCAAAAAGGTACTATGATCTATCATCTGATAGATCCTGGAATAGAACAGTGCATATCCTCAAGTGAGACTACTTCCTGACAGCAACAAATACGTGTGTTTTCACAAGAGCAAAAAAACGGTGAGGCTCTTTCACCGTACGCGTGAAATTTTTGTTTCCATTTAGTCAATTGTTATGCATTATCCATGCGACTCCTACTTTGATCATCACCTAGCCTTTCTCACTGTGTCAATACAACACTCTTCAGCATGCTGTATTACCATTGCCGATCCCTCTCTCTTCAGAAGATATTCTATGTTCTTTGTTTCTTTAGCATCATCATCACTTGCAGTATCATAGCATGGCTTTGGAATCAAGATTCTGACAAGCCATCACCTATTTCCGAGCTATTGCATCGTGTGACAGGGGTACAACAGCACCATCCTATCGATCAACTCATCAGATCCGCTGAAATGAGCTTCTCTGTACTGCTCTCCAAGCAGACTATCTATCTGTCCTCAGCCGCGGAGAAGTATCGCAAACGGAGAGGTCGCCACCCACCACCGGGCTTCGATGCTTGGTATGCTTTTGCAAGTGATAATAATGCAGTCATTATTGAAGACCTATTCGACCAGATATACCGCGATCTACGACCATTTTGGGGTGTCCAGGCAAAGGAAATACGCTATTTTGCGCTGGATTTTGAGCACCACATCTCAGTACGGAATGGAACTGCAGGTATGACCAAGAATCATGCTCTGGGGACAGCGAAGGATCGAATGGAGGCTTGGTTGGATCTGACGAAGAGCATTGCGAGATATCTACCTGATCTGGATATGGCAGTCAACGTCATGGACGAAAGCCGGGTAATTGTACCGTGGGAAGATGTTGACGGGTTTCTGCGGGAAGAGAGTAAGTCGAGAAAACTTTTAGATGCGTATCGGATCCAACCTCGATTGCCAGTTCTTAATATATCCAGCGATCTATCCAGGCAATCGACTGAAGTAACTTGGGTTAATCCAAACGAGCGTTTCTGGGATATTGCCCGAGTAGGCTGCCCTCCTCAATCACTAGATCCATACACTACAACTGTTACCAAATTCTCTGGTCCTCTTCCTCTGCCATTGGAATTTCCAAGGGGATCTTTCAAAGGATATGTGCAGAACTGGACCACGGCAAGGGACCCTTGTCTACAACAAGCGCTTCACGAATATCATGGGGCATTTGTCGAGCCAGCTTCTACCTCTACAACTCGCTCACTAGTTCCCATATTTGGCGAATCCAAACTCTCATTGAACAACGATATTCTCATCCCTCCCGCAGCGTACATTTCTGATGGGTTTTCGAAGGGATTATATTCGGATAACAACGAGCACGGCGGGGAGTGGAAAGATAAGATTTCAGGTGCAGTATGGCGAGGCGTGGCAAGCGGTGGTCGGAATAGAGAAGAAACCTGGACGCGATTTCACCGTCACCGCTTTGTCTCCATGATGAACGGCACAGCTATACGAGATGCTGAAGCGAGGACCGAGGCAGAAGGCCAAGGACCAAAATTTACGCTAAAATCATACGGAATGTATCGACTTGTTGCCACCAAAGCCATGGATCTCGGGACATGGCTGGACCGCATCGCAAATGTCGGATTCACACAACTAGTATGTTTTCCAGCGACCAAAAAGCCAACATGCAACTATACAGATCCTTACTTCAAACTTGCTCCTCAAATTAACATGGCAAAACTTTACGACTACAAACTACTCCCTGATATTGACGGGAACTCATTCTCAGGCCGCTACCTCGCATTCCTACGTTCCACGTCCGTCCCTGTCAAAGCAACCGTCTACTCTGAATGGCACGACGACCGAATCATCCCCTGGCTACACTTTGTGCCCATGGACAACTCTTTCGTCGACATATATGGTATCTTGGATTACTTCCTTGGCACTGGGCAGAGTTTCATAAAACATGATGGTGGAGTTGAAGCGGACAGAGCGCATGATGGAGAAGCTAGACGTATTGCAACCAGGGGAAAGGATTGGGCAGAGAAGGTGCTGAGGAAAGAGGATATGCAGATCTACATGCTGAGGCTATTGTTGGAATATGCGAGATTGTGCGACGATGAGAGGGATGTGCTGGGATTCGTAGGGGATTTGGTGGAGAAGCCCCTCTTGGAACCGTTGGAGGGTAGAAAGGGAGTACACTGGAAGAGATAGGAGAGAATGCAGGTCGGCCATGTGTGTTGGCGAGGGGCATGAAAATAGCGTACGAAAGGGGATAATGCACCGGGCCCATTGCGTACTACAGGGAGAGATTAGGGCTTGTTTTGTGCGATGATGCTGTGCTAACGGCAAGATACAGAAGGTACCACATGACACTGATGTCCATCAACAGCCATCGTGCGCCATGTACGTGATAGGATTAGGATGTGTTCCGCCTGGATGGGATTCACGATCAGCCCGAGTCATTATCTTGTGTCACTTTTGATGTAGACTCCTGAGTAACGAAGAAAAATTAGTACCCGTGGTTCCTATCATCTGGTACCGGTCGTCCTATACAGTCCTCTTCCTGGTGAAATGAAGTCTGGAATAAGATGCCTTTTCCAAGAACTGTCCGCTCGAAGAATCGTATGTGGTGACATTGATGATGGTCATTCAGCAAACTGGCTGACACTCTGCTTGTGGGCACTGCCAATATCAACCTAGAGGCTCTCGACATGCTTCCACAATATCGATCATAGACGGTTGAGATGGCGTGCAAACGAGATCAAGATGAACGCAGCCCCCAGCCTCGTCTTGGCGAACATCTGCCCCTCCAAATTTTTGGCGCACTAGCGTTGCTGCATCCCTCGATTGACGCATAGCAACGGCGACCCCACACTTGACTGGAATGCAGCAAACCTTTACCCGCCATAGTGCCAAATTTTGCAATTCTTCGTCTTCGTATTCGCTGAGGCCGCTGGCGACTCATCGCTCTTGTTTGACTCAGACCCGCACCCTTGGAACACACACATATAGCACCTCACATCGCCTCACTACTCCGCGACTGCGCATACCCCTCCACCCTCTCACTCACACTCGGCGCATATCACGCGAGCACAAAGACTTTCAAACGCTCTGCACGAGACATTCACACCGCCACTATTCCCAAATAAACTCTCGACACTTCAACCCCTTCGCAAACCTTGACGCGTCGACGCGCTCACCAGCCATCATGGAGGACCTTACCAAAAACCTCAAGGCACTTGGTCTTGACAAAGTTCCCCAAGAACCAAACACATACCCTGCTCTGAACCCATTCGACATCTACAGGAGCCACATTACAGAACTGTTCGCGCAGGCCACAGGCATCGATAAGAAAATCGTATACCCAACGCTAGCATGGACGGCGAAGCCAGAACATGGTGACCTGCAGTTGGCAGTTCCTGCGCTACGAATCAAGAAGAAGAAGGATGAGATGGTCGCATTTGCGCAGGAGCTTGCGGACAAGTTCCCAGAGTCACCGCTGGTCAAGAAGCCGATTGTCACAAACACGTCCATTGGCTTTTTTTTCAAGCCAGAACCCCTCGTCTCGCTAGTTATTCCTGCCATCCTCAAGGCTGGCGAAAGCTTTGGCTTCAACAAGAACCTTGGCCTCAAAGACCCATCTGATCCTTCGTCAGGACCGAAGAAGATGATTGTCGAATTCAGCTCACCCAACATTGCCAAACCGTTCCACGCTGGTCATCTGCGAAGCACAATTATTGGCGGTTTCCTTGCCAACTTGTATGAGGGCGCTGGATGGGATGTTGTTCGCATGAACTATCTTGGTGACTGGGGTAAGCAGTACGGTGTGCTGGCCATTGGGTTCGACTTGTTCGGAAACGAGGAGGAGCTGGTGAAGAACCCTATCGGCCACCTTTACGATATCTACGTCAGGGTCAGCAGTATTCAGCATGAGGAGGGAGAGAAAGTGAAGGCGCTGAAGCTTGAGGCTGCCAAGTTGAAGGAGGAAGGCAAGGACGCCACAGCGCAGGAAGAGGAGATCAAGAAGATTGAAACCGAGGGCATCGATGAGCAGGCCAGGAAATACTTCAAGGGCATGGTTGATGGTGAGCCTAAGGCGCTTGGTATCTGGAAGCGTTTCAGGGTGAGCGAGGCTACATCCCAGAGTATGGTTCGAGATGCTAACGAGGACAGGACCTGTCAATTGAGAAGTACAAGCAGACATATGCTCGTTTGAACATCCGTTACGATGACTACAGTGGAGAGTCACAAGTCAAGGATGAGAGCATGGACCTCGCCGCGAAGATTATGTGGGAGAAGAAGGTCTGCGAGGATTCCGAGGGCGCCGTCATCGTCGATCTCACACCTCACTCGAAGAAGCTTGGAAAGGCCGTGGTGAAGAAGAAGGATGGAACCTCACTTTACCTCACTCGAGACATTGGTGCTGCGATTGAGCGTGTGGAGAAGTATCATTTTGAGTACGTTCAAGATTGAACTGCTGTGATTAAGAAACATGACTGACAACTCCAACAGCAAGATGATCTACGTTGTTGCCTCGCAGCAAGACCTGCACTTGGCTCAGCTGTTCAAGATTGAAGAGCTTATGGGCCGCAAAGACATTGCAGACAAGTGCCAGCACATCAACTTCGGCATGGTCCTTGGTATGAGCACTCGAAAGGGCACAGCCAAGTTCCTCGACGACATTCTCCGTGATGTTGGCGACAAGATGCACGAAGTCATGAAGACCAACCAAGCCAAGTACGAGCAAGTCCAGGACCCAGAGAAGACGTCCGACACACTCGGCATCAGTGCCGTCATGGTGCAGGACATGAAGGGCAAGCGCATCAACAACTATAACTTCGACATGGACCGCATGTGCTCGTTTGAAGGCGATACAGGCCCATACCTCCAATACGCACACGCTCGTCTCAACTCCATCTACCGCAAAGCCGTTGCCGCCGACCCTTCGCTAGAGAACCTCGACCTCACCACTGCGGACCTCACACTCCTCACGGAACCCCACGCCGTTGACCTTGTCCGCCAACTGGCGTCGTGGCCCGACATGTTCATCAACACGGTCAAGACACAAGAGCCAACTACAGTGCTCACATACCTGTTCAAGATGGCGCACGCAGTGAGCGGGAGTTACGACCACCTACAGGTTGTAGGCAGCGAGAAGAACGTCCTAATTGCACGATTGGCACTGTACGTTGCCGCTAGGCAAGTACTGAGCAACGGCATGCGATTGTTGGGGTTGAGCCCGGTTGAGAGGATGTAAAGAGGTAGAGAGGGAGAGAGGGAGAGATGGGAAGAGTTGTCGGTACTTGAAATGATTAGGAGTTGGACGCACATGATCCACACACACACACACACACACACGATGTAACGGATGCTATTACGGAGGCGACAGGAAGTGCATAGCTGCGTGTTAGAAAAGAGAGAGAGAGAGAGGGAGGGAGAAGTTGATTTCCCAGCGACTAGAAATTAAAAAGAGGGGGGCAGACTAGAGATGAGATAAGATGAGATGAGATGAAATGAAATGAATACCACATACTTTTACTATAGGATATTGCTAGTAGTGGGATGCGTGTGCGTGCGTATATAGTATGGAATGTTATGGTGTGGTATGATATGTTATGTTATGGCATCACTGCAAATGAGTTTATTGACAGAGTAGTCAAGAGAGCAAGCATGCAAGCAAGTACATCAAGTGCAGAGACGAATAGAACAGAACAGAACAAATCAAATCCGGCAAAAACATCACTCTGATTCTTCCCCAAGAAACAAAAACTACCCCCCGGAGTATCTAGACTTGAAGTACTTTTTCTCTTTTTTTAAAAATAGCCAGTGCTAGTGCTAGTGCTAGTGCCAGTTCCAGTGCCAGTGCCAGTACCAGCGCCTTTGGGCAGTCCCAAAAGATACTTGGTGGAAAACAAAACGCCATAATATACATGTCGCTCATTCGGGCACATGGGGAATCTCTTTAAATATGCTCATCCCGTCCCTCCCTTACTCATCTGCCTGCCTATCATCTGCTTGCTTGTTTGCATAAACACAACATACTTTGTGACAACAGAAGAAGAAGAAACAATGTCCAATTTCTACTGCGTCTTCTTGACGCTACGTTCTGTCGGTGCACTGTACAGCCACAGGGCGACAAAGGCCAGCCAGCCCGCAACCGTGACCCAGATACCGCCAATCCAGACCCATGCGCCGCTAATCTGCCAGCTCCTCGGCCACTCGTCATGGGCAAAGTGGCGGACGGTGACTTGTCGCTTTTCGTCGATATTTGTGAGGAAGGGGCGGCGGTAGTTGACGCGGAAGTTGAAGATGCCGTGCTGATCGGGCGTCTTGAACGAGGCACCGAAAATGGTGGCGTTTGCGGTTTGGGAGATGGGCGAGAGGTTCAGGCGGTGGAATGGGGACAGCATGCTGAATTCGAGCTGGACGTTGTCCTTTGCAGCGGGGACAAAGGGGATGAGGCGGTCGTTGGAGTACTCGGAAATCTCAACTTGGAAATGCTGTGCTGGTGTTAGTATTGTGGTATAAATATAAAATGGGGGCGGGGTGTAGGCTTACAACATCGCTCTTGACACGGTAGATGGTAGGGTTGTTTTCGGGAGTGACAAGACTGGAGTCGAGCTTCTTGTTCTCGCCCTCATCCTGGTAGTGGGCAATCTTGCCAATCTTCAGCACGCCCGACTCCTTGAACGTCCAAGCAGACAGCTTCTGGGCAAAGTCACGGTTGGCAGTCTTGACCTTCTTATCACCGAGCT
Organism: Mycocentrospora acerina; assembly: GCA_022701365.1. Taxonomy (NCBI): domain Eukaryota; kingdom Fungi; phylum Ascomycota; class Dothideomycetes; order Pleosporales; genus Mycocentrospora; species Mycocentrospora acerina. The sequence goes on along the minus strand of JAKUHH010000395.1, from coordinate 456,607 downwards.
TTGCGTTCTCGGCAAACCAGCCGTCTTGCAGCATCTCAGCCGAGCCGACGACAGTCAAACGTGCCGAGTTGAGGGCCTGCATGGCAGAGACCAAGTTCAACTGCTCTCCGACCGCGAAGGGGTCCTCGACAATATCAGCCTCGTCCTTGGGGCTGTAGCTGTAGGCTGTGCGGGGGGCGCGGAAGATGGGCGAGATGAGAGGCGAGTCGTTGCCGAGAGTCTGGCCCACGGCGCGCGGCACGGCAATGTATCCCTCTCCTGCAAAGTAGTTCTTGAGGTCCGACCTCAGCGCAGCTGGGTAGGGGAGCAGCAGAACGTCGTGCTTCTCCGTAGCAGAGGCAGCATCGTAGTTGAAGTGGTCCACGACCAGGTCGCCCTTGGACGAAGGGACGTTGATGTCGAGCTCGAGGAGCATCGACTGGACAGCCGTGGGTGTCGCATACTGGCTGGACAGGGCCACGAGGATGTTTCCTTCCTTCTTGACAAACTCGAGGAGCTGGTTCGCGGTGAGGGCAGGGCCGAGGCCTTTGGACTTTGCAGGGAGCAGGAGGACGTGGTCGTAGGCTCGCTCGCCGTGCTTGAAGAGAGAAACCTTGTCCGACTTTGGCGATTCAATGGTCGTGGAGAAGCCCCGAGCTGCAATGTTGTGTTAGTGTGGTTCCAGATGCACAAAACCAGCGGATGGCAGTCCAATGCTCGCGTTCCAAGCTTGCAGGAGCTGTTGTCCAAGTCCAAGTCCAAGCCCAAGTCTGCCAGCTCACACGGCTCCTGAGCTGGCAGGCCAATTCCCCTCGCCCTCGACGGCTGCATCTCCCTCTGCCTCTCCAAAGAAAATCCACAACTCACTCGTCAAATCCCCCAAAAACACACTGTACTTCTCCCGCTCCGTCTGCTCCTCGAGCACAACCAGCAGCCTGTTGCCCGTGTAACTCGCCGCCCTCGCCACGTCGGCGACCCCAAGCAGCAGAAGAGAAAGTGACCACCGCATCGTTGGTTGAATGTCGTCAAGCAGAACCTCTCTTGATTGATTGATTGGCAAGAGCACCGCCGATGGAGCTACGTTGCGCGGGAGACGTACGTATGCATTGCCAAGCCCTCCCCCCAGCCCCAGCGCCCATGTGCAGCCCTCGGGCCCCGGAGAATCACCACACGCCGACGACGGGGAGTGGGGACCGCCGAGCATCATCACCAGCGCGCTTGGCGTCCCATCCCGAGCAACCTCACGTTCGCGGCTCGAGCAAGAACAACGACGACAGCGAGGCATTGAGGCCCCCACACGATTCTATTCGCACAACTCCGCCACACACACTTATATACCGTACACATCTCCCTCCCCAGTGCATTGCATCGCATCGCAAAGCCACAACATGGACTAACAGCTCCTCCGCCCAGCAGCCCCCCCCCCTCTCTCTCTCCTCGGCAACAATGTCCGCCGGCGCCCAGCCCTTCTTCTTCAAGCAGCCCCTGCGCTACCTCAAATGGGTGTCATACAATAAACCCGCATACTTTTACAGCGTGGCCATCGGCTGCACCGGGCCCGTCATGATGGTCGTTGTGCCCCCGATCCGCAGGTACATGGGCGAGGAGCAGATTGCCAAGATCCCCATGACGTATCCTGGTAGGTGGTTTCTTTTTCCTCTGTGTGTGTGTATTTGAATGGGGGGGGGGGGGGGGGGGG